>CM017559.1:32163862-32636362 GCA_007844125.1 Sinonovacula constricta
ACATTATATTATTATTTATAAAAACTTTATTGCATTGTGTATTTAAGTATGCTGCTACTGTCGTTATTGTTTTGTTTTATTTTTGGGCAAGTGGAAACCATTTATTTGACGCCCAAAGTGGTTTCTACTTTGGTTGAATTATTTCTTTATTGTGTTGGCATATTGTTGTTGTTTGTTTGTTTTCGTTATTCTCGCCCTTATGCTTACTGTGCAGACTGCTCTTTACTAGCTTTTAATACTTGTAAGGTATTGAGAGAAAAAAATGCGGTGCTTCTGATTGTTCTAGAAAAAAAAATAAAGGCAATGAGATCATCGACATATACATCCAGATCTAAACAATCACTTGACAACCGTATAAACATGCTAGTTAAATGTAAAAGTGCACCGAACCTGGTAGCGCAATCTGTCGACCGACCCTGACCACCAGGTTCGGAAGGTCTCGGATACAAACCAGGGCCGCGACATAGCATAGTCAATATAATGGCAGCGGTATGGTTACCTGGCTAACACTCAAGCGTGCATAAGAGTTCCAGCACCTGTCGGTCCATCTGGACAAAGAAATAAAATGAGCAAAGTGTTTCGATTAATTTATTGCACTTCTTATTACCTAACCATATTCAAATTAATCAATTGTAGGAGATTTGCCATAAAGGGCGTACAATGTACCACAGTGCATTGAAGATAATAGTGAAGATTGTTACCGTTTTTATAATGAGAGCCAACCTTAATTGACGTGCTATTTAGATATAAACCGGCCACAATAGCTCAGGTGGTAGAGAGTCGGCGTGTGGATCGGGAGGTCGCGGGTTCAAACCATGGCCGGGTCAAACCAAAGACTTTTAAGTTGGTACTCGTAGTAGTGGCTTCTCTCCTAAAGCTCGGGACTAAGGGAACAGCATTACGCCTGGCTCGTCGATGTCAGTATAATGGACTGTGCGGGTTTAGTCCATGGGCACCACATAGGTGCCCCTGTGTTACAGTGATAGAAATGTTGATACACATTATCGGCAAAAATGCTGGCAAATCCCAATCCCTATTTAGGTATAATGACCACTTTCAACTGAGAGCAATTATGGCAATTAGCTATTTGTTGTGGGTATTGCTTTAGAAACAATTCCTTCATGGTCAATAAAATTACGGCGGCAGATGTTTTCCGAAAGGATTAAGTGTACGGCAAATGTTCTCTTGTGCATCGATACGTGAAATACAAATATAATTATGACACGGTTTATTGATCATTCCCCACGAGTCATATATCATTTTCTAGCATTCTTTTTTGTAATAAATTTGGTGCGTTATTGTTAATGTTTAAAGATTTATCAAATGAAGCTTTTAGCTTAGTGGGGGTGCTTTGCCTGTTAGTTAGAAAAATACCAATTTTAATAGAAATGTCCACCAACTACATTTCAACACATATTAATAAAGGTTAACATAACCACTCAAGGTAAATAGTTAATACAAACATTATTTTTTCGATTACTACTACGATTGAATGAAACACACAGCAAATATTATCTATGCCTATTTTTATTCCTTTTTATAGGTCCAAAGATTATGCATACATGTTAACATTAAAAAGCTTAAATTACTACGAGCGTAAATGTCTTCCTTTATGATCTTATATTTAAAAACGTATACATTGCTTTATATAGCGCTTTCGTTGTTGAATATGTCTATACGAAATAGCAAATTAAGAAACTAAAGGCTGAAATGAAAACCTCAACCCACTCTAAGTTTATTTTTTATGCATTAATACAAGGGTAATGGCTAATTGATTTCATAATACAAGTACAGACGGTATTATATTATCGATGAAGTGCTTTTTACTTGTGAGTGCTTGCTTTGCGTATGTACAAATACGCCATTAGAGAATTTTATTATAATGGATTGTTTACGAATGACTGTCTCACTAATCCATGTCATCAAAACAACTGAGGCCATCAGGGATGTAAACTTTATTTAAGTTGATCGCGCCGATCAGAAGTCAAGACCATCTGTTAATAATAATACGTGCACGTTATTTATATCAATGCAAATTTTGTTATGCATATTTGTCTATTTATCAACTCTATAGTCTTTTCGAACCGTATTTGTTGTATTTTACACATTATAAGATTATGCAACGTGTATCGAATAATTCGGCCTTGTTGAACGAAAACGTCCAGACTATTTTATATCAGTTTTAGGACTGTTTATTAAGCTTGTGAAAGAATAATGAAGGAATAATTAAAATATATGGTAAGAACGTTCTGCTTTACATAAAGTTGTCCTGAACATCACTAGCACTTCTTGTTACTGCTACGTACTGATGTTTACGTCCTTTCCTTCTTTTCACACATTTTTCAGCAAATTGCAAAAAGCATATTAAAAGTAGAACAATTTCCTTTGCAAAATATCTAGTTTGAATATTCTATATAGAGAATAGTTTAAGTGAAAATTGAAATTAGCAGTACATTATTTTCTGTTATGTCTGTTTCTTTCTCAATGTAGATTTGATGTCAATGTGTGTTTTAAATGTATGAGTATTACAACACAGGACATTTTTTATAATTTAGCATTTTTTAGATTTAAATAATACTTTGCGTTGGTATTATTTTCGCTAATGTAACCGTTATCAGGATATCGTGCTACTATGGCATTTCGGCACTACTCCTTACATCTTAGGTTTGCATTGCAATCAGACAAGACCTATTCATCACAGCGATTGTTTTCAGCAGATTATGTCATCATATATTATTTGTCTGATGTCATTTGAACCCACAATTTCTCTCTTGCACGAAACATGATTGAAGTATCCTAGTCAGTTTCAAGATATAACACCCTGCAATAGTTTTACTTTTAAAAAATGAGCTTTATTTGAATGCGTGTACAATACTCATTTGTATGAATTAAATGCCATGCATGTTTTCCCTTTGAAACTTCGAAATCCTGGGACAAGTTCATGTACGGTCTACCATGAGCAATGCACGAAGAGCTTCCTTATAAGGCATAGTAAAACCTCTAAAAGGAATTGTATTTTTTAAATACCTTAGACACAGTTATGTTAACTTATATAATTTTAGACATTTTATTTACTCAGAAGAATTAATTTCAGTAATGAAATAAACTGAATGCTAGAGTTATTGCAATAATCTTGAAGTTCCCATATAAATTTCATCTAGATACTCACAAGATGGTTACATTAAATTATTGGTAACAAAAGAATAACTGTTTTATGTCTTGCTATGTATTAATGAAAGAATTTACTATGTTAGACATTACTTGTATACAGCAGAACAAAAATGGCATTTAAATAATTATTGTGCACTGACGGCAGCAGGAGCACAATATACAAAACTGACAGATTTTGTTCGAATAAGATATTGTAAGAGGTGTAGACTAGAAGCTTTTTCATATAAGCAACACTACGTTAACTTTATAATATTACAACTAAATAAGAAAAATTGACATGACCGGAGAATAACTCATTCATGAATGGACAATATACCTAATGCGCATAAAATTTAAGCACAAACAAATAAAAAAATACTTTTGCAGCTACCGAGTGGTAATCCTTTTATATTAAATGCGTCAAAATTGCTAGTATGCCACTATATGCGTGACACGATCCGTCATTTTGGATCAAAATGAGGAACCAGGTTGAAATGGTTTATTTGTAATATGATAATGTTATAACCGGTCCAGATTGAATGTCAGTCGATGGGCATTCAAATCAAACATGTTGTGATCCGCGGAATTTTTTTTCAGGTTTGGCTATTTTATGTTCCTAATTCTTAGATAGCAAACTTAAATTGAGCTGATATAAGTATTTTGTTTGAAAATTCATTGTCATTTGTTTAACAGCAAAACATAAAATATTGTTGCTTACAGCAAAATATAAATTATTGTTATAACGCTATAAAACATTAACCACAAGGTTGTTAAAAGACGCCGTGTTGAAGATTTATACAGCACAAAATAGTGTCTTAGTTTAAATGGGGATTGCCTTTAATGATTCCATGGTCCATATATACATATTAACAACTATATGTTAATTTAATATAAGTACCTGAATATGGAGTGATTATATAGACAAGCACAATGAATACAATTATGTACCTACAATATTTACGAAAGATAGAAAGTTCTAATCTTTTTTTCTAGAGTACCTTGTTAAACATCTTTAGATACAAACAACTATATTTTCTTTTGTTAATTTAGAGAAAATATAATTAACGACAGCAAACCGAGAACTTCTCTTTATGTTAATTATTAACTAATCATATATTTTCATTAGGCTTAAATGCCTCAGCACACTGCTGAAAAAAGAACTGTTTTATCCAGCATGTTTTCGCTGAAACCCTTTCTTGTGTAGACAGCCTTTCATTATGCGTAACTTAGCTGAAGAACTTACTGTTTCCTGTAAAACAATAAATATTGTTAACAAACCAGTGTTTCTTGCGACACAAAGGGGCCAGGATTTTAGACACAGAAAGATATTGTCATAGACAATAATAAATTATCGTATCGTTTATTTATGAAAGCGGTAGACGTTATTCAGAGATTATGGGGGTGGGGGTAGGGGTTTATGCGTGTTCTAAGGAATGAAGTATATGATGAAATTAAAGATTGTGCCAAGCATATTTTTAAATCCTGCAAATGGATTAACATTTAACTGTTAAACCAACATTGTTGACAAGCAGTTACGTGTATTAATTTTCTGTAACTTAAATGCACAAATATTCATACCCTTAGATCATTTTTTTATTCTATATTTTGTTTTTGTCATTTTTCGTCCCTAGTATCGCGTGATACATTTATAGTCATTAGTTATTCCGTCTAGTACAATTCCTTCATGGTCAATAAAATTACGGCGGCAGATGTTTTCCGAAAGGATTAAGTGTACGGCAAATGTTCTCTTGTGCATCGATACGTGAAATACAAATATAAATATGACACGGTTTATTGATCATTCCCCACGACTCATATATCATTTTCTAGCACTCTTTTTTGTAATAAATTTGGTGCGTTATTGTTAATGTTTAAAGATTTATCAAATGAAGCTTTTAGCTTAGTGGGGGTGCTTTGCCTGTTAGTTAGAAAAAATATACACCAATTTTAATAGAAATGTCCACCAACTACATTTCAACACATATTATTAAAGGTTAGCATAACCACTCAAGGTAAATAGTTAATACAAACATTTATTTTTTCGATTACTACTACGATTGAATGAAACACACAACAAATATTATCTATACCTATTTTTATTCCTTTTTATAGGTCCAAAGATTATGCATACATGTTAACATTAAAAAGCTTAAATTACTACGAGCGTAAATGTCTTCCGTTATGATCTTATATTTAAAAACGTATACATTGCTTTATATAGCGCTTTCGTTGTTGAATATGTCTATACGAAATAGCAAATTAAGAAACTAAAGGCTGAAATGAAAACCTCAACCCACTCTAAGTTTATTTTTTATGCATTAATACAAGTGTAATGGCTAATTGATTTCATGATACAAGTACAGACGGTATTACAAAGTATATTATCGATGAAGTGCTTTTTACTTGTGAGTGCTTGCTTTGCGTATGTACAAATACGCCATTAGAGAATTTTATTATAATGGATTGTTTACGAATGACTGTCTCACTAATCCATGTCATCAAAACAACTGACGCCATCAGGGATGTAAATTAAGCTAAAGGTGATCGTGCCGATCAGAAGTAAAGACCATCTGTTAATAATTATACGTGCACGTTATTTATATCAATGCAAATTTTGTTATGCCTATTTGTCTATTTATCAACTCTATAGTCTTTTCGAACCGTATTTGTTGTATTTTACACATTATAAGATTATGCAACGTATATCGAATAATTCGGCCTTGTTGAACGAAAACGTCCAGACTATTTTATATCAGTTTTAGGACTGTTTATTAAGCTTGTGAAAGAATAATGAAGGAATAATTAAAATGTATGGTAAGAACGTTCTGCTTTACCTAAAGTTGTCCTGAACATCACTAGCACTTCTTGTTACTGCTACGTACTGATGTTTACGTCTTTTCCTTCTTTTCACACTTTTTTCAGCAATTTGCAAAAAGCATATTAAATGTAGAGCAATTTCCTTTGCAAAATATCTAGTTTGAATATTCTATATAGAAAATAGTTTAAGTGAAAATTGAAATTAGCAGTACATTATTTTCTGTTATGTCTGTTTCTTTCTCAATGTAGATTTGATGTCAATGTGTGTTTTAAATGTATGAGTATTACAACACAACCTGCAAGGATATTTTTTATAATTTAGCATTTTTTAGATTTAAATAATATTTTGGGTGGGTATTATTTTCGCTAATGTAACCGTTATCAGGATATCGTGCTACTATGACATTTCGGCATTACTCCTTACATCTTAGGTTTGCATTGCAATCAGACAAGACCTATTCATCACAGCGATTGTTTTCAGCAGATTATGTCATCATATATTATTTGTCTGTTGTCATTTGAACCCACAATTTCTCTCTTGCACGAAACATAATTGAAGTATCCTAGTCAGTTTCAAGATATAACACCCTGCAATAGTTTTACTTTTAAAAAATGAGCTTTATTTGAATGCGTGTACAATACTCATTTGTATGAATTAAATGCCATGCATGTTTTCTCTTTGAAACTTCGAAATCCTGGGACAAGTTCATGTACGGTCTACCATGAGCAATGCACGAAGAGCTTCCTTATAAGGCATAGTAAAACCTCTAAAAGGAATAGTATCTTTTTAAATACCTTAGACACAGTTATGTTAACTTTTATAATTTTAGACATTTTATTTACTCAGAAGAATTAAATTCAGTAACGAAATAAACTGAATGCTAGAGTTATTGCAATAATCTTGAAGTTCCCATATAAATTTCATCATATATACTCACAAGATGGTTACACTAAATAATTGGTAACAAAAGAATGACTGTTTTATGTCACGCTATTTATTAATGAAAGAATTTACTATGTTAGACATTACTTGTATACAGCAGAACAAAAATGGCATTTAAATAATTATTGTGCACTGACGGCAGCAGGAGCACAATATACAAAACTGAGAGATTTTGTTCGAATAAGATATTGTAAGAGGTGTAGACTAGAAGCTTTTTCATATAAGCAACACTACTTTAACTTTATAATATTACAACTAAATAAAACAAATTGACAAGTCCGGAGAATAACTCATTCATGAATGGATAATATACCTAATGCGCATAAAATTTAAGCACAAACAAATAAAAAAATCACTTTTGCAGCTACCGAGTGGCAATTCTTTTATATTAAATGCGTCAAAATTGCTAGTATGCCACTATATGCGTGACACGATCCGTGATTTTGTATCAAAATGAGGAACCAGGTTGAAATGGTTTATTTGTAATATGATAATGTTATAACCGGTCCAGATTGAATGTCAGTCAATGGGCATTCAAATCAAACATGTTGTGATCCGCGGATTTTTTTTACATGTTTGGCTATTTAATGTTCCTAATTCTTAGATAGCAAACTTAAATTGAGCTGATATAAGTATTTTGTTTGAAAATTCATTGTCATTTGTTTAACAGCAAAACATAAAATATTGTTGCTTAACAGCAAAATATAAATTATTGTTATAACGCTATAAAACATTAACCACAAGGTTGTTATAAGAAGCCGTGTTGAAGATTTATACAGCACAAAATAGTGTCTTAGTTTAAATGGGGATTGCCTTTAATGATTCCATGGTCCTTATATACATATTAACAACTATATGTTAATTTAATATAAGTACCTGAATCTGGAGTGATTATATAGGCAAGCACAATGAATACAATTATGTACCTACAATATTTACGAAAGATAGAAAGTTCTAATCTTTTTTTTTTCTAGAGTACCTTGTTAAACATCTTTAGATACAAACAACTATATTTTCTTTTGTTAATTTAGAGAAAATATAATTAACGACAGCAAACCGAGAACTTCTCTTTATGTTAATTATTAACTAATCATATTTCATTAGGCTTAAATGGCTCCGCACACTGCTGAAAAAAGAACTGTTTTATCCAACATGTTTTCGCTGATACCCTTTCTTGTGTAGACAGCCTTTCATTATGCGTTACTTAGCTGAAGAACTTGTTTCCTGTAAAACAATAAATATTGTTAACAAACCAGTGTTTCTTGCGACACAAAGGGGTCAGGATTTTACACACAGAAAGATATTGTCATAGACATTAATAAATTATCGTATAGTTTATTTATGAAAGCGGTAGAAGTAATTCAGAGATTAGTGGGGTGGGGGTAGGGGTTTATGCGTGTTTTAAGGAATGAAATATATGATGAAATTAAAGATTGTGCCAAGCATATTATTCTCTTTTTAAATCCTGCAAATGGATTAACATTTAACTGTTAAACCAACATTGTTGACAAGCAGTTACGTGTATTCATTTTCCGTTACTTAAATGCACAAATATTCATACCCTTAGAACAATTTTTATTCTATATTTTGTTTTTGTCATTTTTCGTCTTTAGTATCGCGTGATACATTTATATTTATTAGTTATTCGGTCTAGTACATCATGGTTTAGCATTGCAATCAGACAAGAGCAGTTCGTTATAATAACATGTAACCTCAACTTTTGATATAATGTATTATATTGGCACATATTGTGACAAGAATTTCCTTTTTGCACGAGATGTCATTGAAATATCGCTTCCAGGCTATTGAAAAAGCTCCGGTTTGTTGTTTTTTCTTTATATAACGAGGATGTTTTTCCATTCCTTTTTCTTCATCCGTTTTATATAAGTTATAATTCCAGGTGTAATAAACATGAAAATACACTTTGCCGTTTATACCTTCATAAAATGTTGACATACAGACATAATCAGAGACCTAATGGTGACTTCAGCAGTCATCACTGAATATTTCACAATTATTATCTCAATAAAACAATTTTCTCACTGATTGAAAATCGAACCAATGCCGTCTAGAGGAGAAGGGCATTCAGTCGCGAAATCGCTCGATCGGGTATACTTAATATTGTTATTCATGTTTCCGAGAAACACGAGCACGGATTTAGAGAAACTGCAATTGTGTTGTTTTCAAAAGTGCATCTTTTGAAAAAAACCTAGCTTTAAATGTCAATTTACTTAAACAACATAAACTTAAAAGTTTCCATACGTAATGGCGTTATAAAATAAAAAAGAAGTGAGGTAATTTATCAAAATATGCATTAGAATGACTGGAGAAGTATTACATCTAAAATCAATTATGGGAGAAATTATTTATTCTTATCCAAAGTAAAAAAAAACACACTAATTGGCAAATGCAAATGCAAAATGATGGCACGCTGTGTACAGCTTACTTCAAGTGGTTAAATTATAACTGATGGTAACTGATGGTTTTTCTTTTTCTGTGTTATGTCTCGTCTCTGTGTTTGTGTCACATTTACATTAACCCTGTTTGCCTTTGTATAGAGGTAGATAAGTTTAAATATCTGTGAATATTTTGATGGGACCTTTTCTTATTTACCTATTTAAGAGAATGCAGACTAATTTGACAAAAAATCAGAAACGACATACTAGTTTGATGTTTGTATCGAATGTGCTTATGTTGTTAAGGGTGTTTACATGCTAGCAATCCGCTTCATACACAATATATATATTATTAAAATCATTTATATCGTCAAGTATTTCAGATTAAGGAGCATGCACATAGCATATATAATTTTCAATCACACATGTTTATTTTTGTATTATATGACATCAAGTAAAATAATATATATAATATCATTAATATAATATAATATAATATAATATAAATTAATCAGGAATTTTACAGGTAAATGCATTTAGATAACAATGTCCGAATAAACGTGTTTGTTGGGTAAGTTTTTTTTTTCGGTAAAAGTTTAATATTATTTTCAGATAAATTGGTATGGAATCAGCATTTGTCATAGAATATATTTATATCAACATAAAACTTTTGATTTAATCAGTAATAAACTTTACGGTGTGGAAAATGTATTGACGGATAGGAACAGGTGTTCTACTTTATATGCACTGCTGTATAAGGTATGGTGAACTCAAACATAACTCTATTAAACTTTAGAAATAAGTGTTCTATTAAAAATAAAATAGCAAAAATAGTAGGTTATTTAATAACTTTAACCGTGATAATTTAAACGTTTAGACCAAATAAGCGTACAATCAACAAGCACTTTTATTTCTTTAAGCGGTGTACTTGCAAAGTTTAAGTTATGTTTTGACTATGATAAAACAACAATTGAGAAACGTAATGCAAACAAAAGATTTAAAGCAATTTTGTGAAGATTACGTTTCATCTAAAACGTGCTCACAAAGCAAGTTCTTACTCCCAATTAAATTAGCTTTAAACACTGTTAGGATGGCAAAATGTTAGCTTCTGGCAATATTGTTCACCTGCTCCGTACACACAATTAACATGTCATTTGTCTCCCGGGAATAATCATGTCTGGGATTCGAATTCCTTATATTTGTAAGCTTCGATACCAAACAAAATTGCAGGAATTTAGTTTCTTGTTTAAACATCAGTATAATGGTATTCCTTTATTATTCGGTCATAAAATATGAACGAACGTGTTTCCTTTAATACATCGTTTAAGTAGAACTTTTGGTACGCATCATTAAAAGAGCTTAGCGGGCAATTATCTCAATTTCTTGGTTTTAAACCATATTAAGAGAACAGCATTTTATCCATGGCTACATTGCATATCTGCTTTTTAACACAATACAAAATTTAATTGTCCATATTGTCCAGGGAAACCCTGTCCCCAAATGTGTTTAATATCATATAATGTATGATTCAGTTGAACTTGTTGAAACATGAATGGCAGACATTGTTTTTCTTTCTTATTGGTATATTTTAATTCAGATTTCAATTAATTAAAAATGGTGTATATAGAAATGTTTTGGTTTGAAAAATCTTTCCAGCAATATTAAGAGCAACATTTGATATTATTTAGCATCATTTCCACATTGTGTATGTGTGCGTGGGTGTGTAGGGTTGTGTGCGTGCGGTAGTGGTATTTGTGTGCGTGTCCCTGTGTGTGTGTGTGTGTGTGTGTGTGTGTGTGTGTGTGTGTGTGTGTGTGTGTGTGTGTGTGTGTTCGTTTTTTGTTGAATTATTTCTTTATTGGGTTGGCATATTCGTGTTGTTGTTTTCGTCATTTTAGGTCTTTTATGCTTAGTGTGCAAACTTCTCTTTAATAGCTTTTTATATTTGTAAAGTATTGAGAAAGAAGCTGCGGTCCTTCTGATTGTTCTAGAAATAGGAATTTAAAGGCAATGAGATCATTAACATATACATCCAGATCTCAACTAGCACTGGACAACCGTATAATCATGCAAGTTAAATGTAAAAGAGCACTGAACCTGGTAACACAATTTGTAGACCCTGACCACCAGGTTCGAAAGGTCTTGGGTACAAACCAGAGCCGCGACATACATGTAGCATAGTCGGTAGAATGGCAGTGGTATGGTTCCCTGGCTAATACTCAAGCGCGTATAACAGTTCCAGCAGCTGTTGGTCCATCTGGACAAGGACATAAAATGAGCAAAGTGTTTCGATTAATTTATTGCACTTCTTATTACTTAACCATATTCTAATTTAACAATTGTATGATATTTGTCATAAATGACGGACAGTGTACCGCTGTGCATTGAAGATAACATTGAAGAATGCATCGTAAATAACGTAACCGTTTCGTCATAATGAGAGCCAACCTTTATTGGCGTGTTATTTAAGTTTAAATCAGCCGCAATAGCTCAAGTGGTACAGCGTCGGCTTGCGGATTGGAAGGTCGCGAGTTCAAACCCCGGCCGGGTCAAACCAAAGACTTTTTGGCCGAATGCAGTCCCTGTGCACCTCATAAGTGCCCCAGTGCTAAAATGATAGAAATATCGCTGCACAGTGTCGGTAAAAATCCCAATCTCTATTTAGGTATAATGACCACTTCAACTGAGAGCAATTATGGCAATTAGCTATTTGTTGTGGGTATTGCTTTAGAAATAATTGCTACAAGGGAAATAAAAATACGGCGGCAGATGTTTTCCGAAAGGATTAAGTGTACGGCAAATGCTCTGTTGTACATCGATACGTGAAATACAAATATAAATATGACACGGTTTATTGATCGTTTACCACGACTCAAATAATAAATCATTTTGCTAGCATTCTTTGTTGTAATAAATTTGCTGCATTGATGTTAATGTTTATAGATATGATTAAATGAAGCTTTTAGCTTAGTGGGTTACTTTGCCAGTTAGTAAGAAAAAAAAATTTAAATAGAGATGTCAACACCAACAACATTTAAGCACATATTAATAAAGGTTAACATAAGCACTCTATGTCATAAGTTAACACACACATTTATTTATTCGGTTACTAAGATTGAATGAAACACATAAACAATGTTATCTATGCTTTTTTTTATTATTCCTTCTTTAGTGGTCAAAATATTATTCATACATTAAAAAGCTTAAATACCTACGTGTACGAGTGTAAATGCCTTCTATTATGATCTGACATTAAATACGCATACATTGCTTTATATACCACTTTCGTTGTTGAATTAGTTAATTCGAAATAGCCAATTAGGAAAATGAAGGCTGAAATGAAAAACTCGTCCCACTCTCACTATATTGTATGCATTGATACAAGAGCAAGAGCTAATTTATTTCATAATACAAGTGCAGACTGTATTATATTATAGATGAAGTACTTTACGTGTGAGTGCTTGCTTTACATTTGTACAAATACGCCGCAATTAGAGTATTTCATTTTAATGGATTGTTTATGACTGACTGTTTCTTTAATACATGTCATCAAAACAATTGAGGTCATCTGGGATGTAATTTAAGTTGAAGTTGATCGTGCCGATCAAGACCATCTGTTATTATAACAAGTGCACGTTATTTATATCAATGAAAGTTTTGTTATGCCTATTTGTCTATTTATTAACTCTATAGTCTTCTCAAACCATATTTGTTTTACCTAGCTCATCATAAGATTATGCAACGTATATCGAATAATTCGGCCTTGTTTAACGAAAACGTCCAGACTATTTTAAATCAGTTTTAGAACTGTTTATCAAGCTTGTGAAAGAATAATGAAGGAATAATTAATATTTTTAAGTAAGAACGTTCTGCTTTACATAAAGTTGTCCTTAACATAACTATCATTTTTTTTGTTGTTACTTCTATATAGTAATGTGAAAAATGCGTATTTTCCAGGTTTTTCTCTCTATTTTCAAACATAATGTAATAAGCATTTTAAATGTAGAACCACAATTTCCTAGTTTGAGTATTCTATATATTCAAATAGTTTAAATTGAAAATTGAATTTGGCAATACATTTTTTCTACTATATTTTTTTCTTTCTCAATGTAGATTTGAAGTCAATGTGTGTTTTTAAATGTATGAGTATCACAACACAACCGTAAACCTGCAAGGACATTTTGTTAA
Source organism: Sinonovacula constricta (assembly GCA_007844125.1). Lineage (NCBI taxonomy): Eukaryota > Metazoa > Mollusca > Bivalvia > Cardiida > Solecurtidae > Sinonovacula > Sinonovacula constricta. The sequence continues at coordinate 32,177,357 of CM017559.1, forward strand.
AATTTAGCATTTTTTAAAATGCCGTTTAGATTTAAAAAATCTTTTTGTTTGGTATTTTCTCTAATGTAACTGTTTTTAGGATATCGTGCAACTATGACATTTCGGCACTACTCCTTACATCTTAGGTTTGCAATGCAATCGGACAAGACACATTTATCATAGCGATTGTTCTCAGCAGATTATGACATCATATATTATTTGTCTGATGTCATTTGAACCCACAATTTCTCTCTTGCACGAAATATGATTGAAGTATCATTGTCAGTTTCACAATAGAGCACCCTGTACTATTTTTTACTTTTAACAAATGAGCGTTATTTGGATTCGTGTACAATAGTCATTTGTATGAATTAAATGTAATGCATGTTTTCTATTTGAAATTTTGAAATCCTGGTACAAGTTCATGTGTACGGAATACCATGTGGAATGCACGAAGAGCTTTCTAATAAGACATGGTACAATCTCTAAAAAGAATAGTATAACCCTATCATACCCTAGACACAATTCGGTTAATTTATATACTTTTAGGCATTTTATTTACTCAGAAGTAATTAAAACATCATGAAAAACTGAATACTAGGGTTTTGCAATTATCTTGACGTTTCCATATAAATTTCATCATATTTACTCACAGGATGGTTACACTAAATAATTGGTAACAAGAGAATATCTGTTTTATGCTTCGCTATTCGTCAATGATATAATATACTATGTTAGACATTACTTGTATATAACAAAAAAATAATGGCATTTAAACAATTATTGTGCACTGACACAGGAGAAGCAGACTGCAGACTGAATGTCAGTCAACGGGCATTCAAGTTAAAACCAAATGTGATCCACAGAATAAAGATTTTACGAGATAGCAAACTTATATCGAGCTGATATAAATAGGTAAATAAGATAGGTCCTATCAAAACTCTTACAGATATTTAAATTTTATCTACCAGTAGACAAAGGCAAACAAAGTATATGCAAATGTGAAAAAAAACACAGAGACCAGACATAACACACATAAAGAAAAAACATCAGTTACCGCCTTGGAACGGTCAATCGGCAAAATGGCCAACTGTGGAGCGTAAACCTGGTTTGTGGAGCGCTCCAACCTCGCACTTCCTGAAGGGTTTTCTAGCAAACAAACAGTGTAAATAACAACATTCCGTCAAAGTGCAACAACTAACAGTAAGATCCTGCATCGTGAGTTAAAACAAATACAATGAACTTATATACATACATAACAACTAGCAACAAAATAAACTATAAATATATGTACAGTATGTACAGTAGATAAAAGCCTCGGCAACGTAAAAACAAAATTCCAAACGAGAGATCAGTTTGAAATAAAACAGCCCAAGCGCTGATATATTATAAGATTGTTTGTCCTTTGTTTTACAGAAAAAACATAAAATATTGTTGCTTAACAGCAAATATAATTTATTGTTTAAATGCTATTAAACATTAACTAATATGTTATTATAAGACGCTGTGTTAAAGAAGTATTCAATACAAAATAGTGAATGTCGTTGTTTACGGCTATTTTAAATTAGCAGCGCCTTTGATGTTTCCATGGTTCATATAGACATATTAACAACTATATCTTAATTTAATTTAAGTGCCTGCATCTGGAGTGAGTATATAAACAAGCACAATGAATGCAATTATGTACCTACAATTTTTACAAAAGATAGAAAGTTTTAATCTTTTTTTTCCTAGTTTGCCTTGTTAAATATCTTTAGATACAAACAACTAAACTTTCTTTTGTTAACTTGGAGAAAATATAATTAACGTCAGCAAACTGGGAAGTTCTCTTTATGTTAATTATTAACTAATCATATTTTCATTTTGCTTTAACGCTTCAGCACACTGCTAAAAGACTGTTTTATCCAACATGTTTTCGCTGATACGCTTTCTTCTGTAGACAGCCTTTCCTTATGCGTAACATAGCTGAAGAACTTACTGTTTCCTGTAAAACAATAAATATTCTTAACGAACCCGTGTTTCCTGCGACACAAAATGGCCAGGACTTAAGACAAAGAAAGATATTGGCATAGGCAATTATAGATTATCGTATAGTTTATTTATGAAGGCGCTAGACGCTATTCAGAGATTATGGGGGTGGGGGTAGGGGTTAATGCGTGTTTTAAGGAATTAAGTATATGATGAAATTAAAGATTGTGCAAATGGATTTACATTTTTTTGTTAAACCAACATTGTTGACAAGGAGTTACGTGAATTCATTTTCTGTGACTTAAATGCACAAATATTCATACCCTTAGAACAAATTTTTATTCTATTTTTTTTTCGTCCTCAGTATCGCGTGATACATTTATAGTCATTAGTTATTCGGTCTGGCACATCATGGTTTAGCATTGCAATCAGACAAGAGCAGTTCCTAATAATAACATGTAACCTCAACTTTTGAAATAATGTATTATATTGGCACATTTTGTGACAAGAATTACGTTCTTGCACGAGATGTCATTGAAATACAGCCTCTATGCTATTTACAGAGCTCCTGGTTGTTGTTTTTTCTTTATATAACGAGGATATTTATTTCATCCCCCGTTCTTCATCCGTTTTATAAAGGTTATAATTCCAGGTGTAATAAACATGAAAATACACTTAGCTGTTTATACCCTAATAAAATGTTGACATACAAACACAATCAAAGACCTTATGGTGACTACAGCAGTTATAATTGAATATTCGACCATTATTATCTCAGTGGAACAGTTTTCACATTTACTGAAACTCGATCCTATGCCGTTTAGAGGAGAAGGGCATTAATTCGCGAAACCGCTCGATCGGGTATAGTTAAAACACGAGCACGGATATCAAGTAGCTGCAATTTTGTTGTTTTCACAATTGCATCTTTTATAAATAACTTAGATTCAAATGTCAATTTATTTTAACTCCATATACTTAAAAGTTTACATAAGTAATGGCGTCATAAAGTAAAAAGCAAGTGAGGTATTTTATCAGAAAATATATTAGAATGACTGGAGAAGTATTACATCTAAACTGGATTATCTAAGAAATCATTTATTTCTATCCAAAATAAAAAAAAATCATTTATTGGCAAATTCACACGGTTGCAGTAGATTGTTTATGTTAAGGTGGGTAAATGAAAGAACAAAAGTCCATTGTTTATCAAAATAAAAGGCACGTAACAATCGTAATAGAATGTATTAGATTACGTTCTTCTCCATGACTTGAATCATTTATTGTGCGTATAAATGTAAATACGCTACAACTACGCTGACATGCATAAATTTAAATTAAACGTTTGCTACACGGCGCATCATGTACGAAAAGACACTATCAGCAATAAAATAAGCGGCACATGTCCAAATAAGTATCCGCATTAGACAAGGCGGTGTGACAGTGCCGTTTTTATTCAGGACTTAAGGTTATACAAATGCGCATTATGTTACCATTCATTTCGATTAATGAACAATAAAAAGAATCTATGACAAAGTCCTATGAGCATTGCAACAAATACCAAACTTTGGAAAGGGACATAACTAAGGTATTCACATGCAAGCCAAATGTGTAGGTAAAAGCAATTCTGTGATTCGATATTTAGCAAAAAGAGCAACTCCAATGGTTACCATATTGGAACGGTCAGTCGGCAAAAAGGACTCACTGGGGTGCTTAAACAGGTTTTACAGAGCACTAAACTTGCACTTCCTGAGGTGTTTCTAAAATGCAAGATGAAAAGCAAACTGATCCATTTGAATTAAAATGTTCAAGCGCTGACGTTTTCTTTGATTACTTCTGACGAAAGCTATGACGTTATTCGAAACCAAAGTCCACACAGTATTTATAAGAAGGGGAGAAGTATTATTTATATTGAAGAACTACACAAAACTGTTGATTGTAAAGGAAAATAATTTTTTGAATCAAGAAAAAATGAACAAGAAAAAATGAACGGAGAACATAGATTGCGTGTACGGGGAGATTCTTTACGACCCCGACACTGCACAAGTAATTGTTGTAACCATGAATAAGAAACCAATAATCAAAACCTATGAGCATTGAGACAAAATTTGAAAAAGGACAGGACAAAGGTATTCACATGCAAGCCAAATGTAAAAATAAAAGTAATTTTGTGATGATACATTTAACAAAAAGAGCAAACCCAACAGTAACCGCCTTGGATATATACTTATTTCTCTAATAGTATAAAGTGTCAAGTAATATTTACAACTAAAGACTGAATAAATATTGCTTTTATATATAAATATAGCATAATCCCAAGAACCGTACAGTGTGCGTCCGAGATGTTGAGATAACATAGTATAATAGGAGGACATAATAACACAAAAATATTTCATTAAATAAACAAGTCATGTTATAAAAATACTGTGCATCCTTTTGCTGAAAATGTCATTAAAGGCATCATGTAAATACTACTAACTACACAGTAAACTTCAACCCTATGACAGTTTTTACCTCCATGACTTGTCATGAGGTATGTCCAAAATGTATGAATTTAAATAATAAACAATACATTTACCTGCATACGTTTAAATCATTAAACGACGAGATAATTATAACTGTTTACACATCGCTACTGAGGGTTGGGATTTGCTGGCAGTTTTGCCGATACTGCGCAGCGACATTTATTATTATAGCACAGGGGCACTTTAAGAGGTGCCCAGGGACTGAACCCGGCCGGTCCATTATATTAACACCGACGAGTCAGGCGTAATGCTGTCCCCTTAGCGTTAAGAGGGAAGCCGTACCGCTACTGAATTATTTGGATCATAGTGTTTCCTACATTAATTGACACTGACTAAAATAATAATATTTGAATTTACCTATGCGGCAACAAATATGATACTTTTGTTCAACTTTTGAATGTATGTTGATTCAATGTGATTCATAGTTCAAATTAAAATCTCTTTTTGAATAAGTAGGAAGATAAGTTGTGCATTTAGTATTGCATACATGGAATTTGCTGAATAAAACGATTTCGGGTTGACAATACGTACTATTATCTTCATTATTATATTAAATGATATTTGCCGTTTAATTGTCTATTATAAACATTGCATAATAATTTTGCCGGTAATAAACTGACACAATGCCAGACAGTGCAGTCTTTAAAGACAATACAGTAGATGTGGATAAAGTATGAACAAGCCTTTACAAGTGGGGATTTTGCCAGAAGAAACCAACAGCTGTAACACTGTTGACAATATGATCATTTTGTTTGCATATGTTGTCGATTGTATTTATAGGTATGTAAGTTTTGTCAAAATGCTAAATTTTATGCCAATGGCCTTGTTAAAAATACAAGTAGGTAAAGTTAGAATATCAATTTATAACATATATGTGATAATGCTATGACTATGACAGATTGATTACTTCAAAACTTTCAAAGTATTTATGAGAAAACGATGTTTGTAATGTGTACTGCTTTGTAGTGTATAAATTTTGACATATAGTATATTAGAGTGCTGTTTTGTTTTCACTATTTCTGTATTTTTCGCATCTTGTTAAGTTCGTATGAATAAGTATCTAAAGAAGTCTTTTTGTATATATTGATGATTCTTCTATCCAAACAGGTCAAACAAACACAGTTAAAAAATCTTTCGGAGTAACATATAATCCAATACACACTGAACTGAACCTAAACAATATACTCATTTCATTTAGAATACTGCAAGCAAAAGTCACGTCAATTTAATGTACAGAATATGACACATAAGATTCTGTAATTATTAATTTTAAATGGAGCTGAGGTTTTGGTTTCTACAAATTAAATTATTTAACATATTGTCTTATAGAACCCTTTTGCCTCCGTTTATTTCGTGATCTGTCACAGCAGATGGCACATTTAACTTCCTTTATTATTGGGTAATGCAGGTCACTTCCAAAGAGGATTATTTTGGAAACAAAGTAATACAAATGTTATGGTAATCGAAGTCCCTAAAATTACCCTGCGATAAATAACCACACTGCATCTTACTATTTAAAATATAGTAACTAGTAAGTATATATAAATACATTTCCTTCGAAACAATTTGCCTGAATTGCACATTGAGTTAATATGTGATAGCCATCTTAACACATATACCGATGTGGTTAATTTGTGTTGTTATTGTTCTTTTTAGTGTGTTTTTATTGTTGTTCAACAAATTGAACTCTCACTGCTATCTGTCTCTTTACTTTTTTAATTCGTTTTCTATGCTGGTGCTCTCTCTCTCTCTCTCTCTCTCTCTCTCTCTCTCTCTCTCTCGCTCTCTCTCTCTCCCTCTTTTTCTCTCTCTCTCTGGGTAATGTTTAGTTCATCACTTGTAAATTTAGTTTGTATAGTTGTACTTATCCCTAGTGTTAGTCTAAATTTTCATAAATGTCAAAGTTCGTTAAGGACCTTTTCATATTTTGGCAGGATATAGATCGAAGTTCCAGTGCAGTGAAGATGATAACGTCGATAACGTTACAGTTAACGTTGATACTAATGTAACGTCATCGGTGTGGAAAGAGTACGATCAATGTTCTATCCGAACTTATACCAATTTGACTTTAAATTGGTAATAAATATTTGCCAGAACGTTCTCTGTTTCTACTGAGGATTGCATAAATAATGCTTGTTCTGACAGACACTGAATCTTTGATCGTTGACGTTCATCGGTAGAAGAACTTCACGATATACTTTAACCGGCCCAACACGGTTCATCAGCTAATGAACGTCAAAAATCAACTGTTCATTTTCTTATATTTACGTTATATTTAGATTGAATTAGAATTAATTAATTTAATATATAGATAATTACAACCTCTTTTGTTTTATCTTTGTAAGACAAAAACTGCGACTTCTTACAGATCAAATGATCAAGTTAGATCAAATTAATAGCTAAATCTACGCGAGAATTATTCTTTTTATTTTAGTCACGCCCAAGTCAAGAAGCAAACAACAAAAAAGTAGTTGCGCATTGATAGTTCTGTAAATGTCACAAATTTTAAAAGTGGGACCTTAATATTAAAGGACCCTATACATATATCTTGAATTTGTGTCATTCAAGAATAGTTTTGAAATAAAAGACACGTAAAGCAGAAGTTTCATTACATGCAATTTTAATATATCAGGTCGGTGAATCCGTATTTTCTCGTTGCAATAACAGCAATAACAGGTTGTACCATTACAGATTTGTCAAATTCTTCGCTCGCCCGGTTGTAAACTGGCCATAGCTATGTGTACGAATATATATATATATATATATATATATATATATATATATATATATATATATATATATATATATATATATATATATATATATATATATATATATATATATTAGGCCACTATCACCTTATTGTTTTGGGGACGATAATGTCCAAAATATTTCAATCATTATAAAACTTTCTTGATAAAGGTACATATAACACACATGTGTGTGTGTGTTTTGTAAATTATAACAGCGAACGTATTCTATTTTTCCGAAGGCTTAGAATAAGACACAATAACAGATAAACAATTAAGAATTTCTAAATACAATGTATACATGCGACTTTATTACTATATACCAATCTTTGTGGTAGTTGTTCGTTTAAATTAGTTTCTTAATAAGTCCAAACTGCGTGTTCTAGGCTCTTTGACGAATCCCTGCGCTAGTTAATCGCAAAAGGCCGCGGCAAAGGCGATAGTTCTGAAGGCTTGCCGAATCAACAAGAGGGACTTCAACACTGTAGCATCCAGAAGTGGCTTCGAAAAATGGGAACATGAGCATACAGTTATTAAAAACGTCGAAGATATAAATGCTGTTGACGGTGATAAGTAGTTTTGTCCTATGTCATATCTTTTATTACATCGCATCGATAACTGGAGGAGGACATCCGACCTATGCCGGAACTTGAATCCACGCCAGTCGAAGTTGAGGAGTTACAAGTCGGTAACTAGCCGCTAAGTACAATGTAAAGAGAAAGTATAATTAGCTGAGACCTCAATTTTATTTATGTACGCTGAGCTTTTGTTGATTGATTACATTTCATGCAAAAAAATCAAATCTATGCTATCATTTCCCTGAAAACTTTCTGATCTGAATCTGCATTATAAGTGGATCTCTGACTTGTTTGGAGTGTATTGTATTGTAGTTAATAGGAAGAAAAAAATGAATGTGTGTGGTTAATGTGTCCAAATATGTCTTTCTGTTGAAGAAAAAACGTCGCTGAAGACTTTAATAAGAAAACGAGTTTGTTTCCTGTAGGTGTGAATGAAACTGAAAAAGACTTAATACTTAGAACTTTCCAAAGTACCGTTCATAAAAGTTAATCCTTTTCTTTTGCAATTTCTTACACATAGCTATGGCCAGTGTACAACCGGGCGAAGAATTTGACAAATCTGTAATGGCACAACCTGTTATTGCAACGAGAAAATACGGATTCACCGACCTGATCAAATCCAGACGAATCTTTGTTACATCGCTCATCTTGTGGATGGTATGGTATGGATGTTCAATTTACCTTCAAATTCGTATGGTTAGAAGGGATACTTGTCCTTCTACGGAGTTAGTCTAATGGATGCTATAACTTGACCTAGACATTTCTTTAATTTAATGGAAAGAGACTGTGCAAGTTAATATCAGGTTTGATATTGCTTTTCTTGGATTTTACAGACACGAATGGAGAACAATTAAATTGGAATAAGACATATTTGAAAATCTGAGTAAAGTAACAATCTACACAGGTTGCTCACTGAGCAGACTCTCTCTGTAAATGCAGAATCAAATGCTGTCATTATAAACATTATGTCCCATTGTTTACCCAAGAGAAAACAAGCAATGTCAAAATCCTTTACCCCTGGAACAGTTGTTGTTCTTTTCATCTTGCATTTGAGGAACCCCTTCGGAAGTGCGAGATTAGAGCTCTGTAAAACCGCATTAGGCACCCCATTTGGTCCGTTTTGTCGACTGACCGTTTAAAGGCGGAAACTGTTGGGTTTGCTCTGTCTGTTAAATTACTCATCACAGATTTGTTTTTACTTTAACATTTGGCTTGCATCTAAATACCTTTGTCCTGTGCCTTTTTCAAATGTTGTTAAATGTTGCAATGGTCATAGGACTTTGTCATGATTTCCTATTAAAACACAATGTTACCTAGTTTTGCCGCAATTGTGTTGTTGTTGTTTTTTTAAGGAGTACGAACAGTCTTACGTATTATGGTCTCATGATCTCGTCAAGCCTGGCTGGAAACCGATTTCTGAGTTTCTTCCTAGGCTTTGTCGTAGAATACGTGTCAGTGTTGGCGGAGCTGCGCATGATAATTAGGTGACTGAGGTTATGGTGAAAAAAAAACGGGAAAAGATTTTGATGATGATGATGGAGATGATGATGATGATGATGACGATGATTATGATGATGATGATGATGATGATGATGATGATGATGATGATGATGAAATATAATACTTTAAAGCAAACATTATACATGCAGATTTGGTCGTAATCCGAGTGTTACTGATCGCAGCCACTCTCCTTACATATATAGCAGGTATTATTTATTTTATTTTTCAAATGTATTTCCGATTGATACGTCAAAGATGCTTCAATATTTGTCGAGAAAAATAGTTGTTGAGCAGATGGCATTAAAATATTTAAAATATGCAACGTAAATGTCACAGTTAAATGCTGACAATGTCTAATCATTTTGTTTGATTTTTATCTAACACAGAAATGTCAAAGTCTTGCTTATATTTTGATGTTGCGCTTTACGATTTAAATAAGTTCTAAAGACCTTACTACCCATGACCGCTTTAGTTAACCGCTTTTGGTGATATATTAATACAATGAAATAAGAAATGTCAAACTTTTTTGTTGGTTTATATGATTTAACTCATTGGTACATTGTCGTCCGCGAAATTCAAACTGCGTTAAAATAATTTATATAATAAATCTATATATATAAATTTAATTATATACATATAATTAAATTTTCATATATACATTTATTATATAAATAATTATATATATATATATATATATATATATAAAAAACTTTGATAATTTTTGTCAATTAAAATTTAATTCCATGTACTTTGTCAGGCCTCATCTTTTTTGAAGACATATCTTGTCTAATTTTGTTATTTAATTGAAACATTCTGCTTGCAATAACGTCTACATTTTCTTTGATGATTCTTTATTGCTATGACTAAGAGCTCTTAGCGATGTTTTAGACTGCCTATCAGTTTTATTGTTTATTGAGAAAAACTAATGAAATCCTAATAGAATAGGAGATATAAGAAATAGAAATAAGAGTTAATTATACTGTTAAGTTATACTCTCATAGCCGCGGTCAAAATAACCGGTTCTGAAAATATTTGTACGCAGTTCAATGTATTCCTTTTTATTCTTTTCAGAAACCTCGGCATCGGACTCGCCTCAACAGCTGCACGGGTGGGTGGAATGACTGCACCTTTCTTCAGAAATTTGGTATGTCTTCGGCTCGATTCCATCATTATTTTTTAACGTAAACTGTCTCACTTGTGTTACCAAAGAGGTTCAACAATTACTATGTTTTCTACGTTATTTTAACTTTTAAGCTTTACGGTTAAACCTTCGTCGTGAATTTTATCTTTCTTGGATTTTTATTATCAAACTTAAAACGGGTTTATTTAAAAAACAGATGCAAAATAATGCATATAAAATAATATAATTCAATACTTTAATTCTAAATAAACGGTGTACGAATTTTAGTATATTTTATGTAACATCCTGAATTTATTGAAAAATAAGTATCACAGTGCACTGGTTGCCGCGTATAGATTACTACAAAATTGTATTAACCTTAACTTTTTTGTTATTGTATTTTATTAATTTTTGGAATATAATAATAGTAAGTTTACAACCAGGAATATAAATTAAGTAGAGTAGAGTTTGAAGCAAAGGCTTAATCTTGAAAATGAAAAACCTCCGCTAAAACTCAAGCCAACTCAAGTGAAATAATGTTATTGGTACTAAACAGTTCAGCACAAGCAGTACGGTATAAAATGCTGGCCACAACAAAAGCGTTTAACACCACTATTACATTTTTATCTATTCTTTCATTTTAACTGACAATCATATTTTGGACATCTACATTTATTAACAAATACCGTTTTTAAAGGTACAGTCCCTTTTAACCCGTTGAAAAAAATAAAACATTTCATCGGGAAAGATTTAATGTCTTTTATTAACTAGGCAAAGTACCTAATGAGTATGCTTGAAATGAGGGATTTTATTGCAAGAATACTTTCGTAATTTAGAGCACTTTGATAATTATATGTGTTTAGGCCGACAGGACTAGGACTAATTTGTGGAGTTATGTCAATCGTTGTCACAATTTCCCTTTTGCTCGTCCCGGAGACTAACAAGTACGAGCTGGCTCAGACGATAGAGGAATGTGAGGAGTGGAACACGGTTAATCAATTTTCATTTTCGCTCATTGCTCAGGAGAAAACGGAAATATGATGTTAAGCCCTTTAGCATTCAATTAGAGGCGAAGTCTTAGGTAAAAATCATTATCAAATTTAACAAAGAAACAAAATCCGTCAGGTATTAATTTGTAAATTTATTTGAGATCATGAATGTTATTGATTTCTTTCAATGTTAAAATATAAACTTAGTCAATAACTAAATATAGCTAGTTGTTTTAAGCTTATATGGTGATATCGCCTGTAATCAAACAATTGTACTAGATATCGTAAAAATTGTGTTAAATGTAACTGCTAAGCATGTATTTTTTAACAAATCAATTCACATGTCAATCGTTGTCACAATTTCCCTTTTGCTCGTCCCGGAGACTTACAAGTACGAGCTGGCTCAGACGATAGAGGAATGTGAGGAGTGGAACACGGTTAATCAATTTTCATTTTCGCTCATTGCTCAGGAGAAAACGGAAATATGATGTTAAGCCCTTTAGCATTCAATTAGAGGCGAAGTCTTAGGTAAAAATCATTATCAAATTTAACAAAGAAACAAAATCCGTCAGGTATTAATTTGTAAATTTATTTGAGATCATGAATGTTATTGATTTCTTTCAATGTTAAAATATAAACTTAGTCAATAACTAAATATAGCTAGTTGTTTTAAGCTTATATGGTGATATCGCCTGTAATCAAACAATTGTACTAGATATCGTAAAAATTGTGTTAAATGTAACTGCTAAGCATGTATTTTTAAACAAATCAATTCACATGTCTACAGCCATTAGTATATTTTGTATGTTTAAATTTTCATGAGACGGGTTGACGTCATGAAGAAAGTGTAATGTGTTCATTCTACCACTTGCCCTGGACTATTTATGTGAGCAGTCAATATACATCATCTCGATCTGACATGACCGATTTGCAACATTCGCAACATCCGACATTGCGTCTTTTTACTTTGGTACTTATCCAGCACGTTATCGGATTTTCCAGTTATTTCATGCAGACTAAACTGCTCAATGTTACCCCTGGGTATAGTTCGGGATCAGGGTTAACTATTTTATTCAAGATAAGCGCTTATGATAAACAGTAACAATGCTATAACATTGTCTATTCCGGTCTTCTGTGAAAAATTTACAAATAACAGATTACAAATATAGAGCATATATTGTGAAAAGCTTACCATGATTAAAATAAGAATCTGGATTTGGAACCACAACGGCGCCCTAGTGTGCGTTTTAATCGGGACAAATATTTTAAAGCAATACGAAATGTCGTGCCAAAGCGTTTTGTCCTTATGTGCCAATGGGTGTACACGTGGTATGATCAAAATGTACATGGTATTTAAATTGTTAAAAGAAAAGAATCTTCGCCTATTCTTAATGCATATAAAGAATACACTATTTTATTAACTTTGCAGCTGTGACTGTCAAACATAATTGCGCCACGCAATCAATGTTCAAACCTAAAACAACAAAATGATATTGAAATAGCAAACTATTAAAAGAAATTATCAATGAAACAAGATGCATTTAGGAAAATCTAAACTATCAAAATGATATCATATCCTATGAAAAGCTAAACATGATAATTGCAAAAGTCAATGAAAGTCTGGCTTAACTGTTGAATTTCATAATTTCGCGAGTTCTTTTGGACAAGCATTTGCCACTTTTTAGATAGATCGTACGCATTATCACACATAACAAGAAGTAATACCATGCATAAGATAAAGCATACGTATACGGTTATATGTCTGACTGTTTCATTTTTAATATATTGTCATCAAGGTAGCCCAATTTCTTCATATATTGTTATTTTTTATTTTGCACTAAATACTGGTCAACCTATAAACAAAAGACAAGTGACAAAAATTTGCGAAAATAGATAGAAAAAAGATGTATCTGAATATTATGAAACCGTCATCAAATATGTCCTTCGTATGTTATTGCAACTATAGGTTCTTGGTTAAAACCTCAAAGACATTAGACCATGTAATTGCAAATTTTAGACACACATACCTGTATTTATATTATATATTTTACATATTTTAAAGGACGTATCTAATTCAGTATTATATTATTTAGTATGATGTACGCGATAGTGTTTCAATACGAAATTCAAACACGATTTACAGTTTGTAAATTTCGCTCCTCTGCACAAATGTATTTATACAAGTAAAGAACTGATGTATAAAATGTTTGTTTTTTTATTTATAAATTGAATTCTTGGGATAGAAAGTTTTCCAAGTTTGACATAAATTGCATCAATTACTATTAAAGAGTCTCTGCAAAAGCAAGATCTCAATTCAAATCAAATTTAAAAGTGTTTCAATCACATTATTTGGCCTAAGCAACAACAAAATATGCATAAAAAACTCTATGTTTTAAAAGAAACAATGTCTTTTTAAAATAAAAGCGTAAGTAGTATATGTATATTTCACAGCTTCATGTGCCACTTTAACGTCTACACTAGTTGTAATACCAGTGTACCTTGTATCGTGATTTACACATATGGATTCTGACTTAAAAATAAATGGTCTGTTGCAGATTCATTCTATAGATCAGGTTTATTTTGTGGAAAAATCCTATATGTGTTATTTTGTTGAATAAGCCAATGCGATTGTCTTTCTGGAAATTAGGAGACTATACACAATCAATATTTTGTCTGAAACAACTCCATAAACTTTAAATATTTCACAAAATATTTTGTAGACGTATGTGACGAACACTTCTAAGACGAGGCTCAGCACGCTTTGCTCAGGATGGTCAAGGACGTTACAAAAAAAATGTACGGTACAGCAAGTTGTTCACGTTTGCCTAAAGTAAGGGTCGCTTTATGCCGATAGACGCCTATTAGAGACATACTTTATATCTAATATTGACTTTATAGTACTAATATTATCTCGTTGCATGCGAAAATGCAACATCACCATTGATTATATTAGTTAAACGGAAACGTGGTGGTGCCTGGCAAAAATGTAGATATATAATTATTCAACCGACCCCGTCAGATAAGTTTAAATATAAAATCTTATTAATTACAACTTCGCAAAATGGTCAAAGATTGTAAAGATAAGGATACTTAGATTGAGCCTTATCTTTTAAAAATCGGACAAATGTTTTAGAATTATAACTTTATAAACAGTAAAATAATACGATTTGATGTCAGATTTGTAGTTGCGTAAATGAAATAATTTTACCAACATTTTAAACTAACTAGCGCAATAGTGATAATTTTTACCGTATGTACAGTCTTGTTGATTATGTCTGAGATTAAATAATTTAAAACTTCGTATTGTCTCTTCTCTATGAACATATTTTCAGAATTAAGTATAAAAGTTTGATATTTAAAGTGTATCGTTACATAAAGAATCTGTATTTATAGTATAACAAACAATGTAATTAGAAACTATTTTAAATTTTGCACATTCCCTATCAGGCATAGATGAACATAAATAAGTACCAATTACATTAATTATTATATTGTATTACAACAATAACAATTTTTACGATTTTGAAATCCTGAGGCTAAGTAACAGCTTACGAAATCGTAAAATGTCTATCAGCTAAAGTTTCTGAAATCCGCTTATATAACGACGGACCTGGAATGCATGTTATTATAACAAATAAATAGGAATTCATTTATAACTCTAAGCCATGTAAACAAAATTTGGACGTATGATCTGAATTAATTGAAACTGCAATAAACACATATTTAAGAAGGACGAAGGTAAGGTACACATTAATTGGGTGCATTTTGTAAATATGTTTGTTTTATGAACATGTGTTGTCGTTAGTGAAATGTCCGAAAGATCATCCTTTATCTCCATGCGCGTATCCTCAGTCTTAAACAGCCTCTTTACTTAAATAATAATACAACATTTTGAAGGAGTTTTCCGTTATAAAATAGGATATAATTTAACATCCTATCAGAAAGTACTGATCACTTGTTTTCACATACACAACAACGTAACAACGATATCAAAAACACGTTCATATTTAAAATGAAAGTCATTTTTATAACTCTCATTCCTTAATGTATATTGCAAATGTTACGTCCAAGATATGAATGTTGTGCGTTATTATAACACTTAGCAAACTCCTTGAATTTAATTTTCATTTATAATATGGTATTAGACTGACCAGAGTGTATCTTGTAGGTCTTGTCTATGTAATTACTTGTTGCATTATTATTATTATTATCATTATTATTATTATTATTATTATTAATAATGGCAAATTCACTTGATTATTATATATAAATATAAAAGCCAAACTTAAAAGATCTTTTTATCTTTGTTTTATCTACTTAAGATAAATTTTGAAAAGGACTGTAAATAAATCGTTCCTAAATATACAATATATTGTAAACAATAAAGTTTTCAGAGCAATTGTCTGTCCCTTTGTCTCTCCCTTTTAAAATATCTCAATATATAGTGTTTTATTGGTGAGGAAAGATGAATCGGTATTTGTTGTTTCTTCTACACTTGAATTTCATTCTTTTTATATTATTTTTTCTTCAAGCACCCAGCCACTAAACGTGTTTTCTACTGTATTTGTACGCGTGGTGAGTGAAATTTGATAAATGATATATGTCACAGATTTGTTCTCACTTTTTTATTTTGCTTGCATGTAAATACATTTGTGCTGTGTTTGCCTAATTTAAGTTTATGTTGCAATACTCAGAGGACTGTATCATATTTTCTTATTAATGAAAGAAATGACACGATTGAATAAATGTTATGCAAATATGAAATTATACTGAAATAATGTAAAGCAAAATTACCGAATTTCCAGTGAATAAAATTAGTTTACTTTTATTGTCTGACATTAGAAGTTTGTAAAACCACTGCATTATTGTTGGCATCATTTCATTTTTTGAGTAGCAAACGTAACATTGAATGTTATTTTAATAATTTTCACACACACGGCGTAACTTTACACTTTGGTTTAATGGTCAATAGATTTTTATAGACAAAGTAACAATAAAACAAGATTAGTACAGCAAATGCATATTTACTTTACGAATTCATTTTCACTGAACTTTGCATTACTTAACAATTGTAAAACCAATTATTGCAATAAAAAGTATTTAACAAAACATAAAACTGATATACAAAAAAGTCTCTCATTAATGGTTTTCTTAGTCAGAGTTTCAGAAAATTTGCTCAACGATACTCCTACGTAATCATCTTTCAAGGCAAATACTGAGGTGTTTTTTAACTTTTATCAATGTCTGATTGTTTTGCAATGAACATTACATGTATATTCAAATATTGACGTTTTGTGATTAAGACATTTTGAAATTTTGATATGTTGCAATTATGCCATGACATATTTTACGTTATTTATGTAGTATTGGGTATTAAAGATATGTCCTGAATAGTTCCGCCATCACAGTAAATTTTAAAGCATTTTAAAATTGAAATACATTTCTATCTCTTAATCAACATCATACTATAAATACAACTACAAACACACTTTGTCTTTTTAAGGAAGAGTGTGTTTACAAACCAAGTCTAACACTACGTTTAACATTTTACCTAAGAGTTTAATATTTATTCATTTACTATTATTAGTCTCTTTAATAATTATAACTCTGAATATGTTATGCACCGTAAAATACGTTCAGATAAATGAGTATTTTGTTCTGAACTCTGTCAATGTAAATTTAATTTGTGCAGAGAAAATTGTGTATATTGCATAATTCAGATCCTGCTTGAAGACATTTTCCAGCATATTTATCTTGCGAACGGTAAAAGTAAACAGTGATATGTGACACGGCCAATTTGCAACATTCGTTTTCCCGTCTATTGAACTTTGTACACTCGATGCAACATTTCTATGACTTTTGTCAGTGCAGCAATATTGCACGGGTCCCTTTGAATAATTCTATGTAACCCGTGGTACTTTATAGGAGCTGTTACAACCTGTAACTCCGGACTTATGGTCTGTTTAATTGCCATGGGTATTCCCCAGCATGTTGTTATTATGTTTGTTCTTCGGTTCTTGATATCGCATTCAGCGAACACATACAATTGCAATGGTTTTACATAATTTATCAGTATTTACCTAACAACAAGCTCTTACTTGAATATGGTGTAAGCACCTGTGTTCCAAAATTGAAAAAATCTTTATTTTTTACGTGTAAGTATTATATTTTATATAAACAATTTGAAACGAACATACACATTCAGTTACAGTTTTATTCTGCCGTAGTGCAGTTTATCGTGTTTCGTAAGGTAAAGCAAGTTATCTTCCTTTTAATACATGTTACATGTTACAATTATTTTAATTATACGTTTAGAAAGCTTTATACAAATTGTTTTCATGAACAATTCTATCTTCATAAGCCCATTATTATGAAGATTATTTTTTGTACATGTCAACTACTTTACTAAATATTTTGCTGTTGACATTTCCTTTAAATGTACAGGAAATATATTAAATGTTTGTTTTAGTATTGTTAAAAAAATATTTATTTTATCAACTTTTTTCGCATATATTTAGCAATACAAATAGGGTGATTCAATATCATTTAAAGGCATTGAATACTAGAATTATAAACAGCAGGTCTTGTTCTGGCTTCATAAAAAGATGTTAAATGGTTGGTTGAGGGTATTGGGGTTGGGTGATCTACCTGTCTATACTCAAACTTAGGCTGCAGTAGTATCAGGGATGGAAATTAGAGACTTAGAGAATTAATGACAGCAATGTATACAATGCACAAAGTAGGTGGTTTACAATGCAAGTGTGATCTCACAGGATGGTTGTATCCGGCAATATTTGCTCTTAAGACGGCCATATTAAATACTTTTAACACTATTGCCTAAACCGTCTGTAAAGCATTAACATGATCTGTCTTTCCTAGATAAATTGTTTCTATGTTTTTGTCGAATTTTGTCAAACACTTTAAACATGGTCTGTTTACACATATGCAGAAAGATTTTGTTTAGGCTTCCGGAATTCTTCTTACACCACTTACAACATAGAGTGCTTCTTTACACCACACTGTTTCGGCGAACAATGTCCTTTGAGTTAGAAACAATGTCTTGGCCTATTAAACAGGTTCATGTGTATGGCACTGAACATAAAACCACTATCAGTTGGTACTGTCATCTCATTTGTGAGTAAACTCGGTTATAGCACTCCTTATCGTTGATTAACTTGCAGGCAAGCTCGTTTATTTTTTGCATTGTAAAATGATTTGCACATCTCTACAAACAAACAACCCCCACCTCAATCGACGTACGTCAGTGTGGATATATTTTATAACTACCTGTTTTAATAATACATAATTTAAATTGATATTGAAGTAAACGTCAGCCTTAGAATAAAAGTAGGAGCAAATTATTTTTTATATAATTGTTCGGCTGCGGAACTTTAAAACAACATTATGGAATAAAAGCGTAGACAGATCAAATGCTGTAACTAAACAGAAATGCATTTCGTAAACACAAATATGAGTATGCTTGTAAAAACCAATTTGAATATCCCCGAAAGTGCCAATCATATCCTTTTTTATCAATCTTTTAATAACATGTCTTTTGCATGCACTAATGAAAATTCGTTCGTTAGATTACCAAAAACACCTTTCATTCATTGAAATTTCAAATTTGAAAATGTTACACAAATGTTGATTGACAGACAAACATACATATTTGATTAGCTAAAATTATTGTTTTGTTGACAGGGTGAATCTGTGCATTAAATATTTGAGCTTTAGCACATTTAAATTGAGAAAGGATTCTGCAAGTGGAATTTAAAAATCTGAAGTTGTTGTTCGTTTAAAAATAGTCAGGGACACTGTCTTGTTTTGCTTAACACAAACACGGCTAGATTCAATGGTTTCTATAGGTTGTATTCTTATACTTACATTTATATTGGTATTATGTTTTGACTTTTCTGGCGAAACTAACGTTCTAGCATGAAATACAATTGTCAGGATGTTCGTTTTACTTTTTTAAACGTGTATTAGCTCAGAATAACTGAAAATGTGTATTATTTATTTGTTCAGTCCAGGAAATCTTTCAACTGTTTATTGGATGCTAGTCCCAGTTAAATTATGACATTAAACAAGAATGGAAAACAGATTTTTTG
Organism: Sinonovacula constricta; assembly: GCA_007844125.1. Lineage (NCBI taxonomy): Eukaryota > Metazoa > Mollusca > Bivalvia > Cardiida > Solecurtidae > Sinonovacula > Sinonovacula constricta. The sequence continues at coordinate 32,196,868 of CM017559.1, forward strand.
AAATCGTGTGCCTAAACATATATAATACGACAAGGAATCGCGTCACCTTTGAGACACTATATTGTAAACCATAGCCCCAAAGTAACGAAAAGTGGCGAAACAGAATTACTGTTTAGTATAATTCAGACGGTCTTTACGTTTCATGCTATAACCAAAAAATAAAAGTATCGTATTTCGAATGAAATGTTAACGTGTATAAACGTTTTATACAGACAGCGCTTGATATACATGCATCACAGACATACGTATGTATGAATAAACGTGTTTTTTATATTGCAATTAGGGTCCAAGTCTTTTTGCTGAGCAATACCAAGGATTTTAACACACATAATTATCATCAACCTTTCTGCTGTTTATAATTGACAATTATAAGACTGTAAGATATGCTGAGCAAGTTGAGTAACCTTCCATTTTTTCCGTCATTCTTTTGCAGCTTATGTATCAATTTCGAACCTGGCTTCCAGTGTGTCATATGCGAATGTCACATTCTTCTAACGTTTTATCAATACTATACTTGCTTGTAGAGGACACCAAAACAATGTTAGTTAATGAGTGTACGTTAATTACGCGTTTCTATATTTTAAATGAAACGACTATACAGAAAAAAATGTACACTGTTTATACGAACGATATATGTGGAATCATGTGTATCGGTTAATTAGTTTGGTAATACTCACACAATAATTGTACTTATGTTTAAAGAATACGAATGCTCCTGCCTTGTGGTGTTATGATCAATTTATAAATAACATTAAAATTATATCAAGTCCAGCTGTGCAATATTTAGTCTGTGGTGACAAAAATAAAATACTTCCCTGTTTTAACTCGTTTAATAAAATAGATCAAAATATTATTTAAATCGTAAAGGTTCACAGCCGCAAGAAGGATAGACGAACGTTTAGGGGAAATTATTAAAGTCCTTTCTGGCGCTTCCTCTCATGAAATGCATTTTTGGAAACAGCGAACGGTTTCTCAACAATAGGAAAAACGCAGCTACTCGATGAGCCTTATTGAGGGAAAAGAACCGAGTATGCCGCGGTTGAAAGGGTAGCTTGTAGTTATAAAAGCGTTGCGTACATTAATAAAAACTGTTTGGCTAGGTCTTGTTTAACAACAAAAACCGAGTACGCAGCATGAAATTTCAAACGGATCGGATATAGCGGACAGCAAAAGAATCAAACTGACTTGTTCCCATCCGCCTTGTATAGTTTTCCTTCATTACTTCACGTTTTCATTTTCTTGTGTGAATCGCATGCTCTCGGTACATCTGCGAGCTTGCGTATTCCCCGAAAGTATGTCACAGAAACATGTACATATGTTCTTTTACTGAAATTACTATCTATTTGATGTTTAAGTTCCCAGGATGAATTTGATTGACACTAATTAACCACATATATTTCACATTTATCTTTAATTAGCTCAAAAATGTAAATCCCATCGTTTGTCATTTGTTAGTTTATGCCGAATAGCTCAATTGTGCAAGGTCTCGCATATCAGTATTGAAGACATCTAAGATGAAACTGTACAAGTCGGTGCAGCACCTCTCCTCCGCCTGGGTGAAGGTAGTTTAAGCTGGTTCTCTTTATACCACTGCTCGCATTCCTCAATTGTCTGAGGAAGCTCTTTTCGGTTGGTTTCCGGTACAAAAAGTGTCAGTACGCAGACAATGGCCGTCATAATGCCGAAAACCAGCCCTGGTCCCCAAGAAACCAAGTCGGCCTGTTAACATATTTTAAGATAATGATAATGATTTAACGGTTTTTAAACCAGAGTGTTAGGGCCATAAACTGGATAACATGAACATCACATAAACATTCAGGTGTGGTTTATCAACATTTGTATTCACGTAAGTAAGAATTTATTGTAGATAGCAAGTATGATTCTTTTCACAATGTTCTTTACTAAATATTTCTATGCTTAATACTTATGAACGCATTCAAAATGCTTCTACTGGCATATATTGTAAAATTATTTACATATTAATGCTCGACCTATTTCTTTCTGTTTCTTGCTAAAGAATATGTCATTACTGACCCATAAGTGACCACCTTCGTGCCAGTAAACACGTACCAGGTTTCTTGAAAATGGCGCCATCATCCCTCCAGCTCTGGCTGCAACTGATGATAAACCGATCCCTAGGTTTCTGGAAAATAATGCCATCTTTCGTTTTATTAATAAGAAGATGTGAAGAACTAATTTTTTGACTAAGCTGCAAACAAATGTTAGGTAAATAAAGTTTTAAAAAGTTAGCTAAAACATTGTTATACGTCAATACAACCAATGAATCTATATTGCATTATAAACAGACTGGACTTACAAAGAGTTTTTGAAATGATTATCATTGATCTTTTTTTATTCTTCAATAATATATAGAAAAACACATTAAAGTAAGCGATCATTAAACTCGGTCTAGAACAAAGGGGATTTTCAAGCACGAGCATGGCTAGGTTAAATGTTTCTTCAACCAAAAATTCTCAAACAGACATGTACATGTAAATAATAGAATATTTGATCATTTAGCAAAAATGAAATTATTAACAGCAACTTTTTCTTCTTGTATCTCGACAGCTATGGGCTTATCCTTGAAACTTGACATGTATCACCATTTTGACTGGCTGGTTTTCTTGAAGTCCTTTTCACAAAACAACAATTCAAAATTAACACAATGTGATATAAATTCAAAGCAAACAAGGGCAAAACGAAGCAAAAAGGGTCCGAAAATAACAAAACATGAAATGTTGCTTACCTTAGATTCGTCGGGTAGAGTTCTGGCGTGTACAAGAAAATTGTGCTAAAGGAACCAGTAATGGCGAACTTGCCAACCAGTGTAAATATTGTTGACCCTGTTACTATGGCAACATTTCCATCTGCAAGATATCCAAGTTTGCTCAGGTATGTTGCTTTTTAATTTATATGGCGTAGTTAATTTTGAATAACCATATTCATGTTAATTTCTTTTAAGCAAACGTTGTATTCATCACACTAACTTCACTCTCGCTTTTGCAATTTGGCATGTATTTATGTATTAATACGCGTACAGCTCGCTTCTTTACTGAATTTTTTTAAACTTAAATCTAAATAAGTAAAAAATAAATCAAATGTGTTTCTAATTTCCTCATTTGCAAGTTATAACGTACCTGACATGGTGATAAGAACTGTTGCGATGACTAAAGACAGACAACAAGCAACTTGGAAGAAAATTGTTGTTAACTTGCGACCAAATCTGAAACCATGCAATCATTTTGTATCGCAGAATTGTTCTAAATAGCAAAATATATTTCATTTTCTTTCGAATACATCATGTAATGATGTTACCAATTACCAAAATAGAGCACTCTGAGTTTTAATTGAGTTTTAAGTGTAAACATTTTAGTTTAATTTATTGATGATTGATTGATTTGTTAAAATTAACAAGTTTCATTACATTTACACATTATATTAACTACATGTATATCATCAGATTAAATTCTGTTTATAAAAAACCTTCATTAAAATGTATGTTTAATACATTCGATAATATGTGCACACTCTTATTTAACCATGGACATTGTGAAGTAAAATTTTAGTGTTTGAACATATGTGCTGTCAGCAAAAGTTGATACGACTTTTTCACAAATATATACATTAATTTAAGAATACTGCGATGCCATTTTACCCATACATTTTAGAAATGAGAAAAAGCAAACTTTTCACACGACTTGGCTTTAAAAATAAACCGATATTAAATGTAATAGTTGTGTTTTCGAACATTAAAGCTATTTTACAAGAACCTACTTCCGTATGTGCCCGAAGGACACCGAGAAAATAAATATAATATCATACATTTGTCTGTTTATCAAAATCAAACAACGAGAAATACATTCTGCAAGTGTAATGTTTCTATTTACAGCCAGAAAGTAATGTGAAATTGTTGTCTGCACGCACTTGAGCTTTGCAGAAAGATTGCTTTTTGCAAAAGATAATGAATGCGAGCGACACGACCGATTTACTTGTTAGATACTTGTAAGAAAAGACAAAAAAGTAAACCGTAATTTATAAATGTACAATCTAAGATACTATAATGTTATATAAACCTTGATTCAAATGAAGGCTTTCACGGTTAATATTAATCTTTAGCTATGACAGTGTTTAGCTATGTGGCAATCGGAGTGTTCACTGTCGACTAAAATATTAAAGTGTCCGTGATTCATTTGTTTAACATATCCTATTTGTATGATCATAGATGTAAATTTAGTCAGGAGACCAAGAAAATGTGCATACGTTTTAAAACTGTTAAGAGCATAAATAGTTTTGCCATGTTTAAAACATTTAAAACATGTTTACGGTTTAGCTCAATAATAGGCTTTCTATTAATTCTTTTCTTAATTTGTATCGAAAGTCAATCAATTTTATGACATTTAAATCTCTATTTCTGGCGTGATTCTTGGATAAACACACAATAAGCAGGAAAACATATTTTTAATGTACAGTTGCCCAATTACCTGTTGATCATGACAAGTTCCAGGAAGGCGGCCGGATACTCCACGACCGATCCTAGGAAGAAGTTAAGGAATCTATTTCCGGCAAGGCTGGATGAGATAAGCATGATTCCATAATACGTCAGGCTGTTGGTCATCCTGCAAAAAGATTTTTCAATTGCTAATACAAAAGATATTTAATTTAAATGGGTTTAAGAAGGTAGGCGTTTTGGAATCCTTTATCTAAGAAGGTGATTTGTAAAGATCGATGCGACTCGTTTCAAAGAGTTTTAATATGTCAGGCTATTTGTCGTCTTGTAAGAGGTTAAGAATTGTTAAGATAAATAGTTTAAAAATCATAAAACTGTTTAGTAATTTATTCTTGATATCGATCCTAAGTTTGGTGGCCGTTTGCTGTCTTGTTATGAAACGACTACTAGTATGTAATCAAATTGAGAGGGCAAACTTGACAGTTACCGTTTTGGAACGGTCAGTCGGCAATATCGATCGACTGAGGTGCTCAAACCGGTCTTACAGAGCTCCAAACTCGCTCTTCCTGATAAGTTTCTTAAATGCAACCAATGAAAAGAAACCCAATCTTTTTTAATAAAAAAATGTTTAATGCTGACGTATCCTTTGATACGTTATGACGAAAGTAGTGACGTCATTGAAAACAACGTCCACATTGTGTTAAGAAAAACGAGGCGTCATATTTCTATTTAAAGAACTACACAAAAATGGTGATTGCAAATGAGTGTTCGAATCAAGAAAAAAGACAAGTGAAGAGTAAATGGTTGTCACATCCTATTTATGTGAAGATGGAATTGGGGAGCCAAAGTTTAATGCCCTCAAAATACACGTAACAATCCGTATAGGCTGACTTAACATAGATAACATGAATTACCTGCACGAGGAGAAATATAACGACCACCAAACTGCACAAGTAACATTGTTGTGTTCATTAATAAGAATATTTGACAAAGTCCTATGAGCATTGCAACATATACCAAAATTTGAAAGGCACAGGACAAAGGCATTCACATGCAACCCATATGTAAAAGTAAGACCAAACCTGTGGTTTAGTCATTTAACAAAAAGTACAAACCCGACCGTTACCGCCTTGGACGGTCAGTCGACAAAATGTACAAACATGCAACCAATAGTTGATATTGATAAACAATAACAAAGGTTATGTTGGCAGTCGTTTGGCGCTTATAACACCAGGTAAACAAGGCTTATCTCATTGAACTGACATGCAAGAAGCTCTGCTTTTTTATATTATAACAAAGCATAGTTTTAGCCTCTATTTTATTATTGTCTTTTCTTTTGCACTTGCTGGCAAAGAAATTGGTAGGGTGACAATGTATGAAAAAGCCCACTCAAACAATGGGTTAAGGGGACATACTTTTTACAAGCAATGTTATATACCAAAATGTTTGTAAGGGTCTGTAGTTTTTGAAACCACCGGCATAAATTGGCATAAATGGTGGCGAGCTGAGAAATCCAAGATGGCCGCAAAGATGGCTGCCAGATCCTTGAAAGTCTTATCAAAGGAAATCGACAACCTTAAAAACAGTTTTTCTTCTTTTATTTGGTTCACATTTGAGTTTTAATGACTTATTATATAACACTGTATAATAATTTACATGTACAACACCTTTTTTATAATTTGTATGTTATTAGCCAAAATGGCCACCAAAATTGCCACCAATTTCAAATTATCTTCCTGTATTTTAAAGACAATTAATTTCAACCATGTTTTTTCTAGTTTTGTTAAAGAATTACCAAATGTTCATAATAAATGCAATAATTTATTCCCAAAGAATAGCTTGTTGAATTTCATTAAGTCGATTTGAAATTTTGCCAGAATATTTATATATCATATTGTACAATGTGAACAATGTGCTTTTTCATATATTATGTAATAAACAAAAATGGCCATCAGGGTTTTATCTTAGTAAACATCTTGAGTAAGTTGACAAAAATAAAGGCAAACTCAAAAATGGCCTCCGAGATGGCCGCAAAATGACTTTAGTGCACAAATATCACAACATATCATGTTTTGACTATGAGTTCCCAGTTTATGGAAGAACTATCTAAATTAATTGATAGTTATCTTTCTTACAACATATATTCTATCTTTTAACAAGTTCTTTTAAGTTATTACTGTAATGGCTGCCAACATTATTTTTTGTTAATTTAAACAACCATTGTTGAAATATGTTGCAAAATGGTTAATGTCAATAATGGATTAACAGCATTATGAACAAAATCATGCAACAGATATTGTAATCACCTAATCCTTCTCAGTTGATATAACTTGCAATCACTTACTATAAATATGTCAGAATTGAAGCATTTTTGAAATAAATGAAGAGCCCGTTATACAAGAATACTATATTTTTATCTACATTAACAGCAAGAAATGGCAAAAAATAATGATATCTAGTTATAGATATAGATATCTAGGTTTAGATAAACACTTTTTGCTACTTGTAATGAGTACATACAGTTTTCCAATTTCAGTTTACATATTATAAAGCAAACAAATGATGTTTACTTTAACAGTAACAGCTGTGCCATGAATGATATATTCCCAAATTCATATTACATAATGTGATATAAATTTGAATTTGTCATTATTATAAAGATAACCTTAATCTTACTAAGATTAAAAATCAAGTACTTCTATACGCTGTTTGTAACATATTAAGTTTTGAATGACATGTCTTTAATCCAAACAGGCATCATCAATGTCATCATTGGTCTCTACTTCTGCAAGCATTGTAAATTATTTTCACATGTTTGATGTTGAAGAGTACAACCTTCACATCAGCAAGCCCTTGTTCATGGTTGTTCATTGTTAAAACATGCACGAGACCCAGAACAAAGATCAGTACACTTGCAAATCAGGTCACTTAATAGTTCTGGAGGGGCGACAGATTGTGTCATAAGTTGTGGTGTGTAAAAGCCAGTGTCAGGGTCTTTAATGTAGTCAAAGTCTACAAGGTCTAACTTGGGCATCAAAGGGATTAGAGAAGATCGCCATATTAGAAGTTAACAAATGCAGCGCAACGGATGAAGACTAAAACTGTCACTTGTTGGCGGAAATTTTCGGGGCCTTGTATGCTTTTTCTGAAGAACCATCAATGAGCGAAGGCTATTGAGTAAAGTGCATTGAGCTTGACCCTACAATAGACAAACAAACCGCTGAGCTGCTGTTTTAATTTCCGCAGTAAGACTTTCTTGGGTTCCAAGTTTTGAAAGGCCTGCAATTTCTGGGTTAGACTTGCACATAACAAGAAAAGTCTTTTTCTTGCCTACATCATAGAAAGATGAGCAAGTGTCACACCCAGTAATACAGCAGACAGGCAAGAGGATATTTAGCTGCTGAGGAGACTAAGAGTTTAAAACTGAGTGAACTGGATATAACTGGTGGTCATATCTCTGTAAGTTGTCTTTCTTCAAGTTTTGAAGAAGATTTGACTGATGTTCAGTTTTGAGAACATCTGTGTCAGGACTGGAAACACATGCCAGCTGTGTATTTTGTCTACCGACATATGCAATTTAAAGCATAAGACGGCTATCAGCTTCTTCATGATTTGATCTGAGCTGAGAGACATACTCTATACATGAAGAAGTAACACACAAAGCTGTATAACCAATAACTCAAGCTACATAGACTTCACTCTGGTCTCCAAAAAGATCCTGAGAATTTTCGGTAAGAAACAACGTGAACAATCTTTCAGTTCGTGTTTGCTTTTTGTGCAGCTTACCACACTTTTCCAGTCACCAACTATCATATTGCCTTGAATTGAAAATGGTCTGACAGAAGAGACCGTTTCGCCACGACGTATTCGAGCTTGAGACTTCCGGCTGCTGTCAATGTACCTATCAAAACCAACATGAATCGTCTGGAACCTTCAGACTGAGAAAGAATGTGTTGCCAAAAGGAAGCTGCCATCATATTGTATGTGTTTTTCTCCCTAATTGAGGTTGGAGTATTTGAACAACTGACATGGAACCAAAACAGGAACACTCAAAATTCCTTAAATGTTTCTATGCAAGCATCTGACCCAGAAAGGGCTTCAAGGTTGTCCATGAAATCAGACTTCTTTGCTGCCAAAATTGAGCCGTCATCTGAAAATAAACTCAGAGGTACAGGAAGGTTTTCAAATGCAAGAAACCTTTCAAGCGGAACCTTTTTGAAGGATTTTTTGCAAGTAATCTTACATACATATCTTGACTGTTGATTTTGTCTTTACAAGAGTTGCTTTTTTTCTTTGTGTTTTGCTAATGAGAATGGCGTAACTTTTGACGTCGGAATGAAATCAAAGAACTTTTTCTTGGTTGTGGTGTCAGGATTATTCATAAACCTTTCTGCTACAAATTGCTCCAGTGCATGCTTGCTGTAATCATTGCATCCTAACAAACTGGCCTCAACAGTTGCTGGCAACTCAGCACCACTGGCAATATTAACAAGGCTAGATGGAGGGTAAGACAACATAAATGGATAAAAAACAAGTGTCCTCACTACATGGGGTTATTTTTCTTCTCTTTGCGCCCATATTGACATCCTGGGGTTGGTCCATTGTTAACGATCTGAAAATTTGAATGTGACTTAATTGAAGAGGGACATTTTATATAAGCACCGTTTGTTATTATTTGGCAATAAAATACTTTATTAAAGACAAAATATTTGTTCATCTTTTTCTCTTTTGTAATATTTACAATAGCATAAGCAAACAACCATCCTTACTTTAAGAAAAAAGTATGCTTGTTAGTCATTAAACCTTTTTTACACATACAACTTTACAAATATACAAGCTGAAGGTCAGATTGTTTTCTCTTTAATATTTTAAAGAAAGTGACAAGTTTATGTTACTTTTCAATAAGAAAACGAATGCAACACAAACATGTTTAAAACTATTTAACATTACCATTATTTCCATGAAGAGTATTGGTATTACTTATCATCTTTTGAATTATCCCTCCTTCAAAAATTTAATCCGGTGCATATGTAAATTGTGCCTCAGCAAAAAGTTCCATGTGTTCATTTTGTTGAAAATAAATAAGATTTTATTCAAGAAAATATTTGCACATGGGAGCAATAAAATCATATCAAATATATACATTTTATTGACTTATATGTATGGTAGGATAATTAAAACATGTTTATCCGTGATCTTCTTGCAGAACTTCTGTTTTCTTCTTTTCTTCATGCTTAAAAGCTCCTAGTATTTATTTAAATCATATTGAAAAGGAAAATATGGGAAGTTTAATTCTGTTGAAAGCACATTTTTTTAAGTTGGCACAAGTGCCGCCATATGAATATAGAGGCAAAATTTAAATCTTAAAAAAACACACACACAAAAAACACAAGACTATGCTGTAATAATTAAGTAGTGCACTTATTATGAATATTAGCCACTTAATTCAAGAAAGTGAAAGAGAAACCTGGTTAAAGTAATTGTTTTTACAATACAGATATTAAAGTTGAAAATGGCGGCCATCTTGGCAGACATTTTGATTATCTAATCATTCGCAAAGTATACATAAAACAACATTTGTACATACAAATTATTTTACAGTGTCATTTAATTAGTCATTTAAACTAAAATATACCAAATTAAACAAGAAATACTGGTTTCATGGCTGTTGAATTCACACAATATGACTTCCAAGGAACTGGCGGCCATCTTGGCGGCCATCTTGGATTTCTCAGCTCGCCACCATTTATGCCAATTTATGCCGGTGGTTTCATAAACTACAGATCCTAACAAACATTTTGGTATATAGCATTGCTTGTTAAAAAATATGTCCCTTTAGGTCATTTCATGACCCCTCATTGTCACCCTACCATATATATTTAAAACCAATGTCTTGTTAAGTCCGTTATGGAGAAAGTAAAACAATGTGCCTCCAGATGTACTATTAAGAAATAATCAAAGTGGCTAAGGAACATATGCAACATATTTTCTTATGTTCGTAGAATATAGATTTGCGTTGTGCAAGAAGTAGGAAGTCAGTAAGCTATACATAAACATATTGAGCAAAATAAGTTGCCAAATGGTGTCACCGAAACTTGGTAGCAAATTCGACAAACCGTCGTTTCAAGGTACTTTGCTACTGCTCATGCAAAATATCAGAGTATTTTCACATCTGGTCAGGCAGGTGTTGATGATATGCACAGTCAATGCAAAACCATATCTGCATTTAATGGACCCTGTCCCCGCATAAGTAAATATATTTTGACGAATATGTGACGATAAGGAAAATAATATGTACTTGTTTTAAAGCCTTATAGTGAATGTGTATAACAGAAAACAATGGGTAAATGTCCGTTGTGTTCATTGAACTTACCAAGCAAACCACATAATGAGGGACACCAAAAAGATCCGCCTGGACCGAATAAGGTCACATAACCCATATTTGACGACACGATTACCGGTTGGTTTAACCTCCGTCTCAGTTACGAAGAGTGGTTTTCCGTCTTCGGTTACGCCGTTCTTTTGATCAGTAGACTGGTTTACTGTTTGCAGTTCTATTGCTGACGAGCGAATAAACTTAGACCAATGCAAATCATTTTAAGAGTCATGAGGTTATGGATACATGGCTGTCACAATATAATTCTAGTTTAACATAAATTCTTGCTTCATACAGTCATTTATGATTCTTATGTCATTCTCTCTTGTAAATATATGCCTTTTGGGAAAAACAACGTTAGTAAAGAAAATAATTTTATATTTTTTAGGAGTCCAGTCTATTGGTTGAAATGTAATTTGAACAGAAAGATAACATAAAATAAAAAGGATTCGAAATATGTAGAAGACAGTTAACAGTATCAAACTACGATAATATATATATATACATATATATATATATATATATATATATATATATATATATATATATATATATATATATATATATATATATATATATATATATATATATAAACGCGTTCTAGTTCTATCATATATTACTGCACCAAAAAGTATTTACCATTATCTTGATCATTGTGATTAGATTTTTCTGCTGCTTCTGCGAATTGATGGAAGTTGCCTGCGGCGCAGACTGTTTCGTAATCTTTCTTGTTGATCTGACATGCCTTCCGGATTACTGCCTTAGCTCTCTCTACCTTTCCATTGGCTATCAGCCACCGCAAGGACTCATCGATAAGCCTTATTTAAGATACACATAAGGTGGTAAATAATTGCAAGAATAAGATCATGACATTTTAACAGAAACTATTAATGTACAATTTCATCTAAACAAAGTACATTGAAAGATCAGATATAAATCTACATAGTTGTGCTATTTGTTTTTTTTTTTAAGTTCGGGCTTTTGCTTAAATGCAAAGAAAACAGTTGTTTGTGTTTATGTTAGGGCTAGAATCTTACTTATACATAGCACAGACACGTTTCCCGTTATTACTTTACACTAAATGCGTTATGGATATACTGCATGTCCTGTTTAAAAATCTAGACACATGTCAGTTTGACAAGCTCACCACCACTCGATAAGTGACCACCCGGACAGACATGCCAGAATGACTTGAAGATAGCGCCATGAACTTTGGTGGACAAGAAAGGCGATCGGAGTTACTATGGCAATACCGGTCGTCCAGAAGAGCAGACCCAGCACGTCCATCAATCCTCGGCACTCTTTGGGGAAAAGCTCTAGCATCAGGATGGTAACAGTCAGTCCTGTACCCTGAAACATTAAACTGATGATTCCAAAACGAACATATTTTTTAAAAAGAAACATTGATTATATAGAATTTTCTCACCTTGTCCGATAATTTCCGAGATAGTCCATATAATAAGTAGAGCAACTTAGATAGAACCCTCGGACTAAACCGCTGAGTATCCCGTTTTCTTAAAAGTTTTTACTTTTGAAAAAAACTTAATCGAGGGTCTTTTTAGAATGTTCTTTATACACAGCATATGGACATGTATATTTATGTTGTTAATGTATCACAATGCAAGCACAAACATACACATCAAAAAGTACGAACATGAGATTACTTCAAATAAAATGACTTGTTTGTAATAAAAAATTAATTGGTAGACAATTCACAAGCGTTTCTAATTAATATACAATGATAAAAAAACAGTACTGCACGTATGAATATGATAAACTAAAGCTAAATATGTGCTCTTTTGAATGCGGAATCAGACTAATACTAAAAAAGGTAAAAAGGTTAAACAATAATAAATTTTTAAAACATGAAATAAAATAAAAAAGTATATTTTGCAATGCTCATAGGACTCTGTCATCGACAACTTTTTCAGGGAAACTAAATAACCGTTTGATACCTCTTGTACACATCCTGATGCAAATCTAAGAGCGGCGAATGTCGGATAGTTGGGTACAAATGCTGTGCTGAGGGAGACAGCGAACACCATGATGTGACAGAAAATATGGATTAGTTTTCGACCATATTTATCGGAAAGACTGGTAAATACAAACGCTCCAAGGGCCTGTCCAATCATCAACAAGGTCTGAGAGAGTTCAGTTAACTCCTGACGTTCGCAGACCAACTCCCACTAATGTAAGAAAATGTTAGAGTCAGTTAAATGTGCAATAAGAAAGAGGGATTGAAGTAATCTTGGTTACAGGCTTTAAAAGAGTAGACCATTTGAAAGATATATTAATACAACTATTATTTACAAAGAGATTTTATCTTTGTTAATGGCTTTTAAACAATCGTCTTATACGAATTAAGAGAATACACATTAACTGTAAGGAACAGTCTTTGTGCATAGAAGTACAGAAATATTATACCTAACCATAATGCAAAAACCAGTTATGCATTTTAATGACATATACACTTAAATCGATGTAAATTCATGGATTTTATGTAATACATATTTCACTATTATATTTAAAAATTATAATTTTAAAAGGGGTTTAAACCAAAATTGTGCCAATTGCTACCTCTGACACAAATGATCTTTCGGAAGAGAACGGTTCACCATCATTAAATGTCCAGCCATTGGTGCATCCGGATTCTGCAACAGTTAGTACACCAGAGTCGTTGTTGTATGTCTTAACGTGGCATTTTTCATATTCATGCCAGCTGTTAGCGCTTGAGTTTCCCAAATCGGTTACATTCGCGCATTGGAAGGGAGGTCTATAACCTGCAGAAAGAAAACGAAGACATGACAAAGTCCTGTGAGAAATCCAACATACCCTATAAAATTAACCTAGCAGTAAATATACATATACACATGCAACTTTGATGTAAAAGTAACAAAATACTTAGACAAAACATAACACAGACAAAGACAATTTACCGCCTTGGAACGGTCAGACAGACAAATGATATATCTGGATGTTTATAGGGCCAGCATAACATTTCCTGGAGGGTTTATGACATACGGTGTAAATAAAAATGCGTCATCAGAGTAAAACAGCTATTAGAAACATATAAATCGTAGACTGTTCACTTACCAATGAAGACAATTGACAGAATATGAAAACTGCATGACCAGATAGAAATCAAACATACAATCAACTGTCGGAATTGAAAACGTCCAAAGCGACCAAGACTAGCCCATATACGATCCACATTCACAACTGATCGGTTTGGATCCGACTCTGTCGGTTTCTCTACCATGTTGTCTGCCTGACTGTCCATTCTGTTCGATAACTGTGTATGGTTTTTAAAAGGTATTCTATTTCTCACTTACGTTTAATTGTCTCTATGATATAACTGGCTTAAAAAACACCCGTCCATTTGCTACCCGTAGGTAGTCTTTAAGCGCTCCCGCTTTAAAAGATGTCCCAAATAACCGTATTTCAGCATTATCCCAAGGTAAGATTTGTTTAACACGTTTTCAGTTTTACACTATTTTAGAAAAGAAAATTCCTTTGTCACTTTTCATCTGACTTTAAACATGTATTTCGTATGAACTTAAATGGACGTTGTTAACACTGCATTTGCGCACAATATGATCACATTTTAAATGTTTAATCACCTAAAACTTGTTTAAGTTTACAAATTAAATAATATGTACTAATATATGACCCTTTCGCATGCCTTGTTGTCGTTGCTTGGCATAATGTATTTATCGTCACATTTTGTCTTAGAATATAATGATAACTAAATAAATCACACTTAAATCTAAGTTCAAGATATAATTTATGTTCGTAATGGAGAACGTTGGTGGCATAAACCTTGCATTTCTTGACATCTCATGTACGAGGTATGTCGGGGTTAGTAAGAAGTAGGTCCGTTCGGTTGGTGCCGTCTCTGATTCTTCTTGAAATCTACACAAACAGTAAATATTGTATACCGTTGCATAAAAATCAGCGCATATTTTATCAGTAAAGTGGAAACAAAAACAAAACATGAAAAGTCCCTATAAGAATTATGACAGATATTTTAATCTGAAATACTTCTAGACAAAGGCGAACGGGGTAAATGTAAAAGTGACCAAAACACAAAAGACAATAAATAACACACAAAAAGAAATTTACCGCCTTCGAATTGTCATTTAGCAAAAAAGACCGACTGGGGTGCTTTTCGTCACACTGACTTCGCTAGAAGTACATTTTATAAATTAAGCACGTGCCTTCTTTGTAATTAATGTAATTAATATCTTCCCAGGCGGTTATTGTTGTTTTGCTCTTTTTGTTAAATAACTCTTCACAGATTTGTTCTTAATTTTTACCTTTGGCTCATGTGAATACTTTTGTTATGTGCCTTTTCGGGGTTTAGTATATGTTGTATTATTCATAGGACTTTTTGTTATATATTTTTATTCATGGTTGCAACAATGTTACATATGCAGCGTGGCGGTCGTAAAAACTTTCCCCGTTGATGTAAACTATGTTGTCATTTAATTCATCCCATAAGGAATGTTACGTGTATTTCCTTTGATGGTCATTGTACTTTGGTTCCCAAATTCTATCTTCACGTGAACATGATGGCTACAACCATTTACACTTCTCTGGTCATTTTATATACTTGGGTAAAAAATCATTTCACTTACAATCAACAATTTCGTTTAGTTCTTCTACTAGAAATAATACTTCTCTCTTTTCTAAATTCTATGTGGATATTATTTTTCAATGACGTCACTTTCGTCATGACATATCAAAGAAAACGTCAGCGCTTGGATATTTTTTTCAAATAGATCAGACTTCCTTTCATTTATTTGCACTTAAGTAACACCCTCAGGAATTGCGAGATTAGAGCTCTTTTAAAATGGTTTAAGAATTACAGTTGGTTCTTTTTGCTGACCGTTTCAAGGCGGTAAGTGTTGGGTTCGCTCATTTTTTTAATTGACTAATCACAGTTATTTTAACATTTGGCTTGTAAGTGAATACCTTGTCCTGTGTCTCGTAGGACTTTTCATATATTCTTATTAAGGTAATTAAAAATGAATAGTAAAAGATATGTTGGCAGAGTGTTAAAACGCTTCAGATTAGCTTTTGGTATTTTAGTTGTATGTGAAATGACCATAAAAGCCGCTGGAAAAAATAAAAACAATGAAGATGCAGAAGCAGCTAATTTGGAGACCGGCTAATGTTTTACTTTAATTGCGTAAAATTAAAAAAGAAAATTTAAACAATAACAATAAAATTAAGATAAAGATATATAAATTATGGTTTACTTAAACTTAACGTACAGTACAGTACGTACAGTATGTGTTGCTTTTTATGCTTTAAAATAATACCAATATTTTGTTACAGTTCTAACAAGTTAAATTCAAGCCACTCTTATCATTTTATAACGAATATAACTTACGTGAATACCATTTAAATACAAAGCGTCTAAAAGTATGGTTTATTACTAATTACTGCGTTGTAAAGTATTTGATTGTCGTAAGCGTTAAGGAATACAATGCAATATACAATATAGTTTATTCAACGAATTTTAGGCCTTCGGCCCATAATACAAATATAAAAAAATGAACAGTTCCAAAAATTCATGAGTTGTGAACATAGGTATAAATATGAGATATATTCATTTTGTTCTGCTCTACTATCAACAATAGGTAATACGTATAATTTAGCATACAGAAATTCAATACAGCTGTATAAACTACACCATACTCACATGGTTTTACATTTCAAATAATGGTTAACCCTGCGCTGTTTGTGTCATGATTGAAAAAAGCTTGTTCTTTTTATATTTGTGGAACTTTATGGAAAAAAGGGAACCAATTGTTTATGAAACTTAGTAGACATAAAATCTTGTGTAATACGAACGTGTCAAGTCACTGAGTATGAAACACAGTGGCATACCTGTAAAAAAAAAGACTGTTTTGTTGTTGTTGTTTTCGTTGTTTCTTAATGGAAACGGAAATCGCAGTCGTAGGGTCATATTTCGTTTATCTTGCATGATTCTTGTTGTTCTTTAAAGCCACATTATAAATTAAACACAAAAAAGTTGTAAGTCGTTTTATTGGCCACCGAAAAGAAAAAAATCCAAATATATGTAAGTCTTTTGATGGACTCGTAATTGTATCTCTAGTAACAAAATTTTTCAGAAGATGAATATGTAAGTTAAATAACCCCAAACATTTCTTTATAGTCGTATCGTGTCGTGTCGTGTCGCTTCCGTTTATATGCATTTATGCACTTGTAATAGTCGTAAGACTTGTTCGTGCAGACATTGATGTCTGTCTGCCAATTACATTATTTCATCCTCGGCCTTTCATGTTCTCAATGAAAAATAAATATAATTACAATAATTAACTCTGATAATTAATTAATGTTTTTCAAAAGTGTGATTTTTGATAAAATACCGCAACATCTAAGATTAAATTATGATGACATATCAGAATAATCTTGCCAACAGCAATTGTCGCTTAAAACCCCAACTGTTTAGTATGTAAAAACAACGAAAATGTAAACCACTGCCGTTACCAGGTGCAGAAGGTCTATGCAAAAAAATCTCCTTATATGAAAGTAACAGAGTTTTCCATAGACATTGGCTTGGGTCCCGGTCAGGAAAAAGGACTCAGTGTGGTGAAAAATGTCTTCCAGCTGCATTGCGGTGCACCTTTGGTTCTGCCCAGACAACTGTCGGAATTCTCCCATCACCAAAATATCAGGGCGTCGCAATAAAGACCATTTTCATTCGCTGCTATGTACTTTCGAATAAAATATAACCATAAGTAAACCAATTCGCCCTGAAATTATGATACTGCTTGCTTGTATTCATTTGAGAAAGCTAAAACCAGTTCGCCATTAAATTATGAAACTGCTTGCTTGTATCCATTTGAAAAAGCTAAGTGATCGAGAATCTTTGTAATAAAATGTAGTTGTAGCGAAATTACGATTATAGCAGCACTATCCCTTGTCACCAAATGAAATAAAATTAGTCCAGCACAAAAAAGCAAAACAATCACATAAAAAACAATAAACAAACAAAAAACATAACAAACAACAACAACAAAACACAACAACTACCTTTTAACTTTTTTTGCCTCGACATTTTAATCTAAACATGTACGCATATATAGATTTCCTAATTGGTATAGAAAATTCATCCAAAATAATAACAACAATAAACAAAACAATGTTGAATTCCACTTTACAGAAGGCTGCTGAAAACCCACACAATATTTATAACTTTTTTATCTTATAGAAACACATTTTAAAATATCCTTATGAATGTTCCATTACTGAAAAGCCCACATGACCTAACATATCGATTAACTTCATCATATTAGGGTAGGTTATAAATAAATAACATTTTATGTTCTTTTTAGTTTCTTATATCTACATAACGTGATTAAATGTCAATCAAGTAACAAGTTCTCAATTTAAATCATTAGAAAATTAATGAATAGGAAAATATATCAAGGATGATGTATCTTTAAGGAACAAGTGTATACACGTCGCATTAATGAAAAATGTTGCAACTTTGACTGGATGTTGGGTCTAAAACTTATATTTACAATGTAGTAACATTGCTAAAAGTCTGCACGTAATATTCTCTAAATGAAAGTGTTCATTTAAACCGTATTACCCGATTTTTATGGTTGCACTTTCTTAATTATATTTATAATTTTGTGCTTAAATTGTGATAAACTATCACCATTATACATGTCCATTTTTCTAAGGTATGTAGCAAAGTAATATACGATATATATATATATATATATATATATATATATATATATATATATATATATATATATATATATAAATGTACATATGTTGATAGTCTATAATAAAAATAGTTATTTTGTCTGTTTATAAGTTCCTTTTATCAGTTGTAATACTGCATGCACTCGCTGTTAGTTGTCTCACTTCGATGTGATATTTTGTTTACACTGTTTGTTTGATAGAAAAACTTTTAGAAAGTGCGAGGTAAGAGCGCTGACAACCTTTCTCATTGCTCAATACGTGCATGCCACTTGCTGAGAGATCTATTTCCTATGTGCAGTTCTTAGTTCGTCCAATTCGTTTCTTTGCAAAATTAACTTTTGTTATCATTTTACAAAGAAATCTTTTGCTATCGCTGCCAACAGAACTTAATATAAATAGTAAAATTTAGCCGTTTCTAATATAAAAAAAAACTTATTGTCCCCATAAACAGGTTCATTACATCTTCAAGTTTAAATAACCCTCCGTTTTAAGCTTTTTATTAGACAATAAAATAGTAAAATGGGGTATTAATGGGGTATTGAACGTGACAACACATACACACACATACACACACACACACACACACACACACACACACAAACACACACACAAATGTATATATACAACGTATATTAAAATATTTGAAAAAGCAACAGACAAAAATATGCACGTGTCGTTTGAAAATGAAAATGACAAAACGCTGCGACGACACATTTACGCAGAAACAAGAGAGAGAAAACCCAACAGCCACCGTCTTGGAACGACCGTTAGACAAATGGCCGACTGGCTTCATAACTCGGTTAACAGAGTTCTTATATCGCACTTCCTGGGTGGTTTCTCAATGAAATATTGTGGAAAAAATTAATTATAAGCAAACTAATCCAAGTAATCAAACGTATACAGTTACCAACTTGCAAAGGTCAATCGGTAGATGTATCGGCTGGTGCTTAAACAGGCTTTAAAACATCCTATGGGTTGACTTTACCTAATCCAACTGATAAATTTAAACTAATACAGTCCAAGCTCAAGTATGCTTATAGTTACGTAATGATGTCATGAAACCAGCGTGCATTCGGATATGGGGCGTAGTATTATATGTTTGTGTATTGGATTATTCAATTATTGTAAACA
The DNA here is from genome assembly GCA_007844125.1 of Sinonovacula constricta. Taxonomy (NCBI): domain Eukaryota; kingdom Metazoa; phylum Mollusca; class Bivalvia; order Cardiida; family Solecurtidae; genus Sinonovacula; species Sinonovacula constricta. The sequence goes on from CM017559.1 coordinate 32,216,571, forward strand.
TGCTTCACCGACCATTTTAAACCCTAACATTAAAAGATGCATGTAATAAAGGATATTGTTCCAGCGAAAGATCTCATATTTTTGCTGCTGTGCTATTTTAGGTGCAGTAAATCATAGCGCGCACATTTGATGGAGTAATTTGTTATTTTTGGAGTAACTGCTTTACACATAACTGCTAAACGGGCGATAAAGTTATGGTGACAGGTTTATATCACTATGTTTATTTGGACGGCAAATGATTTATCGTGCATCAATACGTAGACTCAATTAAATGCTTAATAAAAAGGCTTTTGAAGAAACATTTTTCTAATGAAACATTTTAGTATTATATCCTGTAACTGATTTGCGACAATGTGTTATTTGAGGGATTGGTAACGAGAAACAATTAATAATGGCGTTTAAAAAACATTTTACGCCAGCAACTTAGGGAAAGGGAAGGTGGCCATGCTGAAATAGTCTTATTCATTCGTTCAAAAAACAAGTTAATTTGCTTGATCTTTTTACTTTTAAACATTATTTCGGTTTAAAAAAAATAAAACAATACGTACTAGGGCTTACACAACAACAGAATGGATATTAATTTGATAAGTTTTCAGAAACGTCATAATAGTTTGACGTTTGTATCGAATGTCCTTATGTTGTTAAGGTTGTTTTTATGCTGGCAATCCGCTTCTTTTTGCCTTACACAAGTTTAAAGAAAATATATGTTTTTCATTGTATTTTACATTTCTAAACATAAATTCTTATATAAAACTCAGTTTATACCCATAGAAATATATATATTATTATTATTATTATTATTATTATTATTATTATTATTATTATTATTATTATTATTATTATTATTATTATTATTATTATCATCATCATTTGCTATATGTTCAAGTCAATTACGTCAAGATTTTAGATTTAGGAGCATGCACATTGCATATATAATTTCAACTCAAACATGTTCACTGCTGTGTAACTCAAACATCACTCTATTAAACTTTATAAATTGGTGCTCTATCAGAAATAAAATAGCAAAAATAGTTTAAAATGTTATTTAATTATTTTTAACCGTAATATTTTAACCGTTTAGTACCAATGAACGTACAATCAACACACACTTTTATTTCTTTAAGTGTTCAACTTGCAAAGTTTACGTTTTGTTTTTTTACTCTCATAAAACAAAAGAGAAACATAATGCAAATAAAAGATTTGAAGTAATTTTGTGAAGATTGCGTTTCATCTAAAACGTGCTGACAAAGCAAGTTCTTACTCCCAATTAAACTAGCTTTAAACACTGTTAGGATGGCAAAATGTAAGCTTCTGGCAATATTGTTCACCTGCTCCGTTCACACATTAAACTTGTCATTTTTCTCCCTGGATTAATCATGTCTGGGATACAAATTCCTCATATTTGTAAGTTTTGATACTATACAAAATTGCAGGAATTTAGTTTCTTGTTTAAATATTATTATAATTGTATTCCTTTATTATTCGGTCATAAAATATGAACGAACGTGTTTCTTTTAATACAGCGTTTATGTAGGACTTTTCTACGCGTCGTAAAAAGAGCTTAGCGGGTAATTATCTCAATTTATTGGTTTTAAACCATATTAAGAGAACAACGTTATATCCATGGCTCCATGGCATTGTCCGGGGAAACACTGTCCCAAAATGTGTTTTATAACATAAAATGTATAATTCAGTTGAACTTGTTGAAACATGAATGGCAAACACTGTTTTTGACATATTTTAATTCGGATTTTAAATAATTCAAAATGGTGTACATTGAAATGCTTTAGTCTGAAAAAAAATTCCATCAATATTAAGAGAGCAACATTTATATTTATTTAGCATCATATCCACATTGTGTATGTGTGCGTGGGTGTGTAGGATGATGTGCGTGCAGTAGTGGTGTGTATGTCCGAGTGTGTGTGTGAGTGTGTGTGTTTGTGTGTGTGTGTGTGTGTGTGTGTGTGTGTGTGTGTGTGTGTGTGTGTGTGTTTGTGTGTGTGTGTGTGTGCGTGCGCGTGTGTGTGTGTGTGTGTATAAAAGAGAGTGTATACGTGAGAGAGAGAGAGAGAGTGCGTGCGTGCGTGCGTAGGTGCGTAGGGTTATGTGCGTGCGGTAGATGTGTGTATGTCCGAGTGTGTGTATGATTGTGTGTGTGTGTGTGTGTTTGTGTGTGTGTGTGTGTGTGTGTGTGTGTAAAAGGGTGTGTATGTGAAAGAGAGAGAGAGTGCGTGCGTGCGTGCGTAGGTGCGTAGGGTTGTGTGCGTGCGGTAGTGGTGTGTATGTGCGAGTGTGTGTGAGTGTGTGTGTATGCGAAAGAGAGTGCGTGCGTGCGTGCGTAGGTGCGTACGTGCGTTGGTGTCAGTGTATTTGTGATGGTATATAAAAAGCTTGATAGCATCGTATATTTAAGTATGCTGCTACTGTCGTTATTGTTTTACATCTTATCATTTATCTAATCAATTATTTGACGCTCAAAGAGGTTTCTATTGTTGTTTAATTATTTCTTTATTGTGTTGGCATATTTTTTTGTTTTGTTGTTGTTGTTGTTTTTCTTTATTTCGTTTATGCTTATTGTACAAACTGCTATTTACTAGCTTTTTATACTTGTTAGGTATTGAGAGAAACAGCGGTTCTTCTGATTGTTATAGATAAAAAAGAATATTACATTCAATGAGATCATCAACATATACATCCAAATCTAAACTAGCACTTGACAACCGTATAAACATGCAAGTTAAATGTGAAAGTGCACCGGACCTGGTAGCGCAATCTTTAGACCGACCCTGACCACCAGGTTCGGAAAGTCTTGGGTACGAACCATGACCGCGACATAGCCTAGTCGGTAGAATGTCAATGGTGTTGTTCCCTGGATAACTCTCAAGCGTGTATAAGAGTTCCAGCACCTGTCGGTTCATCTCGACATGACATAAAATGAGCAAAGTGTTTTGATTAATTTATTGCACTTCTTATTACTTAACCATAGTTTAATTTAACAATTGTAGGATACTTGTCATAAAGGGCGAACAGTGTACCACAGTGCATTGAAGATAACATTAAAGATTGTAACCGTTTCGTCATAATGAGAGCCAACCTTAATTGACGTGACAATTATATATAAACCGGCCGCAATAGCTCAAGGGATAGAGTGTCGGCTTCTGGATCGGGAGGTTCAAACCCCGGCCGGGTCAAACCAAAGAATTTAAAGTTAGTAGTAGTGGCTTCCCTCCTAACACTCGGGCCTAAGGGGACAGCATTACGCCTGGCTCGTTGGTGTCAGTACAATGGATCGTCCAGTTTCAGTTTCTGGGCACCAAATAGGTGCCCCTGTGCTATAGTGATAGAAATGTCCTGTACAGTATCGGCAAAAATGCCGGCAAATCCCAATTCCTATTTAGGTATAATGACCACATTCAACTGAGAGCAATTATGGCAATTAGCTATTTATTGTGGGTATTGCTTTAGAAACAATTTCTCCATGGGCAATAAAAATTTCCGAAAGAATTAACTGCACGGCAACTGCTCTGTTGTGCATCGATACGTCAAATACAAATACAAATATGACAAGGTTTTTGATCGTTCCCCACGACTCAAATAATAAACAAATTTGCTAGCATTCTTTTTTTAATAAATTTGCTGCGTTGTTGTTAATGTTTTTAGATTGCTTAAATGAAGATTTAAAAAATATCACCACCAGCAACAACATTTTAACACATCTTATTAAAGGTTAACATAAACACTCGATATAAATAGTTAACACAAACATTTTTCTTCGACTACTACGATTGAATGAAACACACAACAAATGTTATCTATGCTTTTTTTATTATTCCTTCTTTTTTATAGGTCAAAAGATTATGCATACATGTAAACATTAAAAAGCTTATACCGCTTTCGTTTTTGAACTAGTCAATACGAAATGGCAAATTAAGAAACTAAAGACTGAGATGAAAACCTAAGCCAAATCTAACTATATTTTTATGCATTGATACAAGAGCAATGGCTAATTCATTTCATAATACAAGTACAGATGGTATTATATTATCGATGAAGTGATTTTTACAAATGAGTGCTTGCTTTGTATTTGTACAAATACGCCATTAAAGTATTTTATTATAATGGCTTGTTTATAATTGACAGTCTCACTTGTAGATGTCATCAAAACAACTGAGGCCATCTGGAATGTAAATTAAGCGGAAGTTGATCGTGCCGATCAGAAGTCAAGACCATCTGTTAATAATAACAAGTGCACGTTATTTATATCAATGCAAATTGTGTTATGCCTATTTGTCTACTTGTCAACTCTATAGTCTTTTCAAACCATAATTGTTTTAACACATCATAAGATTATGCAACGTACATTAAATAATTCGGCCTTGTTGAACGAAAACGTCTAGACTATTTTATATCATTTTAAATTATGTTTATTAAGCTTGTAAAAGAAAATAAAGCAATAATTAAAATGGGTGATAAGAACGTTTTACATTACCTAAAGTTGTCCTTAATATCACTATCACTTATTTGTTGTTACTTCTACGTAGTGATGTCTACGTCTTTTCCTGCCTTTTCTCTCTATTTTCAAGCAAAATCCAATAAGCATTTTAAATGTAAAACCACAATTTCCTTGCAAACTATCTAGTTTGAATATTCTATATATTAATTATCTTAAATGTCAATTGAAAGTAGCAGTACATCTGTTTCTTCCTCAATGTAGATTTGAAGTCATTGTGTGTTTTAAATGTATGAGTATCACAACACAACCTGCAAGGACATTTTTCACAATTTAACACTTTTTATTTTTAAATCATCTTTTTTCGCTAATGTAACTGTTATCAGGATATCGTGCTACTATGACATTTCGGCACTACTCCTTACATCTTAGGTTTGCATTGCAATCAGACAAGACCCATTCATCACAGCGATTGTTCTCAGAAGATTATGACATCATATATCATTTGTCTGATGTCATTTGAACCCACAATTTCTCTCTTGCACGAAACATGATTGAAGTATCCTAGTCAGTTTCAAGATATAACACCCTGCAATAATTTTACTTTTAACAAATGAGTTTTATTTGGATTCGGGTACAGTACTCATTTGTATGAATTAAATGCCATGCATGTTTTCTCTTTGAAACTTCGAAATCCTGGTACAAGTTCCTGTACGGTCTACAATGAGCAATGCACGAAGAGCTTCCTTATAAGGCATAGTAAAACCTCTTAAAGGAATAGTATTTTTAAATACTCTAGACACAGTTATATTAATTTATATAATTTTAGGCATTTTATTTACTTAGAAGTAATTAAAACATTTCAGTAACGAAATAAACTGAATGCTAGAGTTGTTGCAATAATCTTGACTTTTCCAGGTACATTTCATCATATAAACAAACTCACAGGATGGTTACACTAAATAATTGTTAACAAGAGAATGTCTGTTTTATGTTTCGCTTTTTATCAGTGATAGAATTTTCTATGTTAGACATTACTTGTATACAGAAAAGCAATTATGACATTTAAATAATTATTGTGCACTGACGGCAGGAGGGGCACCCAATATACAAATATACAAAATGAGAGATTTTGTTCGAATGAGGTATTGTAAGAGGTATAGACTAGAAACTTTATGATACTAAGAAACACTACTTTTACTTTTTAATATTACAACTAAATAAGAAAAATGACATTCCCGAAGAATAACTCATTTATGAATTGATAATATACCTAATGCGCATAAAATTTAAGCAGAAACAAATCAAAAACATCACTTTTGCAGCTACCGGGTGGTAATCATTTTATATTAAATGCATCAAAATTGCTATTATGCTACTATATGCGTGACGCGATCTGTGATTTTGGATCAAAATGAAGTACGATGTTGAAATTATTTATTTATAATATAATGATGATATTACCAGTCCAGATTGAATGCCAGTCAACGGGCCAGAATTTTAGACACAGAAAGATATTGGAATAGACAATTATATATTATCTTTTAGTTTGTTTATGAAGGCGCTAGACGCTATTCAGAGATTATGGGGGTTGGGGTAGGGGTTAATGCGTGCAAATGCAAACGATTGTAGTAACATGTTTATGTTAAGGTGAGTAAATGAAAAGAACCAAAGTTCAATGTTCATCAAAGTAAAAAGCACGTAACAATCGTGATACGATATTAGATTACTTTCTTCTCCATGACTTGAATAATTTATTGAACGCATGGATGTAAATGAGCTACAACTACACTGACATGCATAAATTTACACCCTTAACCTCCCCTTACACGTTTTGTACATGGCGCATCATGTGCGAATAGACACTATCAACCATTAAATAAGCGGCACATGTCCAAAAGATATCCGCATTAAACATTGCAGTGTGATAGTGCTATTTGATTCAATATCTATATCCGTTTTTATTCAGGACTTGAAAAGGACAAAGTCCTATGCGCATTGCAACAAATTCCAAAATTTGAAAAGGAACAGGACTAAGGTATTCACACGCAAGCCAATTGTAAAAGTAAAAGCAATTTTGTGATTAGATATTTATCAAAAAGAACAAACCCAACAGTTATCGCCTTGGAATGGTCAGTCGGCAAAAAAGACCGACTGAGTTGCTTAAGCCGGTTATACAGAGCTTTAACCGTGCACTTACTAGGGGGTTCTCAAGATGAAAAGCAAACCGATCTATTTGGATAAAAAATGTCCAAACGCTGACGTTTTCATTGAAAGGTTCTGACGAAAGTTGTGACGTCATTGGAAAACAATATCCACATATTATTTATGAGAGGCGGGGAAGTATTATTTCTATTAAAAGAACTACGCAAAACTGTTGATTGTAAAGGATTTTTTCAATCAAGAAAACATTAACAAGAAGAAAATGAACAGAGAACATAGATTACATTCTCTACGACCGCCACACAGCAAAAATAATTGTTGTTATCATAAATAAGAATGTATGACAAAATCCTATGAGCATTGCAACACATACCAAAATCAGGACTAAGGTATTCACATGCAAGCCAAATGAAAAAGTAAAAGCAATTCTGTGATGAGACATTTAACAAAAAAAGCAAACCCAACAGTTACCGCCTTGGATATATACATATTTCTCTAATATTTTAAGTTGTAATATTTGCAACAATAGACTAAATCAATATTGTTTTTCGACCAACCATAAATACCACTATATATAAGTATATGTAAATATTACATAATCCCAAGAACAGTACAGTGTGCGTCCGAGATGTTAAGTTAACATGGTATAATACAGAATGATCATGTGGTGTACGGATTAAAAATAAAGCATAAAAGAACTAATTAAACTAATACACCATAAATACGCATATATATTTTATTAAATAAACACCTGTTATTAAAAGAAAGGTCATCCTTTTGCTGAAAATTCCATTAAAGGCATCATGTAAAGATTACTTACTACACAGTAAACGTCAACCCTCTGACAGTTTTTATCTTTATGACTTGTCATAAGGTATTTCCAGAATGTATGAATTTAAATGATTAACAATACGTTTACATGCATACGTTTAATTCATTTAATGACAAGATAATTATAATTGTTTACACACCGCTACTGAACTATTTGGATTATAGTGTTTCCTACATTAATTGACACTGACTTAAATATCAATATTTAAATTTACATATGCGGCAACAAGTATGCTACTTTTGTTTAACTTGGATGTTGATTCGATGTGATTCATAGTCCAAATCTCTTTTTGAATAAGTAGAAAGATAAGTGGTGTATTTAGTCTTGCTCACATGGAGTTTGTTGGATAAAAACGATCTCGGTTTGACAATACGGACTATTATCTTCACTTTTATATGTATATGATATTTGCCGTTTAATTGGCTATTATAAACATCTCATAACAATTTTGCCGGTAATAAACTGTCACAATGTCAGGCAGTGCAATCTTCAAAGACAATACAGTAGATGTGGATAAAGTATGGACAAGCCTTGACAAGTGGGGGTTATACCAGAAGAAACAAACAGCTGTAACACTGTTGACAATATGGTCGTTTTGTTTGCATATGTTGTCGATTGTATTCATAGGTATATACGTTTTGTCAAAATGGTAAATTTTATGCCAATGGCGTTGTTAAAAATATAAGTAGGTACAGGTAGAATATCAGTTCAAAACAAATATGTGATAATGCTATTAATATAACAGGATGATAACTTCAAAACGTTTAAAGTATTAATGAGCAAACGATGTTTGTTATGTGTGCTGCTTTTGTTTTATATTTTAAATGACGTTAATGACTATGCTTATATACTACGTCATTAGAACAGTTGTTTTTCGAAACCAGAAATTTAACTTGGTTACCTATTTTATATAGACCTAAGTATTTGCTGTTTTAATGTTACTCCCAATGAACACGCTTGATTTTTCACTTAAATTTGATGTTTTCTTTACGCTTCTTCCGGAATTGGCTATTATAGGTGGAGAATGGTACTTCGAGTACCGATATAAGTACCTTATTTATTTATATTGCCGATGTACCTTTCCAAGGCGGTGCTTTTCTCTCTTCTCTCTCTTTCTTTCTCTCTCTCTCTCTGTCTCTCTCTCTCTTCCTCTCTCTCTTTCTGTCTCTCTCTGGGTAATGTTTAGTATATCACTTTTAAATTCAACTTGCATAGTTGTACTTATCCCTAGTGTTAGTTTAAATTTTCATAAATGTCAAATTTCGTTAAGGACCTTTACAAATTTTGGCAGGATATAGAGCCAGTTTCCAGTGCAGGAAGGATGATGACGTCGATAACGTTACAGTCAACGTCGATACTAATGTAACGTCATCGGTGTGGAAAGAATACGATCAATGTTCTATCCGAACTTATACCAACATCTCGGGTATACTGACTGTTAACGAATCAGACTGCACCAATGGTTGGATGTTCTATGACCCGGAAGCCTTTGACAAGACGCGGTCTCTTGTCTCGGAGGTAAAAATTAAAATTTGAGTTTTAACTGGTAATAAATATACGCCAGAACGTTCTCCATCTCTAATAAGGATTGCATAAATTATGCGTGTTATGACAGACACTGAAACTTTGATCGTTGACGTTCATCGGTATAAGGACTTCACGATATACTTTAGACGGCTCAACACGGTTCATCAGCTGATGAACGTCAAAAATCAACTGTTCATTTTCTTATATTTACGTTATATTTAGATTGAATAAGAATTAATTCATTTAATAAATAGATAAGTACAGCCTTTTTTGTTTTATCTTTGTAAGACAAACATTGCGACTTCTAATAGAAGCTTACTCTATTCTTCGTGTTTAACCACGCCCAAGAAGTCAAGAAGCAAAAAACGAAAAAGTAGTTCCACATTGATAGTTCTGTAAATGTCAATATTTCAAATTTAAGAAAAGATAAAGTGTTTGAAACCACAATTATATGTAATGTGTTTGCAAACGAATAAAAAATAAACTGTTAAAGAAAGAACACATGCTTAAAAAATATTTTACAAATACGTCTGTTATAGGACCTAATTTTTTTGTCAAGTTTACGTTCATTCATGAAAAAGTGCGTAGTAAAAAGGGCTCCACTTTCGTAGCCAATCAACAATCCGGGATGGAAGTGCGCACTGTCTCTGTCACGCCGTTGTTCATCGAGAAATGAACATAACCTTTAATGGATCGTTCATAAAAAATATTTTTAATCATACTTGTACTTTTCTTTTTCGGAGCTTCTGATGTCGTTTATCTTTTTAAGTGGGACCTTGTGTGCTCCCGGGAACATCTAGCTGAGGTATCTCAGACTCTGTTGATGGTTGGTCAAGCCCTTGGTGCCAGTTTCGGTACGTCTCTTGCCGACAGATTCGGGCGGAAACCTGTCCACGTCGGTAACCATGTCTTACTGTTTGTTTTCGGCATGGCCACTGTCTTTGCACCAAACTATCTTGTGTTTGCTATTTTGAGGATTTTGCTGGGGATTACACTGCAAGTAAGGGTTTCTTTCAATTTTGTTGTTTTTGAAATGGTATTTTACTCTCTCGAAGAAAAATCCATCTTTTATATGGCATGTATTATTTTATATGGCATGTATAAATAACATACTTTGTCTTTGTAAATAAGTTTCTTGAATTTGTGTCATTCAAGAATAGTGTTGAAAAGACACATAAAGCAGAAATTTCATTACATAAATCATACTTGAGACAGGTTGAATATCATGTTTTTATAGAAAATCAAATATTTAAAAAATACTTTGTGACACTTTGAAACATTGATGCCAGTATAGATAGTTAGATAAAAGACACATTTTTGTTGACAACGTACATCGTGTATTTTCCACCTCTTCTCAAGGGCACTGCACTGACCGCGGCTATCCTGAACCTGGAAAGATATCCGACGGAAATTAGGTTCCTGATGGAAATATTTGGCCTGCTGGTCTGGAGCACCGGTATCTCCATAATTACTCCTTTGGCCTACCTAACCCGACACCTTTCCTGGAGATATCTTCAGGCCATCATCACCTTATTGTCCTCGTGGTCGCTTATACAGTGGTGGTAGGTGCATTCTTGTTGGTCCTGGTGTTCTAATTTATTATGTAGAACATTTTTACACCTGTAGTGTCGTACTAGAGTTGGTATTAACTAGAATTTTTCGCCTCCAGGTAGGGTAGGTCCAGTAGTAGTGGTATAGTATGCTCCCGGATTAATGCTTGAACAAATAAAATAGTTTTTCCACGACTGGTAAGCCCGGTGTCAGGATGATATGACTATGTTTTGTATCGTACCGAGTATTCGCGGCATTAAATACTCAGTCAATGCAACGCTTTACCTATAAGAATAAAGATTGTTGTTGGGGCGATTATATCTAAAATAAACTCAAATCATAACACATAATACACATGTTAAAGTTAAATCATAAAACCTTAAAACATGGAATATGTTATATTTATAACCGCATACATCATACATGTATTATTGTTTGTTTATGTTGTGTGTGTTTTTTGTGCTTTTGTTGCTGTTGTTGTTTTTTTTGTAAATTATAATAGCGAACTTATTCTATTTCTACTAAGGCTAAGCATAAGACACAATAACAGATATACAATTAAGAATTTCTCAATGCAACGTATACAGGCGACTTTGTTACTTCATTTCAATCTATGTGGTAGTTGTGCGTTTACGATAAGTTTCTTAATAAGTCCAAACTGCATGTTCTAGGCTCCTTGACGAATCCCTGCGGTGGTTAATCGCAAACGGCCGTGTATCAGAGGCAAAGGCGATAGTTCAGAAGGCTTGCCGAATCAACAAGAGGGACTTTAACACTGTAGTATCTGGAAGTGGCTTCGACAAATGGGAACATGAGCATACAGTTAATAAAAACGTAGAAGGTATTAATGCTGTTTACGGAGATAAGTAGTTTTGTACTATGTCATTTTTTGTTAACTCGCATCGGTGGAGGAGGACCCCCGACATATGCCAAGACTTGAATCCACGCCAGTCGAAGTTGAGGAGTTACAAGTCGGTAACTAGCCGCTAAGTACAATGTTAAGAGAAAGAATTATTATGTGTGACCTCAAATTCATTTATGTACTCTGAGCTTTTGTTGATTGATTACATTTCATGCATAAAGTTCAAATCTATGCTACTCATTTCCCTAAAAACTTTCTGATCTGAAACTGAATTTATAAGTGGCATCTCTCTGACTTTTAAGGTGTGTATTGTTGTTAATAGGAAGAAAAAATGGATGTGTGTGGTTTATGTGTCCTTATATTTCTTTCTGTTGATAAAAAAATTTCCTGATGACTTTTATAAGACAACGATTTTGTTTCGTATAGGTATGAATGTTACTGAAAAAAGACTTCATATTTAGAACTCTACAAACTACCACTTTATAAAAGTCAATCCATTTGTTTTGCAATTTCGTACACATAGCTATGGCCAGTTTACAACCGGATGAAGAATTTGACAAATCTGTAATGGCACAACCTGTTATTGCAACGAGAAAATACGGATTCATCGACCTGATCAAATCCAGACGAATCTTTGTTACATCGCTCATCTTGTGGATGGCATGGTATGAATGTTCAATTCATCTTCACATTCGTATGGTTAGAAGAGATACTTGTCCTTCTACGGAATTAGTCTAATGGATGCAATTACTTGACCTAGACATTTGTTTAATTTAATGGAAAGTTAATATCAGGTTTGATATTGTTTTTCAGAGATTTTACAGACACGAATGGAGAATCGATTAAATCGGACTAAGACATATTTGGATGTCTGAGCAAAAAAACAGTCTACAGAGGTTGCCCACTGAGCAGACTCTCTCTGTAAATGCAGAATCAAACGCTGTCATTATAAACATTATGTCACATTGTTTACCCAGGACAAAACAAGCAATGTCAAAATCCTGTACCCCTGGTAACGTTGTTGTTCTTTTCATTTGCCATTTAAGTAACCCCTTAGGAAGTGCGAGATTAGAGCTCTGTTCAAGCACCCAATTCGGTCCGTTTTGCCGACTGACCGTTCTAAGGAGGTAACTATTGCGTGTACTCTGTCTGTTAAATAACTCATCACAGATTTGTTGGGCCTGTATAAAACGCAGCTTTTAACGCAGCCTGTATAAACATATAGGGAAAACGCAGCTTTTACGCAGCCTGTATAGGATATATAGGGGAAAGGTGTGATTTTCACTGCGGTTATGCATTTAATGGAAAAATAAGACAAAATGTTGTTTGATAAGAATAGAAGGCTTATTTTTCAATAATATATGAATGAATTATGAATAAAAAAAATTTAAATATAATTGATGTTTTAATATTGTAATTTAGTTAACGCGGTCGCTAATTTGACCTCACCACCGAAAAGAAGAACTCAATGCAAAAAGAAGGAATCTTTTTATTCATGAACAGATTTTTATTGCATGTTCATTCTAATATTGCCAATAAAAAGGTCTTCAGGTTTAACAGAAAGTTAAAAAATGAATAATAAAAATAACAAAAGTCATTTTTAAACAAGTTTGTTTAATCAATAATAACAAAATCAGCAAAATACATTTATAAAATTCGTTCAAGAATATAATTATCACAGAATATGAAAAAACGACCATCATCAGCATCATAATCATCATTATTTTTGTTTAGTCACAATCATAGTTTACAGAGCAACAATGTATTTAAACAGCAGCATCATTATCATCATCATCATTTCGATTCAGTAACAGCAACAAGACATACTAACAACAACAACACTAGATAACAATTATTTTTTTATCGTCCGAAAAGAAAAAAGAACAAAGTTGTTACGGATATACGTGGCGCAATACACCTTCTGTGTTCTAAAAACATGACTGTCGTTACATAATATTAATATACTCATTTACACATTCCGCAAAAAAAATCAATTGATGATATATCTGCCGGAGCATTTACACAATGTTTATGGAACCAAGTATCGCATTTGTCGCATTGTACCATGTTATCAAAACAAGCAGGCAAGTTGCAAATGCACACATTTTCTATAGTAATAGTTTTTATGTTCTTTTTTCTTCTTTCGCTAATTGTTTTATTTGTCAAAGGAAATTCTGTCATTTTTTCGTCTTCGAAACATTTGAATAAATGATTACGTAATTTATTTGAGTCAAATATTAATTCAAAACATAAATTGTTTCTGTGACAGTAGGATGTAATAAAAGCTATTGCGTAAAGACCGCAATCGATGCTGTTGTTTTGTTTCATAACCTCCGGAATTTGAATATGTATTTCAGTAGAATGTTGTCCATAAATTTGCGATAATTGAATTTTAAGACCATCCGGTAGAATAAGATCGTTTTTTCTATCGCTACCCAAACTGTCTAATAAATAAATTTGTCCGGAATGGAATATGGATGCAACCCAATGATCCCTATGGTTGTGGTGGATTTGGCATGCAGGAGCACTAACTGGTTCCATCGGTAATTTGAATGCCCATCTTTCCTCATTTTCGAGCTTAACAGGTACTTGTTCGGTTAATTGAAAGCCGCCTATGTTTGTGCCGAAGTCACGTTTAAGTAAAATATTGACCGCTTGCATATGGTTCGAGTTAAGTTTTCTATGTTCAATGATGTCTTTCTTATCTGATTCCGTTAAGTTTAAATCTATTATCCAAAATTTTTTGTTGTCATCGGTTAATTCGTTCCGATTTGTTTCTAATTCTAACATATCATCATTAATTGAAGTGAAAGATTCTTCTTGGATTTTCGGTATTTTTTTAGCGGTTTCATTTCTTTCATCGATAAAAGTCAATTTTCTTCTTTTCTTGTTCTAACTACACCGAATGTAAAATTTCAATACTCCGCAAGGAAGTGGAGTACACTCTTAAAAAAATTCATTTAAAAAGAAGTGAAAATGGTGTATCTAAATATGTTTCAAGATTGAAGTGCATACTTCAAATCCACGCTGAGATATTAAGAAATTAAGAAAATACGATCGGTGTAGCTAGAACATTGGTTAATTGTATTTAATTGGCTTGTCTAATTGTGCAGAGTAGCAGATTTCTTGTTTATTGCAAGATAACGAGGACGTGGTCAGCGACAAGCTGCCTCCGGCACAATTGTACAATAACAACGTGTCATTGTGCCAATAAACATGCTCGTATCGTTGTTGATTTCGTATCATTGATTGGATGATAAGAGCACGGTCAATTAATTTAGGTGTCACAAGACACGCCCATTAACAGTGTGACATGCAACAAGAAGGATATCGTCTTACCGTTAAATTTTTATTAAATTTATGAACAAAACAAAAATGATTTTGTTTTTAATTATAAATAACCGTTTATACCATTTCTTTCTTGCGCTTATCGTTACAAGTTATAAACAACATTAATAAATTAAATTTGTTTTTTTTTTTGTAATTCTACTCAGAAATATTCAAATTTCAAAAATGTAAATATTTCATGTAATATTACAGACAGACGGACAGACATCATGATTTTATTTTGTTAACTTGAATGTTTATCTTTAAATTATAGTATGCGCACTTTATATCTTCATAATAATCCAACATTATCCTTTTCATATCATATTATCGTAAGATACAATATATTTATCGAATAAACTGTTAGTGTCATCGCCAATATTTCAAGTTATTAGAAAAGGACAGTGATATGATTATATCATTATAAAACACACTTACCGACACTGAAGGAATCACTTGGAACACAATGTCCAGATCCAAAAAGTCTTTGACTTTGTATCCTGGATAGCACAAAGTGACAATATTTTCAGAGTCAATGTACTCGTGCAAGTACTTCACTTGGCTATGTCCAAAAACTAAAGCCATTTTTATTCCAACACAAACACACAATAAAGTAGATATATTTATATGAAAAGTGAACACGAATTAACACAAAATCTCAACTGTTTATAAACTAAATCTAGATAAATCCGTTTGAAACGAAAATTTGCGAACATAGAACAAATAAACAATAAAACAAATATTATGGAATATAGCCTGAATGACTGTTTGTAAGCAAGTTTGCAAGCAGAATGACTAAATCATAACATGGAAAATATATACTGCAACAAAGTCAATTTTCGAATTATTGAGTGATGACAATTTTGTTCAATAACAATAGAACTCGACAAAAAATAATTTCTGTACTAATTAACAAACAACTCAATTTCCATTGATGCGCTTTTTAAAAGGCATAAGGTATCTTTCAAGTTCCCGACATAAAGGAGTAAGAATAAATAATTAATATATGTATGTGGAATAATTAAACAAACAACGTATTGTTTGTAGCAAGTATCATGACACTTAACAACAATTATCGAGCTTAATAAATAAACTTTTAAAACATATCTCTAAATATGGACCTTACCATCAATCCAATGTACATTGATTTAAAAACATTGCAGACAGAAAAACACTACATTTTTTGTATATTTTTATTATTTCCCGTATGTTTAAAAAGCTGCAATTTCCCTGCGTTTTATTTATAATGGCTGCGTTGCTCCGTTGTATATCCTTAAATCGCATCCAACATAATTCAAATGTTATATGGGACAAAAAGTCAGGATAAAGTATTACATTATTTTACAATTTATAACAAAATTAAAAGAAAATTCGGATATAGATTTATCTTTTTTTCCAGTGAAGAAACGTAAAGAAAATCTATAGGTAATTCAGAAAATTACCTCAACATAATAAATAAATATTTTCACTTATTTGGTAAACACACAATACTATATCATAAAAATATAACGATATTTTAATGAAATTACTATAAAGAACAGTGAATACTTCTTTTTTATAAACACAACATATTGTCTAGTAATATATTTAGAAAAAGCTGCGTTTTCCCTATATATCTATACAGACTGCGCAGCTGCGTTTTATACACGAAAAACGCAGCCTGCATAACGCAGCCTGCGTAAAAAGCTGCGTTTTATATTGGCCCAGATTTGTTTGTTTTTTCTTTTACATTTGGCTTGCATCTTAATACCTTTGTCCTGTGCAAATTTTGGTAAATGTTGCAATGATCATAGGACTTTGTCATGAATTCCTATTAAAACATAATGCTACCTAGTTGTGCCGTCATTGTGTTGTTGTTGTTTTTTTAAGGAGTACGAACAGTCTTACGTATTATGGTCTCATGATGATCTCGTCAAGCCTGGCTGGAAATCGGTTTCTGAGTTTCTTCCTAGGCTCTGTCGTAGAATACGTGTCGGTGTTGGCGGAGCTGCTCATGATAAATAGGTGACTGAGGTTATGGTGAAGGGAAAACGGAAAAGGATTTTGATGATGATGATGGAGATGATGATGTAATGATGATGATGATGATGATGATGATGTTAATGATGATATTTTTCATAACGATGATGATGATGATGACGTTGATAATAAAGATGATAAGGTGGAGGAGAAGGAGGAGAAGGAGGAGGAGGATAAAATATAATTATACGTAAAAGCAAACATTATACATGCACAGATTTGGCCGTAAGCCGAGTGTTATCCTTTTCAACTGCCTCTGTGGTATGTCACTGATTACAGCTACTATCCTTACATATGTAGCAGGTACGATGACGGTATTATTTATTTTATTTTTTATTTTTCAAATGTATTTCCGATTGCTACGTCGAAGATGCTTCAATATTTGTCGAGAAAAAATAGATGAGCAGATGGATTTTAAATATTTAAAATATGACAAGTAAACGTCACAGTTAAATGCTGACAATGCCTAATCCTTTTGTTTGATTTTTATCTGACACAGAAATGTCAAAGTCTTGCATATATTTTGATGTAGCGCTTTACGATTTAACATATAACAATAATTATATTTAACTTTCCAGTTAAGAAAAGTACATGGCAAGTTCCAAAGACCTTACTAACCGTGACCTATATAAGTCATCCAAACGATGAGAAAAATGCCTGTTCTTTTACGGGTCGTTTTCTTTTGATAATGACTTTTACATTTACCCGGTTTGTCTTTGTCTAGAAGTTAAGATTTCATTATCTGTGATAATTCTTACAGTACCTTTACCTTATTTACCTAAATATATATTAAATATTTATTTCTCCTTGCTTCTGCTTCTAAAAAGACTATCTTTTGCTGCTTATCACATAAGTTTACCAGGAAATTAAATATACCTGTATAACGATTTTACAGATGGAAACATTGTCATGGCAACAGTAGCCACCGCCCTTATCCTGGTGGGAAAGTTCTCAATCACCGCATCATTCAGTACTTTCTTCTTATACACACCTGAGCTTTACCCAACTAACCTTAGGTAATGTTTTGTTTCTGTTCTTTTAGCTCCACTCTTCAAAAGCATCTAATGGAATTCTTGTTGAGACCCTCTTGCCGGCGATGATTAATCGTTTGTTGAGGTTCATTTCTCAAACGCCGTCAAATAAATTTACTTAAAACTGATGTATGTGTTTTCTATCAAAAACCAAACCTGTTTTTCAAAGATTAAACCCCTCAAATTAATTTTGGCAATATATATATATATCTATATCTATATCTATATATATATATATATATATATATATATATATATGTGTGTGTGTGTGTGTGTGTGTATATATATATATATATATATATATATATATATATATATATATATATTTATTTATTTATATATATATTTATATATATATATATATATATATATATATATATATATATATATATATCCAGCACTGACAAAAGTGGAGCATTATGTTTACTGACAGCCATTTGTTTGATAAAAAAAAACCTATTTTAACAATGTAGAACTTCTGTTTATTACATCCAGTATAAGTTGTTAATGTACCTTTTGAAAGTTTTAACATCAGCAATTGATAGCTATATCGCCTATCGTCAATTGTGAATGTAGCCTATGCTTAGCGCACAGCCCACGACAACTTTATCGTATTTTTTGCTCGGCGTAGTTAACCTCGTTTGGAAGGCCTACTTTAACATGCTGACGCTAGACAAACACGGAAGCATATCAAAGCAAAGCGACTCCTATTAGTAGAAATTACTCATCCCATCAATACACTCTTATAAACCAGACACGCACCACTTACCCCCTTCCTTACAGTGTCAGCACAATTCTGCCTCAACTACTGTATACGTCCTTTTGCCGACTGAGCGTTGCAGGGCGGTAACTGCTGGGTTTTTTCCTTTGTGTGTGCTATGTCTCGTCTCAGTGTTTTGTCACATTTACATTTACCCTATTTGCCGTTGTCTAGAGGTAGTTTAGATTTAAATATCTTTGGAAATTTTGCTTGGACCTTTCCCTATTTACCTATTTATTTTTTCGGTTATGTTACAAATAGCAGCATTCGAAACTCCTTAGAGTTAATTTACCCACTCACCACTTCGTGTTATCGCTGTCCCATCGAATTGATGAACACGAAGAATAAAACGTTTTAATTGTAAATAGCTTGATAATTTAACACCGTTTGGTTAATGAAGTGTAGTATCATAACAAGTTTCTGTTTGCATTTATAAGTTAATAAAACATAACAAATTGATACAGACAGTTAACCGCTTTTGGTGATACACCAATACAATACATTAAGAAGTGTCAAACTTTATTTTGTTGCTTATAAACAACGTGCTTTATATGATTTTACTTATTTGTACGTTCTTGTTCGGGTAAGTTAGCGAAATTCAAACTGCGTAAAAAAGTTATATTATAAATTTATATAAGAAAATATAATTAATTGGCTCTAACAAGCTTTTTCACTTAAAACGTTTGATTATTTTTCTAATAACATTTTGATTTATGTACGTTTTAAGGCCTCATCTTTTTTG
This sequence comes from Sinonovacula constricta, assembly GCA_007844125.1. Lineage (NCBI taxonomy): Eukaryota > Metazoa > Mollusca > Bivalvia > Cardiida > Solecurtidae > Sinonovacula > Sinonovacula constricta. The sequence goes on from CM017559.1 coordinate 32,235,835, forward strand.
AAGACATGTCTTGTCGTACTTTATAATTTTAAATGAACATTTTGGTTGGCCAAAACTTCCGCATTTTCTTTAATGATTCTTTATTGTTATGACTAAAAGCTTGTAACGATGAAATAGAATGGCTATTCGTTTTAATTTTTTATCGAGAAAAACTAATAAATATAAATATGAGATAATTATACAGTTAAGTTATGCTTTGATAGCCGGGGTCAAAATTACCGGTTCTGAAATTATTTGCACGCTGTTCGATGCATTCCTTTTTATCCTTTTCAGAAACCTCGGCATCGGACTCGCCTCAACAGCTGCAAGGGTGGGTGGAATGACTGCACCTTTCTTCCGAAATTTGGTATGTCTTTGGCTCGATTCCATCCATATTTTTTCCGTAAACTTTTTCACTTGTGTTAGCGAAGAGGTTCAACAAGTACATAAATAATGCGTATAAAAATAATTTGTTTTTAATCCTCAATAAACTGTGTATACCTTTTAGCATATTTTTGTTATATCTTGTATAACAATATTGTTATATATTGTTATATATGTTATATCTTGAATTTATTGAACAATACATGGTTAACGCGTATAGACAACTCCAAAATCGTTTCAAGCTTTAATTTTCTTTGTTATGGTAATTTCATACTTTTTGAAATATAATATTAATAAGTAAAACAAACATGATTATGAACAACTTAAGTTTTGTGTTGAGTTTGAAACAAAAATGTTACCTTGAAAAATGACAAACCAGTGCAAAAAATCATGACAGGTCCGGTGAAATAATGTTATTGGTACAAACAAGAAGTACGATACAAAATGCTAGCCACAACAAAGCGTTTGACGCCACTGTGGACACGACTTTTACTCTAATAACATTATATGTGACAGTTCAAACCATAGTTGAATTTAAATTAAATATCGTGTAAGTAATAAAACTTCATAAAACAAACAAGATCCACGACTCAGTGGTACAGGTGGCAGAGTATTCGTACAAAATGAAATCCATTTTATTTTTACTTCTATTACATTTTTTTCTATTCTTTCATTTTTACTGACAATCATATTTGACTATCTATATTTATTAACAAATACCGATGTTATTAAAGCCACAGTCTCTTTAAACCCTTTAAAAGAATAAAACATTTTATCGGGAAAGGTTTTCATAGCTTTTAAAAACTAGACAAAGAACCTAATAAGTATGCTTGAAATGGGGGATTTTATTGCAAGAATATTATCTTAATTTATAGCAGTTTGATATTATACTGTGTTTTAGGCCGACAGGATTCCTTGGGGACCAGGACTAATTTGTGGAGTTATGTCAATCGTGGTCACACTTTCCCTTTTGTTCGTCCCGGAGACGAACAAGTACGAGCTACCTCAGACGTTAGAAGAATGCGAGGAGTGGTACCGGGTCAACCAATTCTCTTTTTTGCTCATGCGCAGAAGAAAACGGAAATATGATGTAAAACCTTATAACATTGAATTAGAGGCAAAGTCATAGGTAATAATTATTATCATATTTAACAAAGAAACAAAATCCGTCATGTATGAATTTGTTAATATTTTGAGAACATGAAGGTTATTAAAAAAAATTCAGTATAAATAAACTGCGAGGTAATGACTAAATATAGTAAGTTGATTTCAGCTTATATGGTAGCATTGCTTTAACTTCACACATATTCCATAAAGAAACAGTTTTTTCTATGAATCTTTTTTTATTTCAGATAAAAAAATTCATTACCTGTAATCAACCAATTGTACATAAAATCGTAAAATTTGTATTAAATGTAACTGCTTAGCATGTAAAGTATTTTTTAACAAATCACTACACATGTCTACAGCCATTAGTATGTTTAGTAGTTTATATTTTTTCAGACGGGTTGACGTCATCAAGAAAGTTCATTCTACCACTTTTTACTTTTGTAAGCAGTCAACATACGTCTGACATGACCGATTTGCAACAATCGCAACATCCGGCATTGTGTATTTTTAACTTTGGTACTAATCCAACACCTTATCGGATTTTTCAATTATTTCATGCAGGCTTTACTGCTCAATATTACCCCTCGGTATAGTTCGGGATCAGGGTTAAGTATTTTATTCAAGATAAGAGCTTAAACAGTAATAATGCTATAACATTCAAGCAGTTGGGCATGTTTATTGTCCATTCCGGTTTTCTCTGACAAATTTACAAATGACAGTTTACAAATATAGAGCATTCATTGTGAAAAGCTTACCATGATTAAAATAAGAATCTTGAACGGCGCCATAGTGTGCGTTTCTATCGGGACAAATTATTTTAAAAGCAATACGAAATGTCGCGCCCCAGCATTTTGTCCTGATGTGCCTGATGGTATGTTCAAAGTGTATGGTAAAATGTACATGGTATTTAAATTGGTAAAAGAAGAGAAATACAAAAAAACTTCTCCTATTCGTAATGCATATAAAGCATACACGTTTTTATTAACTTTGCAGCTGTGCTTGTCAAATATAATTAAGCCCCGCAATCGATGTTCAAACCTAAAACAACTAAAAATGATACTGAAATACCAAACTACTAAAAAGAAATTACCAATGAAACAGAATGTTTTTGGGAAAATCTTAACTTTCAAAATGATATCATATCCTATCCTATGAAAAAAAAAACGCTCAAAAGTTCTTTGCGAGTGGCATTTGCCACTTTTAAGATAGATCTTACACATTATCACACATAACAAGAAGTAATTACATGAATAGGATAAAGCATACGTAAACGATTATATGTCTGACTGTTTTATATTTAATAGATCGTCAATGTAACAAAATTTCTTCATATATTTATTTTATTATTTTACACTTAAATACTGGTCAACCTATAAGAAAAGACAACTGACAAAACATTACATTTATTCCCTAAAGTTTTGCAATTCGTTGATAAAATATCCGGTCTTAATATAAGTAGATAGAAAAAGGAGGTATCTGAATATTACAAAAATTCAGTCAACAAATATGTACTTCGTATGTTATGGCAACTAAAGATTCTTGTTAAAACCTGAATAAAAATAATCTTTTATAGATTCATTTTATAGAGCACGTATAGTTGTGAAAAAGTTAATATATGTATGTGTTGTTTTGTTGAATAAAGAAATGCGAGTTTCTTTCTAGAACTTAGGAGACTATTTATTATATAAAGCTTAGTACTTGTATGTTTCTTTACTTTAATATCCCGCTTTTATATGAAACTGTTCAATAATATATAATTATATGACTTATTACATCGATTATAGAATATTGAAATTAACAAGGATTTGCACATTTTTTCAACTTCCTCAACTTTATATAACTATCTGTCGATATAGACATACTAAATTAATTGTGTTAGCGTTAATTTCTTCACTTTATTCTGTAGACCAAAAACTTTAAACTTCGAGATCAAAGATTCGCATTTTTGCATGTAAAGTGTATTTTCCGTCTAAAGGAAATGTACATGAATTTGTGACTTTGGCGTTGAATCAAATTACCTTGTCAACATGCATTTTTATCTTCATATTTATATCTTGCAAAGTGTTTAATAATGTCAATGTTGTTTATTATTTTATGATAAAACTAAAACATATGCTCATGTCATTACAATTATTTTTACCTTTGTTACAAAAATGTATTTATCAGCTACTTTACTGAAATTATAACGTTTATTAAGAACTATATGTTTTTTTAGTTTTGTAGAAATAAATCGATTCCATGTTTTTGCGGGGATTGTGATTTAAACTCCTAAAATAGTAAACAAAAAGTGTGATCATTGTCTTATGAAAATAACAAGTAAGATACGTTCAAATGTTGCAGAAATTATTAAAAGTAACGTCATAACATCTTAGTTATAGGATCGTAATGATTTCAATTATTCATGTTGTCATGCGGCATTTAATATTCAGTTATATTTCGGTATTGCTATTGAACACGCGTCTAATTAATGAATAAAGAGACATTGTTTAATCGAAACGACAATGGCAGTTTATAATTTAATAAAATCTCTTTGAAAACCAAGAATTTTAATGAACATTTTGTGCAAGTATCAACCTAACTGTACTGAGAATATGACACTTGACTAGAACTGTATAAACCTCACATATATATTAAATGTCATTTGCTTTTTGGAATAACACGCGTTTAAATATTCTTGACAGCAAGTCACATTCAATATTATTTCAATATTTCTGGTGATGTAACAACATGTTGTGGGCTTTTTCGAACTAAATGTTTGGACGTTTTAGGGACGTATTGAGAGACACATTCTTAACACATAAATACAAAGTCACTATGTAACGATACACTTTAAATATCAAACCTTTATACTTAATTCAGAAAATATGTTAACAAGTTCACAGAGAAGAGACAATGCGATGTTTAAAATTATTTATTCACAGACATATTAGTAATGTTGGCATATGTTTGTTTGTCTCATTGTACCTTTATTAAACATTTAACAGTTGCTTTATCTCGATGAAGAAAAATCAGTAAGTTCATAAGATCGTAATAAAAAAAGTTTTGTAAGAAATAAAATGACCATAGCAAAAACAAGGCAATACATACGGTAAAAATCATTACTATTGCGCGAGTTAGTTTGAAATGTTGGTAAAATCATTTCATAATTGCAACTACAAATCTGACCTTAAATTGTATTACTTTACAGTTTTTAAAGTTATAATTCTAAAATTCGTCCGATTTTTACAATTGTAGATTAAGTCAAAGCTCAGAATTCTTATCTTTACAATCTATGGCCATTATGCGAGTATGGTTGTAATTAACAAGGTATTACATTTGAACTAATCTGACGAGGTAGTTTGAATAATTATATATGTACATTTCTGCCAGACACCACCACGTTTTCGTTTAACTTGTATCATGTTTGGGGATGTTGCCAGGGACAAACCTTCAATTTTTTAATTTTTTTATAAAGTGTGTCTCTAATAGGCGTCTATAGGCATAAAGTGAACCTTACTTTAGGGACACCTGAACAACTTGCTGTACCGTATATGTTTTGTAACGACCCTGACCATCCTGAGCAAAGCGTGCTGAGCCTCGTCTAAGAAGTGTTCGTCACATACGTCTACAAAATATTGTGTGAAGTATTTTAAGTTTATGGAATTGTTTCAGATAAAATATGGATTGTGTAAAGGCAAATGGGACATAATAATGCATTTAATATAAAGTGAATAAGTATATCGTTAAGAAATTTGGACAGAATATCCGCCAAATAAGCCTTAAAATATTTGTCATGGAAGTCGTGAAGCTAACAATATAAAGATAACCATATCAGCAGGCAAAAACAAAACATTTATTCTGAATCCAAAAGTGTTTTACTCTCAAAGTGCAAGATTTTCCTATATGTTTTACTTTCTAACAGTAAATATTGAATTGTAATAAATCAGCAAAATTAGACCAGCTTATGCTATATGCATATATACCTCTTACAAGACAGCATGTGCGGATGTGAACCAAGGTAAATCGATGGTTCTATTAGACACTCGTCTGGGATTTTCCACTACTAATAATAGCTGGTCGGCGCTAAAATGACGATATTATTTCAGTTTTGTGTATCAAAAGGAAACTAGACAGAAACATCAAGATAAGAAAACATATTTGTCACATTCTTCAATGCTTAAAATAATTGGAGATAACTTATTCAAGGTGTATGCGTTCAGTAAAAACCATCGTTAAATTACTTAAACTATGATATCATTGACACTGTTGCATATGAAATCTTAGGTTAAGTAACGACTTCTCTGTGAGAAATCGTAGAAATGTGTATCAGCTAAAGTTTCTGTAATCCGCTTATATAACGACGGACCTGGATTGCATGTCATTATTTACAAATAAATAGCATTTCTTTTAAAACTTAAAGCCATGTAAAGAACATATGAACATATGATCTGAATTAATTGAAACTGCAATAAACACATATTAAAGGATGACGAAGGAAGAGAATGTACATTTATAAGGGGCATTTTGTAAATATGTTTGTTTGATGAACATGTGTTGTCGATATTGAAATGTCCGAAAGATCATCTTTTATCTCCATGCGCGTAACCTCAGTCTCTTTGTTTAAATTAAAATACAACTTTTTGAAGGATTTTTCCATTAAAAAAATGATTTAGTTTAATATTCCATCAGAAAGTACTGATCAATTGTTTTCACATACTCAACCACGTAACAACGATATCAAAAACACGTTCATATTTAATGAATAATGCAAATGTTACGTCCAAGATTGGAATGATGAGCGCTATAACTAGACATAGCAAACTCCTTAGATTTAATTTCTGTTTATAATATGGTATTCAACTAACCAGATCTTGTAGGCCTTGTGTTATTACTTTTTGCATCATTAGTGTATTATTATATTATTATTATTATTATTATTATTATTATTATTATTATTATTATTATTATTATTATTATTATTATTATTATCTGTTATTATTAATATTAATATTATTATTATTATTATTATTATTATTATTATTATTATTATTATTATTATTATTATTATTATCATTATTATTATTTGTTATTTTTATTATTATTGACAGATTAACTTTATTATTATATATAAATATAAAAGCAAAAATAAAAGGATTTGTTTATCTTTGTTTTATCCCCTTAAGATAAATTTTGAAAACGACTAAATAAATCGTTTCTAAATATACAGTATATGATGAACAAAAAAGGTTTTCAGAGCAATTTTCTGTCCCTTTGTCTCTACCATTTAAATAATATCTTAATATATTGTTTTACTCGAAAGATGGTGAATCGGTATGTGTTGTTTCTTCTACACTTTGTTTTCATTCTTTTTATATTATTTTTTCTTCAAGCGCTCAACCACTAAACCTGTTTTCTACTGTATTTGTACGAGTGGTGAGTGAAGTTTGTTAAACGAAAACTATATCGTATTGAATTTAGCACTTGAAAACGATTCCCATCACAATTTATCTTCTAAACACGCAGACATTAACAGTTAGCAGTCTTCGCCTCTCTGACATTTAAATTCCAGTACTTATCAGACTTGCTGAATCAATTCTCATATCTTAACTGGTTCAATGTGTCAATTGGGACACTTCTAGACTGGTTTTGATGAAATATTTTATCTATAACAAGCTGTAATGCTTATACAATGAATGCGTTAGGTATTTATCTGCAATATTACCATATACATATACGATCAAGTCTGCTTCTCTAAAGAATATACCAAATGTATTCGACTTGCAGGCAAAATGTACATGTCAAGCAAAACTTTTGTTCGAGGCTAAAGATCAATACGGACATAGTCAAAATAGTATTTTTGGGATGTGAAATATCTTATTTTGCGCAAACAATGAGTAACACAGCGTTACTATTTAAACATATTAAATGCCTTATTACATTGTCGCTTAGTTGAAGTTAAGTTTTTAACATTTGTATAGTTTAGTGAAAGTTCACAATATTTTCTTATAAATAATAAGATCTATCTTTCATTTTTATAAGAATTAACAACAAATATCTAAAACTTTATATATTTAGATTTATTTATTTATTTATTTATTTATTTATTTATTTATTTATTTATTTACTTATTTATTTATATTTATATATATAATTTTACATAATGTAAATACGAATTTATATTGTTTTGATTTACATTGAGTTTTACAATACAGTTTGTACACATTGTTTGTATATTTCTGGCAAATTTCTGAAGCTTATATACTAGCACCTTTACCTGAACGACTAGGCTTATTCCTGTACTAATATTTTATTGCGAATTAATTTTTATGGACAAAGTAACAGTAAAACAAGATAAGTACAGCAAATGCATTTTTTTAAACTTACTTTACGAATTCATTTTCACTGAACGTCACCTTTCTCTTACGTTAACAATTGTTAAACCAATTATTGCAATAAAACGTATTTACCAAATTAGTAAACACCATAAAACTGACATGCAAAAAAGTCTCTCATTAATACATAGTCGGAGTTTCAGAAAATTCGCTCAGTGAGACTGAGCCTAACGTTATCTTTCAGGGCTAATACTAAGGTGTTTTTAACATTGATCAATGTAAGATATGTTTTGCAATAGCTATTACATTGTATATTTAAATGTTGACGTTTTGTGATTAAGAAATTTTGAATTTTTGATATGTTGCAGTTATGCCATGACATATTTTAGGTTAATCATATAATATTGGATATTAAAGATCTCCTCTGATGAGTTCTGCCATAAAAATAAATTTTAAACCATTTTAAAATCAAAATATATTTCTATCTCTTAATCAACATCCTAATATCAATACAAAGACAAACACACTTTGTCATTATAAGGAAGGATATGTTTGCAAACCAAGTCTAACACTACGTTTTAACATTTTAATTTAGAGTTTATTATGACATCATTTACTACTATTAATCTCTTTTATAACTATACCTCTGAATATTTTATGCACCGTAAAATACGTTCATATAAATACGTATTTTGTTCTAGACTCTGTCGCAATGTAAATTTAATTTGCGCAGTGAAAATTGTCTGTATTGTATAATTCAGTTCCTGCTTGAAGACATTTTCCAACACATTTATCTTGCGAACGCTAAACGTAAACAGTAATATCTGACACGGCCAATTTACAACATTCGTTTTCTCATCAACTGAACTTTGTAATTATTACACTCGATGCAACTTTTCAATGACTTTTGTCAATGCAGTAACTTTTGCACGGGTCCCTTGAGGTAATTCTATATAACCTGTGGTACGATATTGGAGCTGTAACATCCTGTAACACCAGATTTATGGTCTGTCATAGGTATTATACTCATGCCTGTTGTTATGATGTTTCTTTTCGTTCTTGATACCACATTCAGCGAACACATAAAATTGCAATGTTTTAACATCATTTATCAGTATTTTACCTAACAAGAAGCTTTTACTTGAACATGGTATAAGCACAAGTGTTTCAAAAATAAAAAAAAAGTTTTTTGTAACATGTTAATAGTATATTTTATATAAACAATTGGAAACAAACATACACATTCAGTTATAGCTTTATTCTGCCGTAGTGTAATTTATCGTGTTTCGTAAAGTAAAGCAAGCTATCTTCCTTTCAATACATCTTTTTACTAAGGTGTAAATGAACTGAGTTGTTAATAAAATTATTTGAATTATACGTTTAGAAAGCTTTAAACAAACTGTTTCTATGAACAGTTCTATCTACATGAGTCCGTTGTTATGAAGATTTTTTCAAGATTATGTCAACTACTTTAATATAATTTATTTGCTGTTGATACTTCTTTCAAATGTACATGTTATTTGAGTTGAGGTGATCTACCTGTCTGGACTCAAACTGAGGCTGCAGTAGTATCAGGGATGGAAATAAGGGTCTTGATAACAAACGGCATTGCATTAAGCCCGTATGCATTATGTTTGACGAATTAATGACACCAATGTATACAATGCATAAATTAGGTGGTTTACAATCCAATTTCACAACATGGTTCTATCCGGGAGTATTTGCTCTTAAGACGGCCATATTTAATGCTTTTAACAATATTGCCTAAAACGTCAGTAAAACATTAACACGTACTGTCTCTTCTGGATAAAAGTTTGTATGCTTTTGTCGAGTTTTGTCAGATACTTAAAACTTGGTCTGTTATCATATATGCAGAAATATTTGTTTGGCTTTCGGAATCCTTCTTAACGACTAACATAGCGTGCAACTTTACACCAAACCATTTCGGCGAACAATGTCCTTTGATTTAGGAACAATGTACCTTGTCTTGGCTGAATTCACAGGTCCATGTTTATGACACTAAACATTCTATCAGTTGGTACTGGCATCTCATTTATAAGAAACTCTGTTATGGCACTCCCTTTAGTTGATTACTAAATGTGGCAAGCCCGTTTATTTATTTCATTGATAAATGATTTGCACATCTCTACAACCAAACAACCTCCATCAACGCTAGTCTGTGTGGATATATTGTATAATTATTGTATAATTGTTTAATAATTGTTCTGCTGCTGAACTTTAAAACAACATTAAGGAATAAAAGCGTGGACAGATCAAATGTTGTAACAAAATAGAAATGTTGCATTTCTAACACAAACATGGGTATGCTTGTAAAAACCAATTTGGATAACCCGAAAGTGAAAATCATATCCTTTTTTATAAATCCCTTGATATTGCGCATCATTGTCCCGGTCTATTCATCAGATTCCTTAAAATAAATTCTTTTTTCACGGCGTTGTACTTTTGAGTATCATACCTCTTGCATGCATTTATGAAAATTTGTTCGTTAAATCACCGAAAACACCCTTCATTCATTAGAATTTAAAATATGCAAATGTTACGCAAATGTTGTTTGAAGGTCAATCATACATATTTGATTGGCTAGAATGAATATTTTATTGACTGGGCGAATCTATGCATATAAAATTTGGACTTTAGCATATTTTTATTGAGAAAAGGATTCTGCAAGTGGAACATAAAAATCTAAAGTTGTCCGTTTAAATAAGTCAGGGACACTGTCTTGTTTCGCTGAAAACGAACATGGCTAGATTCAATGGATTTTATAGTTTGTATTCTCAGACTAAGATTTGTATTGGTATTATGTTTTGCAATTTCTGGCGAAACTGACTTTCTAGCATGCAATACATTTGTCAGGACGTACGTTTTACTTTTTTAAACTTGTATCAGCTCAGAATGACCGAAAATGTGTATAATTTGTTTTTCAATTCAGGAAATCTTTAAACTGTTTATGTAAGAATATATGACAATGTCCTATGAGCATTGCAACATATACCAAACTCCGAAAAGGCGCAGAAATTATGACAATGAACAAGAATGGAAAATTTTGGATTAGTGTGTCTAAACATATATAATATGACAAGAAATTGTATCAAATTTGAGAAACTATATTGTAAAGTTTAGCACAAAAGTAACGAGACGTGACAAAACAGAACTTGTGTATACTATAATTAAGACGGTTTTTACCATTCACGCTTTAATCAAAAATACAAGTATCTCTAATGAAATGTTGACGTGTACAAACGTATTATACAGACAGCGCTTGATACACATACATGACCGACATACGTATGCATAAATAAACGTGTTGTTTTGTTTTTCTTTTGTAATTAGGATCCAAGTCTACTTGCTGGGCCATACGAGTGATTTTTACCGGTATCGCATATTATCAACTTTTCTGCTGATTATAATTGACAATTATGTAAGATATGCTGAGCAAGTTTAGTAACCTTCCATTTCTCCACGTCAATATTTTGCAGCTTATCTATCAATTTCTTACCTGGCGTCCAATGTGTAATATGCGAATATATATAGCCACATTCTTCTAACGTTACATCAATATTATACTTGCTTGTGGAGGACCTCAAAGCAATGTTAGTTAATGAGTGTTTATAAGATTACGCGATTCTATATTTATAATGAAAGAACTATACAGAAAAGTGTACACTGTTTATACGAGCGATTTATGTGTAATCAGGTGTATTGGTTAATTAGATTGGCAAGCATATCATCACAGAATAATTGTACCTGATGTACACTGAATGCGAATGCCATGGCCTCGTGGTTTTATGAGCAATTGATTATTAAAATATCAAAAGGCCAACTGTGCAGTATTTAGTCAGTGGTAACAAAAACATAATACTTCCCTATTTTAACTATTTTGACTTATTGAGTGAATGTTAATAGGTTCCCAGCCGCAAGGACAGAATGAGAGACGAACGTACAGAGGCAATTATTCATGTCCTTTCTGGCGCTGCTCCGGAGAGCGGTGCTTTCTATAAAATGCATTTTATGTAAACAATAATGAGGTTAACAAGAACAACAAAAAATAGCCGCTGCTCTGTGAGGTCTTTTGAGAGAAAAGAACCGAGTATGCTGCGGTTGAAAGGGAAGCTTGCAGTTATAAAAAAAGTTGCATATATTGATAAAACTCTTTGGCTAGGTCTTGTTTAACAACAAAAACCGAGTATGTAGCATGCAATTTTAAACGGATCGGATGTAGCGAACAGCAAAGAATCAGACAGACTTGCTTCTATTCGCCTTGTATATTTATCGTTGTTTACTTTACTCATTCATTTTCTTGTTTAAATCACATGCGAGCCTGTTGTATTCCCCGAAAGAATGTGACAGAAATATGTACATATGTTCTTTTACTGAAATTATCTTTTTTATGCTAAAGTTCCCGAAATGAATTTGATTAAAGCTAATACATCGCATATATTTCACATATGTTACCGCAATGGGTTACCGCAAAAAATGTAAACCTCGTTGTTTGTCACTTATAAGTTCAAACTTTCGCATATCAGTATTGAAAACATCTAAGATGAAACTGTACAAGTCGGTGCAGCACCTCTCCTCCGCCTGGATGAAGGTAGTTTAAGCTGGTTCTCTTTATACCACTGCTCGCATTCCTCAATTGTCTGAGGAAGCTCTTTTCGGTTGGTTTCTGGTACAAAAAGTGTCAGTACACAGACAATGGCCGTCATGATGCCAAAGACCAGCCCTGGTCCCCAGGAAACCAAGTCGGCCTGTTAACATATATTTTTAGATATTGAAAATGATTTAATCGTTTTTAAACCAGAGTGTAAGGGCCATAAACTTGATAACATGCACATTACTAAAATGTACAGGTATAGTTATTAACATTTGTATTCACTTGAGTAAGAATTGATTGTAGACAGAAAGTATGATTCTTAATACAATGTTCTTTACGAAACATATCTAACTTTTGTAGTTATGAACGTATTAAAAATGCTTATACTAGAATATGTTGTAAAATTATAACCATACCATGAAGGTATTCAAAAATGCTTATACTGTCATATATTGTAAAATTATGTGCATACCAACGCTCAGCGTATTTTTCTGTTTCTTAAAGAATATTTCATAACTGACCCATAAGTGATGACCTTCCTGCCATTAAACACTTACCAGGTTTCTTGAAAATGGCGCCATCATCCCCCCAGCTCTGGCTGCAGCTGATGATAAACCGATCCCTAGGTTTCTGGAAAATAATGCAATCTTTCGATTCATTAATAAGAAGATGTGAAGAACTAATTTTTACTAAGCTGCAAACAAATGTTAGGAAAATAAAGTTTTAAAAAGTTAGCTAGAACATTGTTATACGTCAAGACAATCAATGAATCTATATTGCATTAAATACAAAATGGTCGTAGACAGGTACACACATACAAAGACTTCCTGAAATATAAATTATCATTGATTGTTTTTACAAAAATACATAGAAAAACTCATTGATGTATGCGATCATTAAACTCAGTCTAGGACACAGGGTTTTTTCTAGCAAGAGCATGGCTAGATTTAATGTTTCTTTGACGCAATATTCTCAATCAGAAATGTACATGTAAATGGTAGAATATTTTGTTATTTACCAAAAGAGAAAATATAAACAGCGCATTTTCTTCTTGTATCTCAACAGCTAATGGTTTATCCTTGATACGCGACATGTAACACCATTTTGATTGGCTGGTTTCTCGAAGTCCTTATCACAAAACAACAATTCACAATCAACAAAGGTGATATAAATTCAAACCAAAAAAGAATAAAATGGAGTAAAATGGTCTAGAAAAAAACATGAAATGTTGCTTACCTTAGGTTTGTCGGGTAGAGTTCTGGTGTGTACAAGAAAATTGTGCTAAAAGAACCAGTAATAGCGAACTTGCCAACCAGTGTAAATATTGTTGATCCTGTTACCATGGCAACATTTCCATCTGAAAGATATCAGAGTTTGCTCAGGTATGTTGCTTTTTAATTTATTTGGCATACTTTATTGAATTATGTTACTTAATTTTCATTTTAATCATAATTTTGTGTAATCATATACATGTTAATTTCTTCCGGAATTGAGAAATTGTATTTATCACATTAACTTCACGATCGCTTTTGCAATTTGGCATGTATTAATAGGCTTTCAGCTCGCTTATGTACTGAATATATTTTCAAATTTAAGTCTAAATAGGTAAAAAATAAATCAAATGTGTTGCTAAGTTTCCCATTTGCAAATTATTACGTACCTGACATGGTCATTAGAACTGTTGCGATGACTAAAGAAAGACAACAAGCAGCATGGAAGAAGATTGTTGTTAACTTGCGACCAAATCTGAAACCATGCAATCATCTTGTATCACAGTATTGTTCTAAATAGCAATATAAATTTCATTTTCATTTGAATACATTATGTACTGATGCTACCGATTGCATACTTAGTTCTAATTTATTTTTAATTGATTGATTTGTTAACATTAAATTGTTTTATTTCATTTACACATTATATTAACTATATGTTTATCATAAGATTTTATTCTGTTTATAAAAGCCTTCATAAATTTTTTGTTTAATACATTCGATTATTTGTGCACACTCTTATTTAACTATAGAGATTGTGAAGTGATAAAATATGAAAATAAATATAATATCATACACTTGTATGTTCATCAAAATCAAACAGCGAGAAATACATTCTGCAAGTGTATTGTTTCTATTTACAGCCAGAAAGTAGTGTGAAATTGTTGTCTGCACGCACTTGAGCTTTGCAGAAACGTTGATTTTGGCAAAAGATAATGAATGCGAGCGACACGACTGATTTACCTGTCAGATATTTGTAAGAAAAGACAAAAAGTTAACCCTGATTTATAAAAGGTACAATCAAAGATACTAAAATGCTAGATTACTCTTGATTTAAATGAAGGCTTTCACGATAGATATTAATTAGTTGGCTATAACAGTGTTAGGCTATGTGGCAATCAGAGTATTCACTCTCGACAAAAGTATTAAAGTGTCCGTGATTCATTTGTTCAACATATCCTTTTTGTATGATTAAAGATGTAGTCTAAATTTAGTCAGGAGACTAAGAAAATGTGTATATGTTTTAAAACTGTTAACAACTTCAATAGTTTTGCTATGCTAAAAATTTAGAATATGCTTATGGTTTGACGCAATAATTGGCTTTCTGTTGATTATTTTGTCAATACGTACCGAAAGTCATTCAATTTATGTAACTTAAATATCTCTTTTTATGGCCTATTTCTTGGATAAACTCACTATAAGCAGGAAAACATATTCTTAAAGTACAACAGTTGTCCAATTACCTGTTGATCATGACAAGTTCCAGAAAGGCCGCCGGATACTCCACGACAGATCCTAGGAAGAAGTTAAGGAATCTATTTCCGGCCAGGCTAGATGAAATCAGCATGATTCCATAATACGTCAGGCTGTTGGTCGTCCTGTAAGAAGATTGTTCGATTGTTAATACGAAAAATACTAAGCTTAAATGGGTTTAAGATGGCAGGCAGTTTGGCATCCTTTATTTAAGAATGTGATTTGTAAAGATCAATGCGACTTATTTCAAAGGGTTTTAAAATATGTCAGGCTATTTGTCGTCTTGTAAGAGGATGAATTGTGAAGATAAATAGTTTAAAAATCATAAAACTGTTCCGTGATTTATTTTTGATATTGAGCTTTAGTATTGAGGCCGTTTGCTGTCTTGTAATAAACACGACAATGTAATCAAGAGGAGATAACGATTTAAAGTGTTGTGGTAAATCAGTCAGAAAACTTTATTTACATATAAAATGGCCGCCAGAAACCTTATTTATTGATAATAGTTTTCATGAGTTGTACTAGTTACATTATTAAAGGCCTACTCTGATAAAGCAATATTAGTATAAGCTATACAAGAATATAAGACACGTCCTATGAGCATTCCAACATATACCAACATTTAAAAAGGCACAGGACAAAGTATTCACATGCATGCTAAATGTAAAAGTAAGAACACATATGCCATGAGTCATTTAACAAAATGAGCAAACCCGACAGTTACCGCCTTGGAATAGTCAGTCGGCAATATTGACCGACTGGGGTGCTTAAACCGGTTTAACAGAGCTCCAACCTCGCACAACCTGATGAGTATTTCTAATGCAAACAATGAAAGGAAAACCAATCCTTTTGAATGAAAAAAATGTCCAGGCACTGACGTTTCCTTTCATAAGTTTTGCCGAAAGTAGTGACGTCATTGAAAAATAGTGTCTATATAGTGTTTAGAAGAGAGAGAGGGGTATTATTTCTATTAAAAGAACTACACATAAATGTTGATTGTAAATGAAATTGACTGTTAGAATCAAGAAAAAAAATCAGTAAAGAGTAAATGGGTGTAACATCCTGTTCATGTGAAGATGGAATTGAGGAACCAAAGTCCCATGTCCATCAAAGGAAATACACGTAACAACCCTTATAGGCTAAATTAACATAGATTACATGCATGGGGGAAAATATAAAGAACGCCACACTACACAAGTTACATTGTTGTGATCATGAATAAAATTATGTGATTATATGAACATTTCAAAATACAATAAAATATTTAAAGGCACAGAATAAAGGTATGCACATACAGGCGATATGTAAAAGTAAGAATAAATATGTGATAAATCATTTCACAAAAAGAGCAAACCCGACTGTTACCGCCTTGGACGGACAGTCGGCAGTTTGGAGCGACCGGGTATTTGCAACAATAGCATATTACAGAAGACAGAGCAATACAAATGACATTGGTCGCTCGATGGACCTGTTTTTAATCCAAATTGAAACCGGTCAAAATCGTATTTAAAGTAGACAAATTAACATTTGGCGGTATTATCTACAAATGTTTAAAAAACGAGCTACGTCTTTAATTGTTGCATGCAGATGTACAAACATGCAACCAATAGATGCAATATTAATAAACAATAACAAAGGTTATGTTGGCAGTCGCTTGGCACTTATAACAAACGGTAAACAAGGCATGTCTCACTGAACTGACATGCAAGAGGCCCTGCTTTTATTCGTGTAATAACAAAGCAAAGTTATATTAACCTCTATTTCATTTTTGTCTTTTCTTTTGCTCTTGCTAGCAAAAAGTATACACTTAAAGCCAATAACTTGTTAAATCCGTTATGGAGAACAACGTGCCTCAAGATATACTATTTAGAAATAATCAAAGTGGCAAAGGAACGTATGTAACATATTTTCTCATGTTTGTAGAATATAGATTTGCGTTGTGCAAGAAGTAATAAGTCAGTTAGCAAGCTATACACGAACGTATTAAGCTAAATAAATTGCCAAATGGTGTCACCGCACCTGGTAGCGAATTCGACAAACCGTCGTTTCAGGGAACTTTGTTACCGCTTATGCAAATATCAGTGTATTGTCACGACTGGTCGTCCCGGTGTCGATGATAAGCATAGTAAATGCAAAACCATATCTGCTTTTTATGGATTCTGTGTCCGCATAAGTGAACATATTTTACAAAAATAAGACGATAAGGAAAATAAAACACAGAATATGTGTATAACACAGAAAACAATGGGTAAATGTTCGTTTTGTTCACTGAACTTACCAGGCAAACCACATAATGAGAGACACCAAAAAGATCCGCCTGGACCGAATAAGGTCACACAACCCATATTTGACGACACTATTACTGGTTGGTTTAACCTCCGTCTCGGTTACGATGAGTGGTTTTCCGTCTTCGGTAACGCTGTTCTTCTGGTCAGTAGACTGGGTTACTGATTGCAGTTCCATTGCTGACGAGCAAAAATCATTTTAATAGTGATGAGGTTATGGATACATGGCTATCGCTATAGAAGACGAATCTAGTTCAACATAAATTCTTGCTTCATACAGTCATTTCTGATTCTTTTGTCGTTCTTTCTTGTTAATATATGCCATCCACTCCTTAAGCGAAACACATGTTAGTAAAGAAATTAATTATATCATTTTAGCAGTGCATTTTATTGGTTGAAAGGTAAATTAAACAGAAAGATAAGATTAACAGGTTCGAAGTATGTAGAAGACAGTTATCAGTATCAAAGTATAAATATTCTTTTCAAGACAAGCTTAAATTGTTAAATTGTATGCGTTTTCTAGTGTGTATATATATAGTTATATATATAGTTATAGTTATAATTATAGTTATAGTTATAGTTATAGAGAGAGTTATAGAGAGAGTTATATATATATATGTATATATTGTTATATATCTATAACTCTCTATAACTCTCTATATATATAAACGCGTGCTATTTTTATCATATATTACTGCCCCTTAAAGTATTTACCATTACCTTGACCATTGTGATTAGATTTTTCTGCTGCTTCTGCGAATTGATGGAAGTTGCCTGCGGCGCAGACCGTTTCGTAATCTTTCTTGTTGATCTGACATGCCTTCCGGATTACTGCCTTAGCTCTCTCTACCTTTCCATTGGCTATCAGCCACCGCAGGGACTCATCGACAAGCCTTATTCAAGATACATATAAAGTGGTAAATAATTGCAAAAACAAGATCATGACATTGTTACGGAAGTTATTAATATACAATTTCATCCAAACAAAATACATTGAATGATCAGTTAGAAATCTACTTAGTTGTGTTATTTGATAGTTTTATGTTCACGCTTTTGCTTGAATGTTAAGTAAACAGTTGTTTGTATTTATGTTAGGGCTAGAATTTTACTTATACCTCACACAGACACATTTTCTGTTACTTTTTACATTCAATGCGTTATGGATATACTCCATGCCCTGGTTTAACTCTAGTTACATGTAAGTTTGACAATCTCACCACCACTCGATAAGTGACCACCCGGACAGACATGCTAGAATGATTTGAAGATAGCGCCATGACCTTTGGTGGGCAAGAAAGGCGATCGGAGTTACTATGGCAATACCGGTCGTCCAGAAGAGCAGACCCAGCACTTCCATCAATCCTCGGCACTCTTTGGGGAATAGCTCTAGCATTAGGATGGCAACAGTCAGTCCTGTACCCTGGAACATAAAACTGATAATTCTAAAACGAATCTATGTTTAATAAGAAACATTGATTATACAGAATTTTCCCACCTTGTCAGTTCATTTCCGAGATAGTCCAAATGATATGTAGAGCATCTTAGATGGAACCCTCGGACTACACCGCTGAGTATTCCTTTTTCTAAAAAGCTTTTACTTTAAAAAACGCTTAATCGAGGTCTTTTTAGAATGTGCTTTATACACAACGTATGGACATGTATATTTATGTTGTTAATATAACACAATGCATGCGCAAAAGTTAACATACACATCAAAGAGTACGAACATGACATTACTTCAAATAAAATTACTTGTTTGTAATAGGAAATTAATTGGCAGACAATTCACGAACGTTTCTCATTAAAATACAATGAAAACAAAACAGTACAGCACGTATGAATATAAGAAACTAAAGCTGAATATGTGTTCTTTGGAATGCGGAATCAGACTAATACTAAAAAAGGAAAGAGGTTAAACAAGAATATTTTTTATACATGATAACAAATAAATAAATAAAAATAGTATGTGTTGCAATGCTCATAGAACATTTTTTTCAGTGAGAGTAAATAACCGTTTGTTACCTGTTGTACACATCCCAATGCAAATCTGAGTGCGGCGAATGCCGGATAGTTGGGTACAAATGCTGTGGTGAGGGAGACAGCGAACACCATGATGTGACAGAAAATATGGATTGGTTTTCGACCATATTTATCGGAAAGACTGGTAAATACAAACGCTCCAAGGGCCTGTCCAATCATCAACAAGGTCTGAGAGAGTTCAGTCAACTCCTGACGTCCGCAGACCAACTCCCACTATAAAAGAAAATGTAAGAGTCATTTAAATGCGCAATAGGAAACAGGGATTGAAGTAATCTTGGTTAAAGGCTTTAAAAGAGTAGACCATGTGAGAGGTAAATTATTAAAACTATTGTTTACAAAGAGATCTTTGTTAATGGCTTTTAAACAGCCGTACTATACGAATTAAGAGAATACCTTAAATATAAGGAACATATTTTCTGCATAGAAGTACAGAAATATTAAGTCTAACCATAATACAAAAACTAATTAAATTGTATGCGTTTTAATGACTAATAAGTATTTATGTTAATATAAATTCATGGATTTTATGTTATACATGCAATTTATTATTATACTTTAATACTATAATTTAAAAAGGGGTCTTAAACTAACATTATATCAATGGCCTCAATGGTTACCTCTGACACAAATGATCTTTCAGAAGAGAACGGTTCACCATCATTAAATGTCCAGCCATTGGTGCATCCGGATTCTGCAACAGTTAGTACACCAGAGTCGTTGTTGTATGTCTTTACGTGGCAATTTGTATATTCATGCCAGATGTTAGAGCTTGAGTTTCCCAAATCGGTAACATTCGCGCATTGAAAGGAAGGTCTATAACCTGCAGAAAGAAAACGTAAATATGACAAAGTCCTGTGAGAAATCCAGCATACTCTATAAAATTGATCTATCAAAAATATATATACACACATGCAACTTTAATGTAAAATTTACAAAACACCTAGTCGAAACATAGCACAAAGAAAATTTACCGCCTTGGAACGATTAGATGTCATAAACGATATATCTGGATGTTTAAACAAGTATACAGGGCCAACATTACACTTCCTGGTTTTTTTTTAGAGGCGGGGTAAATATCAATGCGCCCTCAAAGTAAACAGCTATTAGAAACATATACATTTAAAATTTATAAACAAAGAATAACACTACAGTAAAATGAACAGCCCTGTCTAATACATTTACTTTTCATACACAAGTTAAATGCATTGTCAACTAAACTGTTCAAACAGTGATATAATATAAATAGATATGAAGAACAACATAATTTTTAATTTTCATATTTTAAACTAAGCAAGTATACTGTTTTGTTAAGGTAACAGGAGACATTTTGCTTAAAAATAAGCCCCAACCCAAGCAAAAATATATCTGTCTATTATTTGTATATTCAGAACTTTCTTGACAAATAAATGTCTTGCTTATATTCTGTCAACTTTTTGTAAATTACAAAATACTTACATTTAATTCTATCAGTTATACATA
This sequence comes from Sinonovacula constricta, assembly GCA_007844125.1. NCBI lineage: Eukaryota > Metazoa > Mollusca > Bivalvia > Cardiida > Solecurtidae > Sinonovacula > Sinonovacula constricta. The sequence continues at coordinate 32,256,779 of CM017559.1, forward strand.
TGCAGCATCTTGCTATAGTTGTCTAACAATCAATGGTTCTTTTTACAATTATTAATAGCGTTATGTTCACTTACCAATGAAGACAATAGACAGCATATGGAAACCGCATGACCAGATAGAAATCAAACATACAATCAACTGTCGGATTTGAAAACGCCCAAAGCGACCCAGACTAGCCCATATACGATCCACATTCACAACTGATCGGTTTGGATCCGACTCTGCCGGTTTCTCTACCATGTTGTCTGTTTGACTGTCCATTCTGTTCGCTAATTGAACATGGTCTTTAAAAGCTATTCTACTTTAGCACTTATGTTTAATCGTCCCTATGATAGAACTGGTTTAAAAAACACCCGTCCATTTGATACTCCTATATAGTCTTTAAGCGCTCTCGCATTTAAAAAATGTCACAGTTTCCGTATTTCAGTATTATCCTAAGGTAAGATTCATTTAACACGTTTTCAGTGTTACACTATTTTAGAAAAGAGAATTCCTTTTGGCACTTTTCAGCTGACTTTTATTCTGTATTTTGTATGAACTTAAATGGATATTGTCAACCCTGCATTTGCGTACAATATGATTAAATTTTAAATGTTTAAACAACTGAAACTTGAGTAATTACGCCTTAGTAATACAGTATGAGTACGAGTTTACGAAATAAACATATGTACTATTATATGACCCTATCACATGTTGCTTGTGGTTGCTTAGCATAATGTATTTATCGTCACATATTGTCCTAGAATATAATGATAACTAAATGAAACACACTTAAATCTAAGTTCAAACTATAGTTTGTGTTCGCAATGGAGAAAGTTGGTAAATAAATTTTGAATATCTTGACAGATAATGTACGAGGTGGGTCAGGGTTAATAAGAAGTAAATCCTGTCGGTTGGTGTCGTCTCTGATTCTTTTTGAAATCTTCATGAACAATAAATATTGCATACGTTTCATAAATATCAGCGCCTACTTGAACTACCTCTAGGCAAAGGCAAACAGAATAAATGTAAAAGTAACCAAAACACAAAGACAAGACATAACACACACACACAAAAATCCGCCTTGGAATGGTCAGTCAGCAAAAAGACCGACTGGGGTGCTTTTTGTCACACTGACATTGCTAGAATAAGAATATATAACAAAGTCCTATGAGCATTGCGACATATACCAAACTCCGAAAAGGCACAGAACACAGGTATTTCACATGCAAGCCAAGCGAAAAGTAAGAACAAATCCGTGATGAGTCATTTAACGAAAAGAGCAAACACGACAGTTACCGCCTTGGAACGGTCAGTTGGCAATATGGACCGACTGGGGTGCTTAAACAGGTTTTACAGAGCTCTAACCTTGCACTTCCTGACGAGTTTCTCAAATGCAAGCAATGAAAAGAAAAACGATCTATTTGAATAAAACAATGTCTGAGCGCTGATATTTTCTATAAGTTATGACAAAAGTAGTGACGTCATTGAAAACAATGTCCACATAGTGCTTAGAAAAATATATGGTATCTTTTCGATTTGAAAAACTACACAAAAATGGTTGACTAAAAATAAAATTGACTTTCTGAATCATGAAAACCAGAGACGAATAAGTGGTTGTAGCATCCTGTTCGTGTGAAGATAGAATTGAAGAACCTAAGTCCAATGTCCATCAAAGGAAATACACGTAACAATCCTTATAGGATGAATTAATTGACAACATAGATTACATGCACGGAGATTTTTACGACCGCCACACTGCACAAGTAACATTGTTGTGATCATGAATAAGAATATATGACAAAGTCCTATGAGCATTGCGACATTTACTAAACTCCGAAAAGGCACAGAACAAAGGTATTTCACATGCAAGCCAAGCGAAAAGTAAGAACATATCTGTGTTGAGTCATTTAACGAAAAGAGCAAACGCGACAGTTACCGCCTTGGAACGGTATCTTATAACTTAAACTCGTGCCTACTTTGTAATTAATCTAATTAATGTAATTGATATGTTCCATGGCGGTAAATGTTGGGTTTGTTCTTTTTGTTAAATGGCTCATCACTGATCTGTTCTTACTTTTTCATTTGGCTTGCATATGAATACCTTTGTTCTGTGCAACATGGTTGCAACAATGTTACTCAGATGTTATTCAGAACTTCAGAACAGTCGTTTTTGCATTATATATATTAGTTGTGTGTGAAGTGACGCCACCATAAAAGCCGTTGGAAAAAAAGTAAAAACAAAGAAGATACAGTGTTGTCAATAGCCCGCAAAGTTGATTTTTATTTGTTAATATTTGGCTTTGTGACAAACAAAAAGTATAGGAATATAAAATCGCTTGATGAGAATAGAAGTTTATTTTATAAAACGTATGTTACTTTACGTCATAATAAGAAGCAGCTAATTTGGGAACAGGCTAATGTGGTACTTTATTTGCGTGAAATTAAAAAAGAAATTTAAAAAATAACAATAAAATTAACAATACAAATAAGATGAAGAAATTTAAGTAATGGTATATATAAATATGTCTATACTCCGTACAGTATGTGTTGCTTTTTATGCTTTTAAATAATATCAATGCTTTGTTACAGTTCTGATAGGTTAAATTCAAGCCATACTAATCGTTATTCATGATATATTTAAGTACGTACACAATTCTTGGCAACTTATGCGAATTCCATTTTAATACAAAGCATCAGGAAGTTTGATTAATTACTCATTATTGCGTTGTAAAGTTTATCTTTGTCCTAAGCGTATAAGAATACAATACAATACAATATACAGTGAAGTTTATACAACCAATTTTAGGCCTCCTGAATTTAGTCTGTTCTTCTATACTATAAACAATAGTTAATACGTATTATTTAGCACATAAAAATTCAATACTTATATAGTACGCCATTCTCATATTGTTTTACATCTCAAACAATGGTTAACTATGTGTTGCTTGTTACATGATATTGAAGAAAAGCTTGTTCAAATTATTTAATGTGGACCTTTGAGAAAAAAGGATATAATTGTTTATAAATCTTAGTGGACACACAATCTTCTATACTATAAACGTACGGAACGCAGTGACATACCTTTAAAAATCTAGACTGTTTTGTTGTTTCTTTTTGGAAACGTAAATCGTAGTCGTAGGGCCACATTTCGTTTATCTTGTATGATTCTTTGTACTAGATTAAAGCCACATTATTGTTTAAACACACACAAAAATATTGTTTGTCGTTTCATTCGCCACCGAAAAACCAAAAAGTCTTCTAATGGACAGATAAATGTAGCTCTATCGTGTACAGCTGTAACAGTCAGCATTTACAGTTACACTTGTTCGTGCAGATATTGGTGTCAATCTGCTTATAACAATAATTTATCCCCGGCCTTTAATATTCTCACTACAAAAATAAAATGTATTATTACAATAATTTGCTAATTAATTACTGTTTTATTAAAGTATGCTTGTTTGATAAAATACTGCAGCATCTTAGAAGAGTCTGATGACGTATCAAAATGATCTTGCCAACAACAATTATCGCTAAAAGACCTAAATGTTTAGCATGTAAAAACCAACGAAAATTTAAACCGCTGACATTACTAGGTGTAGAGGGTCTATGCAAAAAGAAATCTCCTTATACAAAGGTCACAGAGTTTTCCTCTGACACGGGTTCGGGTCCCGGTCAGGACAAAGGGCTCAATGTGGTGAAAAATGTCTTCGAACTGCACTGCGGTACACCTGCGGTTCTAATCAGATAACTTTCTGGATTCTCCCTCCACCAAAATATCAGGACGTCGCTATAAACTCCATTAATATTTGCTCGTATGCACTTTCGAATAAAATATAACCAAGTAAGTAAACCAGTTCGCTATTAAAATATAATACTGCTTGTTTGTACTCCCATCATCATTTGAAAAAGCCCAAATGATCGGGAATCTTTGTAATAAAATGTAGTTGTTACGAAAATACGATTGTAGCAGCATTAATCCTTGTCACAAAATGAAATAAGACCAGTCCAGCACAAAAAGCAAAACAAACAAAAAACAAACAAAACAAAAAACAACAACAACAACCAGAAAACACAACAATAAACATTTAACCTTTTTGCCTCGAGATTGTAAGCTAAAACATGTGCGCATTTATAGATTTCTTATTTGGTATAGAAATTTCAACCAAAATAATAACAACAATAAACAAAACAATGTTGAATACCACTTTACAGAAGGCTGGTGAAAACCCACAAATTATTTATAACTTTTGTTATCTGATTAAAACACATTTTAAAATATCCTTTTAAATGTTCCTTTACATACTGAAAAGCGCACATATTGATTAACTTCATCTGATTAAGGTAGGTTATATATAACTTAAATTTTAAGTTATTTTTAGCGTCTACAAAACGTAATTAATTGTCAATCACGTAAGACGGTCTGAATTTAAATCATTTGAAAATTAATGAATTGAAAAATATGTCAAACATGATGTATCTTTAAAGAACAAGTGTATACACGTCGCATTATTGAAGAATACTGCAACTTTGGCTGGGGACTAATGTTGGGTCTTAAACTAGTCATTAGTTACATTACATGCAAGTAGTTTTTTTAAACCGTATTACTCGTTTTTTTTTATGGTTGCACTTTTTTAATTGTATCTATAATGTTGTGCTAAAATTGTGATAATCAGATTAACTATCACCATTATACATGTCCATTTTTCTAAGGTATGCAGCAAAGAAATATGCGATATATATATTACTGTACATATGTTGATAGTCTATTATAATAATAGTTATTTTGTCTGTTTACGAGCAAGTATAAGTTCCTTTATCAGTTGTGATACTACTGCATGTTGTCGCTGTTAGTTGTCTCACGTTGATGTGATATTTTATTTAAACTTCTTGTTTGAGAAAAAAACATTAAGGAAGTGCAAGGTTAGAGCGCTTCACAAACCAGGTTTAAGCACCCAATCGGTTCTTTTGCCAACTGACCGTTTCAGGGCGTTAACTGATATTTTTCTTTTTGTATGTTATGTCTCTGTGTGTTTTGTCACTTTTACATTTACCATGTTTGCCTTCCTCTAGAGGTAGTTTAGATTTAAATATCTCCTTATAGGACCTTTTTCTTATTTACCTATTAAAACCAATTGTTCGCATGTTATACGTCAATGCTTTATGATACTGTTATATGCAGAAACGTAATAACACCGCCGTTTTATCTAGCTTTCACGCGTAAGTGTGCAGGATAAAGCCTTGCTGGATAAAACTTAGTGATATCCGGTCAATAGGTCAGGTGACCAAACAACGCGTGTATTAATACGCTGTTTACATAAGTTATGTTCACACGCTCTTAATCAAACATATAATAAATGTTTTTCGCCGATTTATGAAATCACATGTAATGGATTTTTTAGCATTTATATATATTGACGTGGAGAATAAAAAGAATGAAATGTTTTTTATTGTTTTGTATCGAATCCCCTTAGAGAATCGCTATGGGAATTTCATTCTTTTTCGGCCTAATTGCATTTTGTGATTACTACAACCGCTTTGATAGTAAACACCAAATGTCAGATTTCTTAAGTCCAGCAACCTTTGAAGTAATGTGGGAAGGTTTGGTAGGAGAAGATACAACTAATTAGTCAGAAACACCCCTTCCTGAAACAAATTTAGTTGAGATTTTAAGGGATGAGTTTAAGCAACTGTATGATATAGATGTTGACATAATACTTGAAAGTGAATCAGATCAACAGCTGCAAGAGGAGGAGGAAAATGTACCACCACAACCAGAGACTGGCAGCAGAGAATGTGTCAGTTTGTCAAATCATGACATTGAAGAACTGATTAGAAATTCAGAAAACAAAACCACCACCAAGAAAACCAATCTGGATATAAACAAATTTTATAGATTCTTTTCAACAAAAAAGGAAAATTCACATTCCACCACAAGAACCATATTTGGCAAGCTTTGTTTTGTCAATGAGGAAGACAAATGGAGAAGAATATTAGCCATCAACTATTAGAAATATTCTATCAAGTATAGACAAAAAAATTGAAAGAGATTAAATACTCAATAATACGCAAAAATTATGCAGGAACAAGATACCAATCTCTTCAAATTGACAAGAAGTTCATTAAAAGCAAAGCAAGAAAGTCTACAACAAATGGGAAAGGAAATAAGCCCAAGGCCTGTAATCCCATCAGTGATGAGGACATTAACATTTTATATGAAAAGGGAGTACAGGGACCTGCAACACCTCAAAGTTTGCTAAACACAGATTGGTTTAACAATCGTATTCATCTAGGAATCCGAGGAACCACAGGAATGTAGACATTTTATGTAAAAATATTTTTCATTCCTATTTTCTACTTCAATCAAAAGCTTTAGTTATATAGACAATAACTTAAACAATCAAAGTGAAACCTAATTTCCTATTTTTATTTTTTTATTTTTTTTTTTTCATATAGAAGATAAAAAGCAGGATAAACCTAATACATGGTTTGTTCCGAGATTGAGAAAGTTTATCAGGTCCGCTTCGAAGCGTATCGTGGCTTGCTAAAGCTCGCCAAGATATTCGCTTCTCGCTCACCAGATAAACTTTTTCATTCTTGGCCATAACCATGTTATGTCTATTTACTAGTAAGTTGCTGAAGTAATAAAACAAGTATGATATACATTAATTATTTTTCAATTATTTAATTAATTTGTTCGAATGCGTATACTTGTAGCATAGAAGAAAAGCTGTAAAATGCTATCAGGTATGTTCAGTTAGTTCGCACAATGAGTGATGTAAAATTGAGGATGGCAATTATACGGCGAATTTTTATTATACATTTGTGTTTGCAATCTTATGCTATATGTTACTGAATATAAAATACATGTCCAGCGAACTATACAGCCTTACCAGATAAATCAAACGATATTGCATTACTAGATTGAGCGACTTTGAAAAAAAGTCATCCAAATCTTACTGATAAACTTAGAACTTGTTTGTGATCAGACGTCTACGATAAATGGAGATCAAATCCCTAGACAGTAAAATGTGTATAACAGAATTGCAATAACCATTATTTTGCATTTTAAAATGACATATGTAAGTGCTACCAGACATAATATGCATTAATCTGAAATAGAGGTGATCTTAGCGTATATACTTTGATGTTATTTGTGGTGTGCCTGGTTACTGTAGAGTACATTTTGCAGCATAAATTGTTTTGATTAATTTTTTAAATAACATTCCAAATAAAAGTAGCACTTGTTTATCTCATTTCTCTACAAATCCAAACCAATATTCATTTATAAAGATTCAATTTATCTTAATTTTACCAAAAATGAAGGTAAACTCCATACTTGTAAATGCTTACACAACTTGTTTTACAGGTTATGGTCGGAGCCCAAAATCTTCATGGTAATTTTAGTCCAGACTGGGACTCGAACCCACGCGATAAAGTGTTGAGTAGTAAGACTTAGTGAGCTTACTCATTGACCACGGGCGCCGTGTTAGTAAATTGGTTTTGGCTCTGTGGCTGTTTAACAATTAAATGGAAAATGTTAATATGTTTTTACATACCAAGTTATAGCTTCCCAGATTTATTTTTTTCCTAGGCGGTTTGTGCCTTGTTTAGTAACTTGGTAACCTAAATACACTAGCAACCCTTAAATAAAATTAAATAGTTCAGATTTTCAAATTGTGAAGTAACGATGTATATCAAATAAATGTTTGCATTGAAGTAAGCTGTATCTGATGTTATGGTTGCAAACTTTTGTAATAGTATATCATATATCATTTGGTATAAGCGTTTGAGTGTTTAAATAAAATTTTGCTAAAAGATAATGTCTTTAGTTATTGTCAGCATAAAATTGTTAGACTTGTTAGATAAAACTAGCAATTTTGAATACTTGTGTACTTAATGGCAAGTAAATTTAAACAGTATGTAAAGAAAACAGATTCTTACCTTATACTGGTACTTATTTTACTGTCCCTAAAGCTAAGTACCAACAACGAGAAAAAAAGCTGAATATGTTTATAACTGTATATATTTTAATAGGTATGATAATGCTATGTTCAGACAAAAATCAGAAATAGATTTCCTTGGGACAAGTACTGCATTTCTTGATAAAATGTTTAAATATTTAATTCATATCTGCTTAGAAAAATAATAGGAATACAATTTATATTCTACTCATAACTTCCTCTCGACTAAAATATCAGCATGTTTTTATGTATCATGTCTCATATATGATAAATTGGTCAGATTGTTGTAATTTTCTCTACAAGAATAAACATGATTAGAGTCTGGGCCTATTCAAACGTACGCTACGGTGTCGCAAAGTAATTTAATTTGCAGATATTCCATATAGTGTACATTGTACGATTCGGGCGTACGATTCGGGCAAGGCAACTAATCAGGTCGCTTGCATTTGGAATATTGTACATTTGCATCATTTATAGTAAATATACAAAACTGCGTTATGTTCAACATGTAATTATATTTGTCTTTTTGCTTAATTGATAGTTATTTCAGTGTACTTCGTTTATTGAAAGTGAATGCATTCGCCATTTTGTAACGAAATTGAAACAAGTAAGTTTCTTATCTATTATTAAAATATCTTACAGGCTGCATGTACTTCTGAGCACGGTGTTTAACTCGATTATCCATGAAAGAGTTATGGCGTCTGAGACATATTAGCTGCAGGTTATCTCATCTGAAATACTACTGGCAAAGACTTTTAATTTTGTCTACCACCAATATGAAAAATCCTTTGAAACTTGTATGTAGGAAATGTACTTGTTTCGAACTACTTGCATAGTGTGCCTTTATGTCATAGAACCTTCTAGGACTACAGTTCAAAGTGAGATTTGAAAAAATGAATTCGCATTTGTTTTAAATCAACAGATGATATTGAACAAATTCACACGTGTCCCGACGACCAGATTTTGAGGTACTATATGAATGCCAAAGAGTAGAATACAATAATCCCATGGTTAGTGTTGTTGATATGTCATATTTTAGTTGACGGTATTCATTAACGGTATTCGTTTGCGGTTTTCAAACTTCATTCAATTTAACATGTATCAATTGTATTCTGATATGTATCCAGCACACGAAAATATCTATTTTCGTCAACGATAATTCCTGTTTGCGATGGGAATTTAACTAAAACAAGTATGCAAAGTTTATTGTTAAAATTATTACTCTTATTATAAACCACATATTTTCTTGCTTCCCAAAGAGTTTTAAGTCATTATTGTCGATCGTAGCACAATCAGTAAATCGAATTTCACATGTGTGTTGTCATTTCATATTCATCTGAAAAACATTATTTTAATAAAGTAGCTGTGACATTTTACGGAACATCTCTAAGTTTTTTAGGTAACTTACTGGCTGATCGTGGTACTTATAACACAATCAACACAAAGTTGTTATCATTTGGCAAATTATGCTTGAGTTAAACTAGTTTATTTGTCTACAATGTTATCAACTTTAATATGCGACATACAATTTCAAATGTAATGTAGTTTTCATTTAACAAAAATCTAAAATTTCTTTGGCTGAGCAGTATAAAGGTAAAATATAACTCTTTTGGCAATGTAACTGAACTTTATATCATTGAGAAACCGAGCGCGAATTGGCAATTTTATGAATGAACAAATACATTTATTGCGTGTGGATTTGCCTACGAAGTAGACAAAAATGGTTTGAAATTATTTTTATTGCCAGAGCAATTTACTGTCTGATGTGAATGTTTTCTAAAAAGTAAATAAGTTGTTATGGCACACGAGGCGGACTTTTTGTCGATTGACCATTCCAATGAGGTAACTTTGGCTAATTTATGTATGTATATAACGACACAGTTCGATATGTGCACTCGAAATACTAAAGTAATAATATCTCATTCAAGTTCAAGTGGCAAACTTATTTCAATAAGAATACAGCACAATAATAATTGCTTAGTGCCTCTGCTTTATAAGTTATTGCTGCCAATAATGCGGAACATTCAAGAGACTCTTAATTAAGTGACATAATATATATCAATCAAATTTAAGGCTTGACGAACTTTCAGAAAATTCTTTATAATATGGGTGTAGAGGTTTAATGAAAGAATTATTTATACCTTTCTTTGTTTTAAAATTATCAATCAACGAGAAAAGGGGTGCAAAGGTGTTTGTGCTAATCTAAATTAATCTATATTGCAATTTATTCTATTTTCCAATGTCGTTTTGATTTTAATCTGTGAATAAAGCATTGCACGAAGGCGGTTGGATGCGTGACATGTGTCATGCTTCTATTGAATAGAACGACTGTGGCCAGTGACAGTGAATGTCAAGTAGGGCCATTAAAATTTAGATGTTAATTGAGAAACTCGAAGACAACCAAGACTTTATGATGTTGTTAAGCGCAAATAAGCGTCGTCTAATGCTTAATCACATTTTACTTTTTCATCATAGTCAGCTATAAAATTCAGATTTTATTCAAATTCAAATTAAGAAAATTACTATTGAAATATTAGACGTGTCTAGCATTTTAAACATGTTCACACCACATAACATTTAAATTCGAAATTCAGAAATAAAATTGGGCTTTTGATAAAAATTATAACATGCATCGTACTGAATGTTTTACAATAATTTAGGTTTTTATTTGTGTAAAATACCGATTTTCTTATGTTTTCTTGTATGCCAGATGACTTTTAAAAAGTGAATCTTATTACTATTCGCGGTTTCAAGGAAAATTACCAGTTCGTGTATTGCGTAGGTTTCAGATTCACCCAAATTAAGCTTAGTGGCCAGAATGATAGAAAGTGTAAAGAAACTCTGGGATAAAGAAGCAGTTGTGTATCATGCCTCTAAAGCAATCAGGTACAGGTATACATTTTTGTACTTTGCCACAGGTTGCTGAGCCCCTATAACACAACATAACATCGTCCTTAGTTCTTTGTTTGAGTTAATTGTCCATATTTGTATCTCATAGTTGAACTACTTCATCGTGAAGTACAACATACTTCCATTCTGTTGTGTACCTTGGTTACACTTTTCCAAAAATCGAAAAACTTTCAAGAGAATATGAATACGATAGGAAAAAAATGTAACTTTTCTTCTTTGAACTAGTATATATCTCTATACCTAATATAGTAATAACAAACACCATATGCCAAATAATGCTAACAGAACTGGAGACTGGATATAAAATTCAATTCCATGATGAAATAAGGCTGACGCTTGAATGACATTTGACAATTTGACGACGAATCAATACCTAACTTAAAAGTAACAACTGTGACAGGTTGTCAATTCTATTTCAGTTATTAAGTTACTTTGACAAAAGCCACAGCATTCCCCTGATCAAATTGGTCTCTTTGTTTCTGTGCGTTCTTGTGGCTGTAAAATGTACATCTACATCGAATGTTATGAGTTTGTAAGTGTTGTACCCTTTCATGTAAAGAAAATAATAATTCACTTGAAACTAAAAGAAAATCTGTGTGTATGTCAGTGTCAAACGTTATGCATACTGTGCTATCCACCGTATCGTTATGACTAGATTGTAATATGCCTCGGAGTCGCTGATTATCCTCGACTCTCTTCTAAAGTCAATTTTCTATCGCAACAATGTGAATCAGGTGGTCGTAAAGTAGTTTAAAGTAAAATTGTTCCTATGTGACGCAAATTCAATTAAAGATAAGAAACTGTTCTTTTCATGGAATTGTTAAAGCACGCATCTCAATAAATATACAGTTGGTCTATCTCAAACTTCAGTTTGCTATAAGATGCGAAACGGCAACAATAGTGATTTTCACACCTACCGTGAAACTCGCGAAGATTTTGGCGCGAGTTTTATCGCCAATTATCGGCAATCAGGATGTCACGTAATGTAGAGAAGAGGTTAATCGATTATTATGTAATTAGCTGATTTAATGAACAACAATTTCGTTAGTCAATTAACGCTGATTAAAGTGTTTCAGTTTGTACTTGTTGTTGTAACAGTTTTTGAGAACTTGTTGACACGGCCTTCTCAACTTGTAAATAAATGAGAGGTCGCGTTAGTGATTTTATCATTCTTCCACTACCTACCCACAATACATTTACTGATTATTGAATAAAAAAATAAGATTGGTTATGGCAACAAGAAAGTGTCGAGCAAGGAATTTCAGTCACTACCAGTCATCGTGTAGCAGGTAAGATTTTTAAGATTTACACAAACTATCCTTAAATTCCGATAACTCAAACTTCGGATATCTCCAACTATTTTCTACAGTCCCTTGAAATTTGAGATAACGAGAGTTTACTGTATTTGGATTATTCAAACAATTTCACATCTTTTTTTATTAACTATATTGAGCGTTTCTCGTTTATATTTTCCAAGTTTTATGATAGTAGATTTTCTTTCCAATTACAAAAATCCTGGAAATAGTGTGGAATATTTAGGTGTTTACAGTAAGTGAAAAAGACATGTCAATTATCACAACAAAAACAAACAATATTGACTTTACGTTATACTTTTTAATGTAAGTGACATACATTAATGTTTTCACGTAACTTGTAATACAAAAGGATTATGTTTATTTGAACTGGCTGTTCTGTTTCCTAGAAAAGTGACCGATGTTGCTTCAATACATTATTTAATAGCGTATGTCGTACATTAATATCAGTATAAAGTGTTTAAAATCCGATTTGAACATTCATGAATGTAAATGACAACATTTTTATACATGTACATCTATATTCTCCGATTTTATATGATTTTTCATAGACAAGTATGATGATTATAGCAATTTCCGGGGACTTTGTTATTTGTAATGTATGTTCCTCTGCTACTTTCTTTGGTTGTTAAGTCTCACCTAATACTTACGTGTGATTTCTTTTTCAGATGTATAAAGAATGGAACCAATAATAAAAATGCCAGTAATTTTATTGTTCATTGATTTTAACTTAACAGAGAGGACGATTGTTATAAGTAAATGAATCGTGCAGCGCGCAGATTTAAGTGCATCCAAACAACAGCAGTATTTGCAACCTTTGAAATGCAAATACCTAGTTAAGCGAGTCAAATTTATTGTTTAACTGTCTTAGACCGCTATGGCGAAAGAAAATTCCGCAAATGTTTAATACTGCCAACTCTTACAGATATGACGCATTCTGCGTCGATTTTAATAGATTTCATAATGTTAAAATGGTAGAAAAGCGTCTTGCTGACTACAAAAAGAAAAGATTTGAAAGCATTTATTAAAATCTGGAAATACCTAGAGATGTAAATGTCAGATATGTTTTTCTTTAACTGGGGGCCATCTTGAGATCCGTTTCATCATAAATGAATTCCCCAGTTGTTGCTTCAAAATCTTTAACCTTTATAAGATTTTGAAGATATCGAAATGGAATAAATATATTAATAAAATTGTGTTAACTGAATTTTGATGATATTTTCAAAAAATATATCTAAAAATACGGGTTTTTTTTTTCAAAAGGCTGATCTATAGAGAAAATATGTTCTTTTATCGTTTTTATTTCACTCATAGCCAGGGAAATCGTGTGTTTTCTTTGTAATCGCCGCAATGCCCCTCGTAAAAACAACATTTAACTGACCACGCATAGTGCAAAATCCATCTTGCAATATTTATATATTTAATGCAGTATTCTGAAAATACATAAAATATTTATATTTTTAAATTTCGATTTGGTGCGAATAAAGATAAAATTCAAATCTATCTACCATGAAAAATAGTTACTAAATTATCTGTTAAATTCTGAGTTCTTAAGTAAACAAAAACATTTTAAGCAAAACAGGTTCAACATCATCTAATTCATAGGAACTGATCAGAAAATATGGAAGTAAAAATATATAAACACTTTTTGCATAATACAAGGTTAAGTAATGTTTGCTATCCAGTATCACAGCCGAGAAGTACCCTTTATAAGTAAACTTAAGGCTGTGCAGTGTTTGTTTTTTTAAATAAAAAAAACTGATCAAATTATTGTTATTTTTTTCTTGGCATGGCTTAATTGGTAAGTATGAACCTTTTGAGCAGCGGAGTATCCCTGTAAACTTTTCTACCTTAAATTATCATTTTTATTTCACTGCTTGGCGAAGATATATGAAGCGAGATATATGACAGTAATGTAAATGGTTAAATCGGCCTTGAAAGTGTTTCATTTCATTCTTCTAAATTTATTATTCATGCAGATAATACTTTAATACATACTGTCACCGGTCAATCAATTTTTATTATTATTTATATAACTAGATTTTAAGAGCACGCTTTGCAAACGTGTTATTAAAGGAATGCATCAGAGGATTGATTGGCTTAGCGTTACATTACATTTCCTTTAATTATTATTTATTTGAGCGTTTGCATATTCTTTGTTACAAGCACATGAAAATTCCTAGTTTCACACACATACAGACCGTCAATAAAACACGGTTAATGTTTAAAAACTTAAACTTTGTAGTAAAAATTGAATGCTGCAGTGGTTTTAAGTGTATAGAAGTCGCTTGTACTTCAAAATTCATAGCCCAGTGTGTTTACTTTATGCAAACTTACCCGATTTTCTGAGGCAGTATATAATTTTGCGTCTGGAACATAACTGGATTTTTTATATCTAATTGCCAATATTTATGACAGGAGCAAATGTTTAAGCTCTTAGTTCAGATGTGTGATAAACGGGCATATTGCCGTCTTACGTGGGCATGAAATGAGGTCAGTCAATGTTGCTTCATCCCTTAATGATTAATATTGTGATGTCCAGCTGTTTAGTGTAGTCTTACTCCGGAAAATGTACGTGTCCCGCATTAAGTCCTCCAACTGGAGCGGTATACGGACCCACGCGTTGAAGGGCCTTGCGTACTGAGGAGTTACTACACGACCACTGGCGTCCCCACCCACGATTGATATGACATACAGCAAGTGCATTGAATGCAATATAAAAGTATTGTAAGACAAATGGATAAGACATGATAACTTCAGTCCTAAGACCCGTGTCTGAATTTAAGTTACATACTTTCGTATTAAGAGATCTGATCATACTTGTGTGTTAAGAGATCTGATGATATATTTTTACATTGTTTGCATATCATTTACAATATTAAAGTTAAAACGACAGTTGTTTCAAATGGGTCATTTAACACTTTTTATCGCAATCTGATCAAAACGTCGTTCTAAATTAACAAATAGTCTTTCGTGTGTATGTATCTTTATACCATTCCTGTATCCCGATAACGTGCTGTTCTTTTGTCATTATGGCATGAAAACGGTAGCTCTTAATGAGTTCTGTTATTCACTGTATAGTGTTTTGTCTCTTAAAGAATTAGAAAATCTACGTTGACAGTCTAAAGAAGATGTAATAAAATAGTGTACAAATTCTTCATTGCTTTTTGATATCTAGATTTACGCCAATGACATGACTAAAATACTACACTTAAATATCAGAGCTGTTGATACGTACAGTAAAATCTTTCCAAAGCAACATCTGGCGAAGGCACGAAAAGTGTTGCTGCTGAGAGGTGTTGCTGCTCAGAGGTTTCAATGAGACGAGAAAAAATGTGTTTTTAATTGTTTTGTAATATCAAAATAACTGCGACTCGACTCAATAACGCATAAAGCCAATCGTTGCTTCAAAAAGGTCATTGAACCTTCATGTTTGTCTTATTGAGTTAATTACAACAAACTAAATAAACACATGTTTGGCGGTCTAGGTTCAGGTAACATTTCTGTATTCTGATAACGTGCTTTTGTACATTGACTGCATAGGAAGATAAATGAAAGTCGTTTCAAATAAGTTCAAATGCAGACAGCCGTTTGCCCTATGTTGTACATTTCCAAAAAAGCCTATCGCAAAGTCCAAAATGGTTATTAAATATACGTTGTTATAAGTCTAAGAAATAAGTAAAAAATTAAATATTTTCGTATAATATATGCTCATCGTATCATAATTTCTGTACAAAAGTGAAGGAGCAATGTTTGCAATTCTATTAAGACTGATTACGGTCAGGGTCAGAGTCTAGTCTAAATTGTGCGGTGCACATGTACAAAGTGTTGTGTTTACATAGTGAATGAACTATGATAATCAAATTGCTTCGTCATGTGCATTTGTAATGAAATAGCAGCACAACAACAAATTCGAAAATGCGTCAAAATTTTATTTGATCTATCTATTTACGTCTGGTTAAAAACAATACTAAGAAGCGACTTAAAGTTTGCGACGTACGTCAATATTAAGGAAATTTTAGGTGATAGGTCTAGTCTACATTTTGCGGCAAGTACAAAAAGCAAAAGAAGTGAAATCTGCACTCTAATTAGTATAGTAAAATCTAGTTTATTTAATACAAATGGCCGTCTGTCCTATGAGTAGATGCTTTAAAGAAAATGTTCAACATACAAATAGTTCAAGTCAATGGCAGAGTTTGTTATGTATTAATTTATATTGTTAATGTCATGAAAATATATGACATAAAACAAATTATCAAAACGCAAATTAATCAATCATTTATGTACATTTTAATCACAATTAACTGATGGGTTATGTGTAAGAATGTTTCAAGATTTTGTTGCGGAGTCCTTTCGTTCGACTACAGTAGCAACAAACCAGCCGCAATAGCTCAGGTGGTAGAGTGTCGGCTTGAGGATCGGGAGGTCGCGGGTTCAAACCCTGGTCGGGTCAAACCAAAGTTGGTAGTAGTGGTTTTCCTGCTTACGCTCAGGACTAAGGGACAGCATTACGCCTGACTCGTCGGTGTCAGTATAATGGACCGGCGGGTTCAGTCCGTGGGCACCTTATAAGTGCCCCTGTGATATAATGATAGAAATGTCGCTGCATAGTATCGGCAAAAATACCGGCAAATCCAAATCTCTAGAACATCGTTACCTACTATTTAGTGCCTATTTTTCTTGTGTTACTGTTTATTATTTGCATAGGGTTTCCGTTTATCTGGAATTGGCGTTGTAGTTTGTTGCAAGGTTGTGAATGCTAATAAACATTAAATTCCTATAAACATATTTCATGCAGAAAATAGATACAACAAAACAATGTAGTCCATAATTTTATCTATGTTTGTTGCTACTGTAGTAAGAAACAATTACATCGCTAATGGGTTGATTTAAATTAATGTCAGGTTTTATTTTTCCTTATCGGAATAAAGCATTGATTTTGTAAGGAATATGTTATACAAATCTACAAATCATTTATGCCGGTGTCATGTTAACAGATTTCATTAAAAAAGGATGAACGCTTTTTTCTAAATCCACCACTGTATATATTTTATATGACCCTGCAATGTTAGATGTTAAGTACATTCGACGGATACCATAATATTCATTCTACCATTGGATTGTAAACTCTTATAACATAAATGTTACTTTTTAATTAAATACTTCCATTTAAAATTAATTTAAACTAAATCGTTATATATGTCATTTTATTGCAAACTATCTGTTATCATTTATCCATATACTGGATTAATTCGAGCAAGTTAAAAAAAGTTGTGTTTTGATTAATTTCACTTTTAGAACAGCCAGTGCCATGTTGTTGTATCTTAACAATATTTTCGGATTTAATTAGCATCGTTTGTCTATTGGTCTGAGTTATATCTTATCAAAGTTATTTTGAGTATTCTTGAAATATAGGCCCAGTCTCGTGAAAAACGCGGAACGCGAGATGTTGCATACAATATACCTACAGGGGATGGTCAGCAGTGAATTCTACGTTTCTGTTACATCAAGCTCATTTCTATCCTCAAACTCCTTAATAATATATGTCATCGCACTGAAAAGCTCATTTTCACTGTGTAGAAATTAGTCAAATGTCATTTAGCGTCTGCATTCACCTCCTAAGAATTAAATGATATACGCATTGGAAACTAGACTATATTTTTTGCTGTGGTCAGAGCTTATTTCTTCAGTGGTTAAGGTGGCATCGCACAATTAAGACTAAACAGTCGCCATCGTCGTTATCTCATTAATTGATTATTTACTAGACTTTCACCGTCAGAAGTAAATTATGATAAGGTGAAGATATTGTATAAGTAAGTGTAATACTTTTACAGTAGACTAAGGACTACGTTTGTGTATAACATTTTTGGACTGAGCGTTAGGTTTCTTTTGAGACATATACATCAAGAATCAAATTGCTCTCCGATACAGAACTCATCTGAAACTTTTTTATTATTTTCCTAAACAGACAATGTATAACAGCACGTTATCAGGATAAAGGAATGATGCATAAGTCTGGAAGGATACACGTGTGTTTATTTTAGGGATGTAAATCGCATCCTAAAACGATATTCTGATATTCATTATGTTTATTCGAATAATATTCGAATGTTCGAAACAAATTCGCATCAGTGAGGCACATAACATTTTACAGGCGTTTTATTTATATTTTATTTGAATGTTTACCTTACCCACCTAACTTTATGCAGAAGAGCAAGTAGAATTATGACCCATTTTGGCGGTAAATTTTAAAACGACGATTTTAATATGGAAGTACATATGACAACATAATCACTCCGCCATTATCGTGTTTATATTGAAGAACCTGAAACTGTGTTACTTTCTCGGGCATCGATAACTTGAAAGAAAATTCGGTCAATTCATTAAGTCCGATTTAATGTGTTATCCACACGTCGGAACTTGCGTGAGGAGGCATTTTCAGAGGTCAGGGTACAGGTGATACAGGAACGACTGTGGGACAATAAGGCTAACGCACAGGTTTAAATTTAGGGAATCGCTCAATTAAACAACCAATTATTAATTCTGATTGATTGGTGGTCGGATCTTTGTTACATTGTAATTGGCAGGTAAAAAGGCGATCGGTCAGGTGTTAATCCGAAGCCATAAGATGTCAATAAGCGAGACTTAGTTACAAAAAAACAAGTGACAATTACGGATTGCGATTGGTTAGTGTAAGAATTGCCAGATTGATGTTGTTAAATGTCAGTGAGCGAGACCATCAAGTTAAAAAATTTCCCTGTAATACATAATATAATAATGACTTGAGATTTTGTTGTTTATTTAGCATACATTTTCCAACGATATAATATAAAATTATTTGAGAGCTTTGCAAAATACACTCAATAGCTTGCTTACTATATTTTATGTGTCATAAATAAAAAGTTGACCGATAAGTTGATCATTTGTTTTTCGTTTTGACTTTTAAATTATTATGAATTATTATCCTGTCCCAAATTATCGTAGATGCCGAATGGCGACTGTAAAAGTAACACATTTATACATTTAAACATATAATCCCATATGGGAGACTCTTAGGAAAATAGGAATACATTTCATACGTGTATAAAAAGATAAATAACTGGATTTGTATTAAACATTTATTCCAAAAATGTTTGCAAAAGACCAATGTACTTTCTCTAGCCAGGAACAGAAAGGTAATGTATGTAAAAGGAAGAATACGAGAAGGAAAATGTAATCGAAATATACAAATGATTTCACGCTAAATACCGATGAATATATAAAATTGTTTTACTCGTGTAGGCTTATGACGTAGAGAAAATTGTCGAGCAGAAAATCGCAGTGACAGACAATCGCAGGTGTTGCGGTTTTGTTTTGGAATGAAATACCCGTTTAAAAGTAATCTTGTTATGTAATTAAAAATAAAATAAGTTCTGGTGGGCTGTATTAAAAATAACGCATCGTATAATGTGTTGCATTAATTACCAACGATCCCGATTGAAGAAAGTATAATCAGTCTTCCGTAACTAGATTAGTTGACATGGACTGACACGTGTGTTCATTGTAAACATACAACCTGTTTTCACAGCTGTGCGTGTGATGTTACTGGGTCTAGGTGGCGCGAGAGACAGAACAGGGTCGAGCGAGGAGACGTAATACTCTGGATTGAATACTGTTTACCAGTTGGCCGAAATAGTAGCCTACCCCCTACCCCTTTACCGAGCACAATCACACATCGCCAACGTGCTTCAGTTGTTTAGTGACAATACGGTAAATTACAGAAATGCGATTTTATTATTTTACTAAAATAACAAACGGTAATAAGTGAATATAAATTATCAATTATTCGAATCCCTTGATTTCTATTCGAATACCGCCATGATATTCGAATATCCGAATATTCGTTTACATCCCTAGCTTATTTAGAAAAGAAATTATGTCAAGTTGCCGAACGGTAAACGTTCAATGACCTCTTTGAAATAATGTTTGCTTTAAAATTTGAATTACGTCTTTTGAGTTGCGGCAATTGTAACCGAACATATCAACAACTCTGACATATAAGTTTATTATTTTCATCATATTCTTTGGCGTACGGATTTGATATCAAAATAGAGCACTCATTAAGTGTGTGTGTCATAGAACAGCTTCTTCGGATTTTCAACGTAGGTTCTTTATATGCATTTGAATTCTTTAAAAGATATACAAGAAATAACGGAACTCATTAAGATCCGCCGTTTGTCATGTCATAAATAATGAATATCATGACGGAACCATGATAAGAAATAAGTGCAAGTTTTACCCTGTAGCGATTTGCAGGTGTGCAAACAATGGTCAAAAGTATTCTATAGTAAATGAAATGTAGAACACATCTGACATTGGAAAGCAGGCAAGCCTTCACTGCAAGTAAGCTACACTTTTAAAATATAGATTATACATTGAGACAACCGTTACTTCAGGGTCGCTAACATCCGATAGAGACTACTTAAGTTAACATCCAATTAAATTTACATATAATTTGCATATTAACTTATGTTTAAAATAAATACTTATACATACTACTGGTTTCGACCAAAATAAACTGAGTTTGTTAACTACTACATATTAGTGTGCCACTCCCCTTCGAGCGCGTGCGGGCGCTGTAGACTGAGATAATGAGATGATACGAATGACCCCTGTCGGGTTCAGAGCCGCAGAGGGGAGTGAGGCCCCGCGCGTGATATCGCAAATATCTAGGCATAGTAGATTATGCGAAGTCAGTGCAATATAGATATAGGACATTTCTCTCCCCGTTTCGGCCTTTTCTTTCACGTTACTGCGCCGTGATAACTGTACGCAAATTGTTCAATCATATGAACATATTTGACGCGTCTAGTTTCTCTAGACAGATATGCATATTTATACACGCACTTTTTCACAGGCATGAAAAACTTACAGCGAGTAATCAAACTCATGCAGGGTCATGTGTGCTTCAAAAATCCAGCTTTTTCATAACTCTGGACGTTGTCGCAACCGACGCCGCCCTTTAAAACTGCTGGCCGTCGCTAAACTGAGCACTAATTGATTGTCTTAAAGGATTGAACCAACGTTGTCTGATCCCATTACACGTTTACTAAAAATACATTAAACAAATAATTATAATATACCCGTTTACCACACAGGTAGGTCACAAGAGCAGAAACATCTGCCTTAGTGAAAAGCATTGTTAATAAGATATCATGACATCCAATAATGGCCCAGACACAAAACTTGCGTTAGAAAATCGAGGGAGTTTCCATAAATTAAATTATATTATAAAATTATACATGAACAGTTAAGTATGAAGTACAGGCGACTTCTACGTTCTACGTATAAACATTAGATAGTATTTTGCCATCTCAAGCGAACAATTTCGAAGTCAGTTATTCCTATCTATACATTTTTTGTGAAAATACAAATTTTCATTGGCCTGTATGAAAAAAATAAGCAAACGGTAAATATATATATATGAATTCAATTGTTAAAACACTAAGCCGAAAACAAAAACGTGTTTCCTGATTAAAATATATATAAAAACATTACACATGACAAAAGTCAAATAATCCCTGTATAAACGAATATTTCTGCTATTCGTTCCTATTTTAGATATGCATTATAAAACAATTTTGTTAATCTAATTTTCTATCTTATCTTCAAAATATTAAAAAGTAAAAATTTGTTTACCATTTTGTGACTAGGGAATTCGCCGTATATTATGGACTGGATCCTAAGATAGCTTCCTGTTAAAGAAAACGTATCTTGCATTTGAATCTCAGAATTTTGCCATATTTAAATAATTTATTTTAACATTTTTTCTGTAGCCAGCATGACGCTTTAATACCGTTTTTACTATCTTGAAACCAATTAAGATCGACGCAGAATGCGTAATGTCTGTAAGGTTTACCAATATAAAACATGTGCAATATTTTTATGTTATCACGGTGTGAGACAGTTTGACAGTAATTTGTTTTTGTTTGACTAGGTATTCGGTTTTCAGAAGTTGCACAGACTTCTGTTGTTTTGAGACACTTAGGTCTAGGCGCTGCTAATTTCACTTACTTATTACCATCATTCTGTCTGTTTTTTAATGAATAGTAATATTATGAAAGTATTGAATTATCAGTGGCTTTCTCTGTAAATATGAAACATGTTATAAGACGAAAACATTAGGTGCACCTAACACCTAGCGTAAATATAACAAAAGCAGTCTTACATCATCAATAACTAAACCCTCCCCACAAATCACTATAATCATCATACAGGTCTACGCAAAATCATACAGAGTATAAATGTTCAAGGATAAATATGTTATGCCGTGTACTTGCATGCAAGTTCAAATACGATTTAGATACTTTATATGGATTTAAAGGTAAAAAAACTTATCTTCATTATTATATTATTTTTATTATGTAATGTTTTAAGGCATACTGTTAAATGCGAACCTTGGTGGCGTTTCGTGAACAGATAAGTCAGTTTAAATGATGATATTCGGTTTTGTTTTACAAGTTACGTGCGAACATAAATGAAAAGTCGGTTACATATGAAAGTATAACGTACAGTCAACATTGTTTTGTTTTTCTGTATGTCTGATAATTGACTTGTCTTTTTTAATTATAAAATAGATTCCAATATTCTATATTATTTCCAGGATATGTTGAAATCAGCAAGAAAATGTAATATCATAATACCAAAAATAAAATATAAATGGAAAACGTCCAGTGTAAATAATAAATTGAATAAAATTGTTTGAAAATTCTAAATTTGTTTATTGAATCACGCGTTTTAATCACTCTTACCAGAGATGAACAGCCATCTTGTCTTAACTCGAAAAAGCGTGACGTAGAAACTACTAAGACAAAAAGAGCTAAAAACCAACAAAATTTGCTACATTGAGATCAGGAAGGTCCAAATATAAACGTACTGACTTTTTTTAATCTTGAATTGTTTCACAGTAACTTGAGTACTTGTATGTACATCTCAGGCACATTCCAGTTACCACAGACAAACCCATCATGTTACGATTCAAGTATATCTTGAACGGTAAGACCAAACTTATCAGAGACTACGAGACAAATTACAACTTAGCGATTACGATATATGAGTAAAGTTACAGAAAGAAAAGAAAAGACATTAATCACAGATAAGACAGTAATGAACAATCGGTACATTGGTTTGGTTATACGTCACAATAGACTCGAACATATTTACCATTGAATGCGTAATTACCCTTTCAGGTTTTGCCGCTTCTAAACAGATTAAACTTGTATGCGGCATTTACCAGTCTAGGCGTGTTCTTTTTGTAAATTCTTAACTTTTACAAATCGATTCTGGGGCTATTTCAGATAAGAATAAAATAATGAAATGGGGTTTTATAGTAAATAAGAATATTTGTAATTGTTAACTTTTACATTATAACTGTCTCATGCTTGCTCAATTTTGGTTATGTTGTATTCATATGACATTGTCGTATTCTATTACAAGTTCGATTTTAAAGAATATCAATGAAGCATGTATCAAAATTGTTTAAAAGTGTATCCTACGGTGTAGTTCATTTATGAGAGAAAAATATGGTTACTTTAACAATCGACAATGTTTGGTCAGTTGAGCTGAATATAAATAACGACAAAGGACAAAATGATCCAACTAACTCTAACGACTTAAGAAACATATTTGCACTCGGCTACTTTAGAGGCAGGAACATACTCCATACATAGTTCTAAACGGTTTTTTGTAAAATCCACAAACCATTCGGCAAAGGGAACTATTTTTAAAGCAAAGCATGTGCCAGTAAAATCATTCACCTAACGTGAGAATACATAGTCGTAAGATTCACTTTTTAAAATCTGGTAATGAAGGAATCATAGAAACGTTTATTATTTTATAACAAAATAAAAAGCATACTTGTTAAATAATTACCAGTTTAAAGCCTGTTGTCTTATCAATAATGTAAAAAAAAATCTTAATATCAATATAACTAATTTGACTTTCAATAACAATCTTTATTTTATAACTGACTTCTATCAGCAAAGAATGAAAATGTGACTAACCTTAAACAGTGGCCCTATTTGTGCTTGAAACGGTTAAATGTTATAAGGCAAAGATAACTCGTATAGAAACGAAATAAATGCACACATCTCTGCTTTTTGCAACACAATTTACAAATACAAAATATTTTATTAGTTTATAAGTTTAAGATAATGACTATTTTCAGACATTTTAAAGTATTTTAAAGGTCTTTTCTTGGCAGGCACATTCAAGTTTGGGCATATATCAGGTGTCTAGGCTTTATATTATCATTACTGCTGTAATTGTATCAGATCTTTATTTGCTGTCTTTAATTTATTAGCATCTAGAGTTTTCAATCTTACAGCCAATAGTAATAAAACATACGTCATGCCTACAACCGTTTTTTTACAATGTTTGTATGCACATTATTAAACCTGCATGATGTAAGGACAGAAAAAAACTAACGTTTAGTAATAATATGATACCATCGTTACAGGGGTGGATCTAGAAAAAAATATATAGGTATGTATCATGAATATAGACAAAAAATAAAAGATAGACAATAATAAGTACACAAGTATCTCTTATCTCCTATCTCTTAGCTCAGTATATGTATATCTATCTATCTACCTACCTACCCACACACCTACCTACCTAGAAAGATAGATAGATATAGATATAGATAGATAGATAGATAGATAGATAGATAGATAGATAGATAGATAGATAGATAGATAGATAGATAGATAGATAGATAGATAGATAGATAGATAGATAGATAGATAGATAGATAGATAGATAGATAGATAGATAGATAGATAGATAGATAGATAGATAGATAGATAGATAGATAGATAGATAGATAGATAGATAGATAGATAGATAGATAGATAGATAGATAGATAGATAGATAGATAGATAGATAGATAAAGTTATGGAATAACTTCGACCTAAGCAGTCGACAGACAAAATGTACTTTAAAAGCTTAATATTTTAATCTTGCATGTATGTGTTTTCACAACTCTTCTCTTTTACCTGTTTGGTGAGGGATACATCCCCCATCCCCGTATCCATCCCTGCATAGTCATCTTCTTAATCATCATTAAGCATTTAACGTCAAAGAGTTTCCATGTTCTTGGGTTGCATGACGACCTATTGCAGCCCTTTATTAATCTCCAGACAACCCAGACGTAGTTGTTTAAGTTCAGCTTTATTAGCATCTTACAAAGTCTTTCTGGGACGCCATTGAAAAAAATGTTTATACATAATATATTATTTTATTAACACAATAACCATAACAAGTGTTTAGGCAATTAATTTTTTAATTATTTATGTTAATTAAAGCTTTAAGAACGCCGCATTCCTTTTTAAATAATACTTCTTGTTTAGAGTATGAAATCGTTTGTTGTGTTTACTTAACAAAATGATTACATTTGTTAGTTTTTAACCAAAGCCTTTTTAATAAATTATTGTAAAAGGTCTATAGATGCGATAAATATATATATATATATACCTTAGAAAATATAAATTATTCCGAACAACTTGATATATATATATATCGTCTTTGAGTGTGTTCACATTTCAGCCATTGAAATATGACATATCAACACCTCTGAAAATGGTATTTTGAACCATTCTCTTTAGCATACTTGTTTAACTTCGATTTATAGGCTCGTGTGAATGTGATCAATATTATCTTTAGTTTGAAAACAAAAGTGATATTGTATTTACGTCTGGCTTTGAACCGTAATCATAGAGGGACCCTATGACATAATCACATAATATGCAAGTTGTTCGGAATAATTTATATTTTCTACATACAGGTTTATCGAGAAAGCGTTAGTATAATGGTACAAGAAGTAAGTTTTGGCTTATAGGAAAAGATATGTAGCTTAAGGGTCGCAGACGCCATAACTCTGTCCTGGATAATGGAATTAGTGTTCATAAATTGAACACAAGGGCACTAACAATATAGGCGCCCATCTTACATGTATGTAACAACAAGATATCTAAGTATTATATAAAAATACATCTTACATGTTCCCATTTGTTAAACAATTAGCGAATCATTTTATTCTTTTAAACAAAAAACACTTAAGTCACTTTTAATTACAACTGAAAACCACAGCTGATGTTTAAGATAACGAATGTTTAATATTATTGTATTTTGTGTTGGCTCGTTAGTGCAGTGCCACATCTAGCGTTGATGGGTTAAATACAATTTATAATCAGTTATTCAGACAATTGATTAGGTTAATATTATAATTATAATATTATAATTAAAATTATTTTCTTTTTTCTGCATGGGGCTTTAGTAGAATGTTTTAGTTGCTTTCTAATAAAAAACGGCCTGCACAAATTGGGTTACTTGTATTAGAGCGAATACGAAATTTTAAATGAACATGCATTCTAAATAAAAGAGATGGAATAAGTCATCTCGCCAAATCGTACGGTATGAAATTTCAGCAGGCTATATTATTTTCCGTTATCGAAGCATATGTTTGCAAAAGGTCTAGACTTAAATTGCCTTCATTCTTGAAGAATTAACTACAAATATATGAACAGATATATCATATACGAAACATAACCTCTGGTTCTTTTTCGAGAAGAAGATATGAATGAAAGATAAATTGTTCTTCTTAATATCTTTTCAAGTGGATATTATTCGTCATTTGATATATGCCTATCAATCAATGACTATCTTGTCCCGAAGAAATCTAAACTTTGATTTTTGCCTGATTATAACCATACCATCAAATAATATACAATAATAAATATTACTAGTTTTTTCTTGATCTTGGTAATTAGTTTCCGAAACAGTGATGCAAGAATCAACATTATGTAAGAAAGTAGTCTGATTAACATGCCGCCTGGTATACGAGTTTTAGACTAGGTACTTAAAGGCACAAGGTAACTATAGTTTTTTTAATTCAACAGTTTATTGCATAAAAACACATGGTGTTTTACAGCAAGACAAAACACTTGCATTTAAGTGTTAACAAAGGGATAAAGACATGGAATTATCTGGGGAGCAAGCAAAAGTTAATAATAATCTCATTTTATTAGCAAAATATGTGCTCATTGTTACTTTTTATTCCTTTTGAGTTTCATTAATATAAAAAACCTTTGCTTAGTAGGCCAAGTATAATAGTACCTTTTAAAATCGAGGACGTAATTGTGACAATGTTGGGCATAGAAGTAAAAAGTAATAATCTGTTTTAAATTTATTTCAACAACAGTTTCTGCCAAATATTTCATTTCTTTTTGTATTATTATGTAGACCTTTTTCTATATTAAGTCGACGTGATGAAACTCTAAACTGTGTCATATCCACATTCGTTCATGTTTATATATGACTCTTAAAAACATACTGGTGTCAAAAATGGTTAGAAGGGTAAAAAGATAATACCTTGTCAAAATATATTTTGAGTCAAATGTAACTTCTCACTTTTCATATAACACTTCTACAATGTTCGCAATGCTGATGATTTTATAAGAATACACGTGTTATCTACAATTATATTTTATCATTCAAACGCTTATACCAACTGTCATGATAAATTATAGACTACTAAATGCAGTATAGTTGTTGATACAATAAAAGTATTCATTTTGTTCTTAATTACAATTTGAAAAACTAAACGAGTGTATCTTGTTGTGTTTTTCTTTTCATATATATACTGTTAACGGCAGAGAAAAACGAAACACAGCCTAACAAAAGATAAACTTTAGGAGGTACATATTGGCTTCGATAAACATATTAACAGTGTCCGCTTATTCTTAAACAGCCACGCTGTCACATTTACTAAACATAACGCCAGAGGCCAATGAGTTTTCTCACCCACTTCTTACTATTCTTACTATGTTTTCCAGCTGATTAGCCCTGTGCCAGTGGTTGTATTGCGACACTTTTTATCAATAACAATTGAACCTGGCAAATGAGTTTTCATTGGTTCCGATCATTAACTTGTAAAACAAGTTACGATAGCGAGCACAGCAACGAAGTCCACCCTCATTTTTGATAAAATTGTGTGCAATTTCTAGCAAGATGCATGTATAAATAAATGTCTATATAAGGGTTTGTTAGCCGATTTAAGTTAAAGTTTGGACATAAAGTTTGGACATAAAGTTTGGACATATCGTTTGGAGATACTTGCAGCTTCTATATTAAACCTTTCTGTGTTGGAACTTACGTGGACTTATTATACTCTACAGTAATATAAATATTAAAATATTGCATTTGGAATTATATCAATTACAGTCGTGTAGTGTTTTACTTTTGGATTATTTCAACTGTGTGTATCTACAAAGACATTCTACCTAAAACTCTTCAGGATTATTCGACATTGGATTATTAATTGGACCATTAAAGGGACACCTCCTAAATGGACACACTGTAAGCTAACATGTATTTTGCATTCTCAAATTTTGTCCGATATATTTGTTATTATTTTGTTACGCCATAGATTTAATTGTTTATAAAAATAAAACATAATTGTACTAGTTTGTTGCTGGCTTGTTCTTTCTGTTTCACCATTTCGTCGTTTAGTGAACGTGTCATTTTATCTTAAATATCAACACCGTTCGTAACAAGTAACAAGACTCGGGTAATCCTGTCTATTTAACGCAGTTTTATTTGAAACAATGCAGCCAAACTGATTACATGTTTTATTCCAAAAGTTGTTACTTTTGTTACAATAAAGTAGCCAAAACCATATTAAGCAATGACGAATTGTCTTCGGACGCAAGGGAAGAGGTCCAAAAATAAACGGCCGAACAGAACTCTTTTTTTACTTGTTCAAAGTACATTGTAGTAAACTTTAAACAAATTGGATCTACATATATCTAAACCATTTAAGTGAGGACATTTACTACACTTTAATTTTAGCACATAATTATTTATAATATTAATCAAACATTAATAATGAACGAAACTATAATGCACGAAAGTGCCGCACTTCATTTTGGACCAATAGGCAAAATCCCAAAATGTTATTGCTTAGTCATCAGCTAAGCTGGGAGCTGACATGTTGTAATTTTAAAAAAGCTCATGCAGCGTATATTTGAAACAAAATCTCACAATTAGGAAACATAGATGAGTTTACCACTGGAAATAAACCTCAATTTACTAACAGATAATTCAAGAATTTTGCTACAGAATACAATTTTGTCCTTGCCACCAGTAGTCCACATTAACCAAGCAAATGGTACAAACGGAAAAAGGTATTCAGAAAAGCAGTGATCCAGGCAAATGCTAAATAACTACAGAAATTTCCATTGAAAGAAACGGTTGATCGCTTAATCAAATACTCATAGAAAACGATTGGAATAAGCTCTTACACCGATGAAACCAACAATATGTAGGTACCCAGGGATAACCCACTGAGGTAAGTGTTATTAATTGCATGTCAATGCTGTAAGTGTGATGTACCTAACATAAATAAGGATGGTTTCTGAATGAAGTATTGTCGTACATAGCAAAAACCACAATAGGATTTACATACATAATGATAGTTAAGCCAATAGGCTTAACACTAAGCATATTTGTTTATAATTAATCACATATGTCAAACAAAAACAATATTGCATTCTTTTCTGGTGTTTTAATTGGCCATTTGTGCTATCTTTGGAGATAGAAACAGTGTTGCAAACAATGCTTATCGCTTAACTATCTTAGAGGCTCATAACAAAAAGAAAGATTGCAAATCTTATATCTTGGCATGCCTCTCAGACATTATCTATTTCGCATCGGTCTCAATTGTTTAAAAAGATTAAATCTATTGTTAGTAAGAGTCTAGTAGGCTAGAGAAAAAAATGGTGGAATGTACATCGTAAGATCGGACTAAATTTTTATACAATTGTAAAGATATGCTATTCTCTGGCGGATATTCATCTGTATGGTTATCACATTGTGATGATTGTTTTTCAACTGATTAATCACACACACACATACACAAACATGTGCCACACACAAATTATATAGAAAACTTACCTAAAGCTGTGTTGCGTGTTAAAAACATAAAGATAATGTGATTTACAATCCGCATATTACATCAAGACAAATAAACTCTACCACGCCTTAAATATAAAAGCAGGAAAGAATAAGTGTGTTACCTAATTTACCTGTTCAGTGTCAAGGTTATAAGAACTACCTCAATGATAATGGGTGGTTCCTTTATGGTTGATCACGTCTGTTTATTATCCGGCTAATCCAATCATAGTGAATGTAAGGCTCATGGGAAATATTGGCCGACTTTAAACAAAAGAACAAAAGTTTAGTTTGTGATCCTGTTTGTGAGCTCCCAATGTATGCGTGTAAAGAAACTTTAACAGTAACAATAGGGGTGGGGGTTGCGTACAAATCACGAAACGGTCCATGAATATATTGAATAGGGGTGGGGAATTGCGTACAAATCGCGAAACGGTCCATGAATATATTGAATAGGGGGTGGGGGTTGCGTACAAATCACGAAACGGTCTATGAATATATTGAATAGGGGTGGGGAATTGCGTACAAATTGCGAAACGGTCCGTGAATATATTGAATAGGTGGTGGGGGAATGCGTACAAATCACGAAACGGTCCATGGATATATTTAATATGTTGGGGAATTGCGTACAAATCGCGAAACGGTCCATGAATAAATTGAATAGGGAGTGGGGGATTGCGTACAAATCACGAAACGATCCATGAATATATTGGCGAACTCTGTTGTACTCACTTAATAAAGAAGATGAAACGCTAGCAAAAGATGCGTGGCGCGCCATGCAGATAAACCTGGACATTCTATTATTATTGACGAATATAGTTAATACATACAATTGTATACATAAACAAGAGGGTTACTAAGACACATAGTCTGGTTAACCTAAAATGACAACAAACGTAATACAGCGATAAAAATAACAAAATAACTTCAGTTATTATGCATGAAAAACTCATATAATTGTCAAAATTTACAAAATATGAAAAATTGCAAAGTTAATATATATTTTTCTTAAAGTGTCAAGATACTGACTGTTGTTTGTTTTTTTATGAACAGTCTCTAAATAACAATTACATGCAAATAAACTTCATGGTGTACGAGTTACTTCCCCGACACATGTATCAACAAGAGAATTTTATGTCTAAGTTTTTTCAAACCTGCACAAATCATAAGCTTTTTTGAAGCTAACCTTTTCTATCCTGCAATTTGTCGATGGGTCCAATCTTCTGTCTTTGGTCAATAGTAATAATTAGAATAAACGTTATTCTGTCGCAGTGCGGTCAAAAAGGCAAGTATTTTATATGAAGTTTCTGTTGTTATTATGTACTGAAAATATACAATTTAAAATAATGATGTGTCTATTTCAAACAGCAAAATATTTCATGTGATTTTCCTTTTACTTTACTGTTAACATAAGCCTACATTTACATGTTAATATTTTTTAACATAATTAATACTATTAATTTAATTATCAGTTGCACGAACAAACAGCAAAAAGTAAATTGTATTGAAAGAATATTCAGCAATTTTAAACAAAAGGAACAAAGTATGTCCAAAAAGATGTGCCCTGGACAATATTAAAATATCATTTATACCTTTAAAAGTATGTTGAATTATAACTTTACAATCAGTCTTTAGTCTTTTTAATGTACCCCGTCTTGTTATACCTATATTTTCTTCTTCTTCTATATGGTTATTATTTTTTGCAAAATGGTAAACCTTTAAATTGAAACTGATGATATGATATAAAATTTGACCATTTCGATAAGATAGTCCGATATAAAAAATGACCATATTCCACATCACTCCATTTATGGTTGAAAGTTACATAAGTATTTATTTTGCTTGGCTATGTGAATGTTCAAGTACAATATCAAAACGCTGCGTAAAACAGTATGAAATATGCGTCAAAATCTACGCGCTTGTCTTTTAGCACAATATTATATTCAGACAAAAGTGTGTGACGAATGGCAGTATAGATAGAAATTAAATTTCATGTGAGACGCAGAGACTACAAATTTTGGTACACCTTACGGAATCAAATAAAAGTAAATTTGATTTTTTAATCATTAAAGAAATAAATTATCTCGTTTTGAAAGATTTCCATGCCAATAAAATATAGAAATGTCTTAGTTGTTCTTTTGAAGTTGGTTTTTACTGTTAACCATTGTGATATATTGATGACGTTTTCGTGGCAATTTTCTTTGTGGTTTTTGGCAAGGTCGTCAATCTAGACTTCAGGACAAGTTCTAGACACGTATGTGTTGTAATTACTGAACATTTCATGTCTTAATGTCAAAATCTCCATGTTTGTAGTTATGTGTTGACAGAAAAAAATAAAAGTTAAAAAAAAAGCTATGGACACGTGTATCATGTGGAAAATCGATATCGACAAGATAAGATAATTCGTCATTTTTAAATACAAAAGAAATAATAATAATAAAACATAATCCAGTCTACTGAAAATGTAAATGTTACACAATCATGTATCGCCTAGATATTTTCTATTTTTACTCTGCACTCATGCTTCGCACTTGAATGATTTTTTTTTCATTTCATGTATTTTTTTCTATCTCAAATAATTAAAGATTAAACAGTATTTTGCACGGGCAATATCTAATTAGGATATTTTAATACAATTAAACACTATAATAATTTTCCCTTTAAATGAGTTAATTATAAATCGGCGTAGCTATCTAATCTCTCTTTTGACCTACATAAGAAATGCTGACACAAGGACAGTGCGAATGAACATCAGACCGACTGGCATTGGTAGAAATTCCAGGTAACACCATATACCGTATTGTATCTCTTAAATGTACCTTAGGCGTAACAATTTTTAAAGAAGGTGGCTACGTACATAAAACTCCAAAATAAATTTTCCTTTATAATTTGAGTGCATAATGCATAAAACTTCACTTGCTTCTGTTTGTGTATATTGATTGTGTAGCTTCAAATTATGCGGTCGTCTGCTGTCAAATATGTATACGCATTTGATATTTCGGTTTTATAATACCTTGTTTTTTTAAGAAGAAATATCATTTGCGTCAATTAATGCCCCACGAATGCCGCATATCTGTTTATAAGAGATGTCTTGTTATAAATAATCTTATTCGTACCAATTAAGCCGAGTTCAATAACCTATGTCATTGCCAAGTTGTTGTTATTGTTTTGGTGTTTTTTTTTGTTTTTGCAATATCCGACAAGATAATGCCGATTTCAAACCTAGGATTTTGTTCATTTTTCATTCCAATAAAGCCGAGTTCAATAACCATTACATTTTCAATTTGTTGTTTTGTTTTGTCTTTATCGACATGATAATATCGAATTCAAACATAGTAATTGTAATTTCGCGTGCTAACGCAAGTTTCCTATTAAATAGCCTATATAACAGTAAAAAGAAGGTACTGATATAATGATATCGCTTTTATTGTTTGCAAAGGTTCTTATATCTGTAGCGTTGCATGAGATGTACTGATTTCGGATAATGAGAATCCATCAAAGGATGTATATTTGTCATTTCCTTTTCAAAACAAAAAGGAAACGAGGGAAAAAAGAAAAAAAGCAAGTGGCAAAAGAAAGTGAAGTAATTTTCTATCTAAAACGTCTATAAACATAGTTAAACATGTTACATTACCCATGGCCGCTGTCAGTCATCTTGAAAATTAATATCTGTTAATTTTATTATTTTATTACAATTATTTACACCAATGTACATAAGCTCTTACTTCAACAAATGTTGCTTGTGGGGCTACAGCAGATGCTCAGAAGCAGTCTATTGCAATTAGCAATGGTGATGGTGACACAGTATCATTGTTACTGATAAACTGTCTGCACTAATAAAATGGCGTGCCTGATCCTACGGATAGCGAGTCTGTCAGTTCGAATAGTCATCACTGGTCAGTTACAAGAATCTCAGATAACATAATTAGACTAGTCAGTCTCAAAAGTTCTCGCTGACAAGGCAAATAGTGATACGGTGCCTTGTAAAATATAAGATCGCCTTTAACCCTTTATGAATAATTTGACAACGCTTAAACTGAAACAAAAGTCCTTTCAAAGTGCCAATGATCTTATTAGAATATTGAGAATGGTCAAGTTGTATTCCGAAAATTTTACGATTCGAGTAGTCTTGTTTGATTGTAAATTCAAAAAGTTATCACTGGCTTTTCCCTACAAAATTCATCTTTAATTTTAAGTAGCCCGATAAGACATGCGCAAAACATTATTGTTTTCTCTTTTCGTAGATCTTCATTCATTCAGGCAAAAACCGGTCCAGGAGAATTTATTTCAGCATGAAATTAAATCATTCCAAGCATTAATGATAAACTAAATAGCAGATGACAAATCTTCTGGAAGCTACATTTCCTCCTGCAGATACAAAATAAGACGTTGGCGGGATTTATCTCGTGCTTTCATTATCTCCAAAAAACATCGTTGTCAAGGTGAAAAGATAGTGTTCTGTTATTGTCGTCATTGTGACCAAAAAGCCATTAATCCAATCAGTAATCTCAGAGAAATAAAACAAGAAGAAGTTGATTCCAGAATCTTAAATATGCTCTTCAAAGGGTATATCTTGGTGTTTTTCAGGCAAGTGGTAAAAATGTTCTTACTGCTGCAGTTGGTGTTGTGTCAGTCTCAATGATGCAGTTCTAAAAATGCTTTGGATTGAATATGGCCCGGATCTGTTCGTCAGGGGAGTGATTGTTTATGAGTCTTGATTCAGAAAAGTCTTTTGCGCTTTTCCCCTTTTTAACTGACTGTGATGCGTCATATTTACGGTGCCAACTGCAAAAAGCTTCGAGGCAAGCATAAACGGTTTGTCCAAAAGGTACGCTTCGCTAGATGCTTTATGCACGTATATCTCAGATTTAAAATGTGTTTAGGTTGATATGCCACGGTGATAGGCTTTTGAAATGTGGTATTTTCTGGTTTCACAGTAGGAAGTTAATAGGTTAAGATTGGTTAATGGGGGTGTGTGTCTTGCTAACCAGTGCAGTGTATGCATGTGCATCAAGTATGACTATTTTCACGACCTTACCCTCTCTGACATCCCTGTGTTTGATAAACAAAAAATAACTTATTGGCTACCCTTATCATGGAGTTTTCTTGGTCGGCGGATTGGACTAAAAAGGAGGCCTTTTGGGCAGCAACAAGCAGTAAGCTAAACACAGAAAATAATTTAAAATTCAATCTTTCCTTCGTTACTTTCATTTTATGTTATGTCATGTCCTAGTATATTATTCACTTTCCTGTGTTGAAGAAGAGTAGTTGTACCATCTAATTGTTTCCACGTTATGCCCGTTATAATGATTTGTTGCGAGAATACAAATGTGTTTACTTAACGAGTGATTTCAAATAGTAGGAAACAGTACTCAGTAGCAGATAGCATATAGGTTTGAGTAAAAGACTAGAATGTGATTACGCCCGGAATGAAAACATCGCCACATGCAAACTACTTCCAATTCGAACGACCAAACGTCACAATGCTGACTGTCCCTTACACAAGAATAATATCTAACAACATAGACGACCGATTTGTGAACAGAGGAAATTAAATTTGTTTGCAAATAATAGTCAGTTTTTTTTTTGCCATTATCTTTTGACATAAACCACAACATAGTATTTATCCAATCTGATAATGTGCATCTATAAACGTTGGTGAAAGCAAACATCTATGTCTAAATCTAATAAAAAATATGCATGAAAATTGGTCTGTCATAAGCATATCCGTTTCTAAATAGCATTATGTCTCTTAATCACAGCACCGTTGTGTACGAACAGTGTCTTTTATTTCAAAACAGCAGGATGTGTCGGACGTCTGTGTTTAAAGTAATTAATTTAAAAAGTAGGGCAACATTCCGGTTGGCATCTGCAAGTCTTGAGACCACATGTGCTTCCCTTCTACCGCTCGTGGCTAAGGGGGCAGCAATACCCCTGGTTCGTCGGTGTCAGTATAATGGACCGGCCGGGTTCAGTCCCTGAGCACCTCATAAGTGCCCCTGTGCTATAATGACAGAAATGTCGCTGCACAGTATCGGCAAAAATGCCAGCTAATCCCATCCCACGTGTGCTGTAAATTATCGCAGGAATGATTCAATATCCTTTAAGTATTTTTAGTTGCAAACTTCCGAATTCGCCAGGTTATAACAATCTGTTTCCTATAAATGGGTCTATGTATATTCTTTTTAGTATTGTTTTATATGAAAACATTCTTCTCAATAAATTTCTTTATATGTTATATAACGTTTGGTGGCCTGTCATGATTTATTACTCGAAGTTTTGCATTTTATCATTTTGCAGTAGATTTCCAGATACCATTGCCATAGAAATGGAACATCTCGTAGAAACATCTAAGATAATTCAAATTGACATCATTTATCGAACATATGAACAAAAGGCATGATGCTATAACGAACTCATACAATTTTGCTTTTTTATTAATTCCGAACGATGCATTATACATTTCTGAGGACGTTTGTTTCATCTGGGTTAAATCTTGTTACCAAGGGCCTCTATGTATCTTTTTGAAAAGTTATACAATGTTTTTTATTATCCCAACATTTCCATTCAGACAACACAGCAGGTTCATATATTATCTAGAGTAAAGGTTATATATTTAATTCCATTATTTATTGTGCTTTAACAAAGTTTTGCATTTTTAACAAAACAATAAATATGAAAATTTGACCAATTTAAGCAGTTGTTTAAATAAAATAAAATAATAAATAAAGATGACTTCCTACAGTTAAGTAAATCTAGTTCCTATTAGTCGGGGAAAGAAAGAAAAACGGAGGATATATTTTATTAATTTATTATCTAAAATAATTATGGGCCCACAAAACATAAAAATCCAAACAAATAATCTGCCATATAAAACAAATAACATATACAAGCATACAATTCTAATGAAAATCAGAAAACATTGTAAGGCAACATCAATGAAATTTCGTCTATGAGTCGAAACAATTATTTTCAGTATCATTACTTACAACACCCACCCCACACCGTTACCCCACTTCTTGATGCTAGATTACCATTCTCTAAATTTTATCAGGAAGAACATTTTCGTGTCACATGGCACAAGAATAACATTATATGTTGTCGTTGTTTTTGTTGTTACTGTTGCTGCTGTTGTTGTACACTTAAATACATATCTATGCATAAAATAAATTATACTATAAAATATTGTGTATAATGTATAGCTTGCATTGTGCCAGAGGTCTATCCATGAATTTGTTTGGGGTTTGCCTGCATATACATACTGCTGTAATTATTACGATTGTTATTATGTCAGTGATATGTGTTTTCACTCACAATACAATATATATGAGCAAATCATTTCTGTGACAGACACTTCCATATATGCTGACATTGACCAATCAGAAAGTGGCAAATCATTTACCCCTTAAAAACTTCCCAAAGCAAGTGAATGGAAATTCTTTGTCCAATCTCCAGCTCATTAAGTATACATTTCTTTGAACATGTAGCAATGTGAACAGACCTCCATACCAGTATGCATCTTAACATGAACAAGAACATAATCACCCAAAATTTGTTCGAAGAAGTAGATATATTCTCAAATGTTTTATTTCAGAAGTAAAGGCCTTACCAGCTGTGCTCAATAGTGGCAAAAAATTATAGTTTTCAATTAAGAATTGCCATAATATAATACATTTAATATAGCTTGTGAACACTAAGCAACAGTAACCAAAAATAGAGAACAGTGCACGGGGTAAAAAATTATTAAAATTTAACGGAAAATTAGGGACTTGTTTATTCTACTAACACTTGTGCCATCATACCATCTAAAACATGAAGCAAAAACAACTTTTCTTCCATCTTGTTACTATCTAAATGTTAAAGGAACTGCACAGGCACAAACAGAAATTGACACAAAAGAATTCTTTCATCTTGTTACTATTGGACTTTTACATGTAACCCTTTTAATGCCATCAAGACAGGTTGACGCGTCCGCACAAAGTTTTATGTATACTGCCCTCAAGAAGGGTAAATCTGTTTTAGGAATTCCTCAATACATTAAATAATCCAGAACTAGGTTGACCTCACACATTTTATACATATTCGACCAATGATATTTCGTTATGCAGATACATAATTAAAATTAGACATCACTGATGTGTTCTGTGTCGAAATTTCGAAGAGGGGGTGGTGCTATTTTTCATGCGCAATTTTTGTTTTTTGTAAATGTAGCAAGTGGTAGTTCAACAAAGTTGAGTTGAGTTGATTTGAGTAGCGGTAAAAAAATACAATAAAAATTTGTCCTGAAAACATAAAATACACTGGACAGAAGATGTAATTCGTATGTTAGATAATGATTCATCAGATGCTTATAGAGAGTGATGTTTGCTGTCAATATGGGTACATATTGGAAATGTAATGTCTGGCAGTAAAAGGGTTTAAGGAATGACACAATCCTACATTATACATGCACAAAATGAAATTGACACCAAGGAATTCTTCCATCTTGTTACTATTTGACTGTTCAAGGTATAACACAAACCTACATTACACATGCACAAACTGAAATTGACACTAAGGAATGTAATACTAAAAACGACATGCATCAAATAAACAAACAAAAGTGTAAACAAACTTTTAACACAATTAAATATATAACACAAAATAAAAAAAAAACATATTGTAAAGTAAATATACAAGGTGAAAAAAGAAATGCAACTACCAATCGATACTCAATTATTTCATGAAGGAATTGTAATATGCAGAGTACAATCAATTCAGAGTAAACTTCGAAGTCTTGAGCTTGAAAGTAACAGTCTTTAGTGTCACACCCAAATGTCGATTTGTTTTGTTTTTTGTTTTGCACAATAAAACAAAATTCATTCATTAGTATTGACTTAAAAGTTGTGTTTCTATTTTCCTGTAATATACAATGTTCCCTGCATCCTGACCATTCAACATTTTGTACTAATGATGCATCATTGATTGATTTGGGGGAGTTATGCTTCCGAATTGTAAATAGGGATGTACATTTTCTGTTTGGATATATAAGAATATTATTCTTTACTATTTGCAAATAATTTATAAGATATCTGGTGCATTGTTTATTGGTGTATATAATATGAAACGCTTTAATGCCAGTTTCATAAATTTAACTACCTATTTCTGTTTCAACGCACATAACAATAGTAGAGCGACAGCTCCTGGTACGGGAGGCCCTGGGTTTGATCCCCTGCCGTGACATATCAAAAGTGTTAAAATTGGTATATTATATATATATAATTGGGGTATAGCTCCCCTGTTAACGCTCAAGCAAATATAAGGGTTGTTTCATGAATGGTTGGCCTGGTGTCAGGATAATGTGACTGGGTGTGGTATCATGCCAGGTGTTCATTGCATGCTACATGTGATGACTGCAGTCCTATATCTGCTTCAAGTAGACACAGTCTCCAGAGAAATAAAAAGTGGGACAATTAACCCAACAAAGAAAAGTAACTTTAAAGGTTTATGGCTCTCATAAAAAGTTGCACAAAATGCAAAAATAAAAAAAAAACCTGACCTAAAAAAAACATAATTACAAAATGCAGACACCAATTAGTAAAGCTTAATACACAACAAAAGTGACATCCCAGCACCACTACCTCCTTTTAAAAGTGTAAATAGTAGCATAGCTTATACATAAATCATAATAAATACATCCACCAACAATTAATATATCAGCAGACAAAACGCCTGAAATATATTCAACACTGAACTATGAAGAATAAAAAATTATACATGTTACATTAAGTTAATTATCTATCTGAAATAATGTCTTGTGTAAGTTGGAGAAGTTTGTTATAGACAAAATAAAGCAATTTAAATTTGAACATATTTTCAGATAAGTGTCAAAATAATTTCTTAACAAATTCAATAAAATGCTTGTTTTTAAAAACAGGTGGAGACAAAAGGTTAAGTAATTATTTACACAAACTAAAAATAACAACAAAATATATGTGAAACTTATCATTAAGAATAATAAATATTATTTATATTACATGTGTTTGTCATTGTGTTGTTTGTTTTCTGTTGTTGATATATCTTTTAGACTTTATTTGACTTGACATTGCTCTCACTATTATTGTCATTAAGTCCCTTTTTTGTTTGTTGATCTGTAATCATGTAATTAAAGCATCTACCTTCATGAGTTGAAATTAGAAAGTGCCAATATATTCTTAACACAAAACCAAAACTTATGCAAGAAAGCCCTGCTGTATTGTTCATGGGAAATCATAGAGGTAGACAGTTTGACAGCTAATTGCCTTTTATTTTACATGGGATTTCTTTAATGGCCAAAAGAATTTCATACATTATTAAAATGTGCAATAACAAGGTAATAATATTTATTTCGAGTGAGAATCTTCACTCAACTTACAATTTAATATCTGCGGCAATGCAGGTTATTAATATTTAAGTAAAATAGGTGACATTCTCAAGTTAAATGCATTTAAAATGGTCTTCTTAATTCCCCAACCAAGTCCTCTTACTTCCATAGACCATGCAATGAGTCATGAACCAATAACTGTATATTGAATACTGGAAGGACACAAAGGGGAAGGTTATGTGTTATAAATTTACAAGGTGAAGTTTTTACAAAAACACAAACAAGCATTTTCTGACTTGGGTTAATGCAAAAACTAACAAAGTACTAAATGAGAAATGTTATAAGTACATGTAGTTATTTAAAAAAAAATTGTCAATAAATGATTTGATATTGGCCCTGTTATATGTCCTAGGGTCAGCCATAGTGGCCCCCGGCGTCCTGCCTATATGACTGCCCTCATACAATATCAAATCACTTATTTACCAACACATAGTTTTAGCTGGACATGGCAAAATAAGTCCATAACTGCATCAATGCTACGTAACAAAACAGCAAAAATTAAATAGCTTATTGATAACATGAGAAATATTCATCTGGGTCAGAAACTTTGCTTACCCTATAGTAAGTATTTATATACTTATGACAATAAAATATCCCTCAATATATGAGTTAATTCAATGTAAAAATGTCTATATAGTTTAATACCAGATATAATTTAGAGATAATTCACTGTAAATGGGTATAGTTTAATATAAGCAACAAATAAATAAAATACAACTATCTACATAAACCGTGTTACAAAAGCTTCATTTAAAGCACTAGTCTGCATTAATGAAGCAGTTTTTGCTACAAATTTCCTTTTTTATACAATAAATAATTTATTGAGACTATTGACCTCTTGCAGTATCAGTTTAATATTTTTGTCTCAAAGGACGGTGAATATTAAAAAAGTTAAAATATAAAGAATAAAGCACATAAGTTTGTAGGCAAAACTGAATTTTTTCTGTAAACAGATGCAAAGTTAATGAACCTAACTACAATAATGAATATTTTAATTGATTTATCATTATATATAAGATATTTCTTAATGAAAGATAAACAATACTTCTGACCCTTCCTTCAGGTCAACTTTAATCCTGACAAACAAAATAAGTGCCAGTTTAAACTAATCAGAATGAAAATGTTGAAAGTTTGTTGTAAACACTGTGCCAAACTCAATGTATAAAAAAACTACATAAAACATGCATATACCAAAATTCAGTTGTGCAGTCGATAAAGCAGTGGACTTTCATACAAAATGTCTTAAGTTCAACGCATACAAACGAACAAAAAAACATCTACCATCTTTGCTTCTATCACACGTTTTTCTCACGATTCTTTTGTATAGTTCAACAATTTAACAAGGCTTAATTTTTCTTCTACTTTTATTGAACCAAAGACCCCTAGAAACAATTATGGAGATGGTATAACAATTTTTTTGGCAAAGGGTTTTGAAGCCTTATGCATGTCATTTTTTGATTTTTACACCAATTTAAATCTATACCTACTAACTAGCAAAAACAAACATCAACAAAAAGTCATATACACTAACTTTAAATAATAATACCGCAATATTAACCTCAAATGTCATAAAAATTAGTTCATTTTTCAGATTTCTAACTTAATATTAACTT
Organism: Sinonovacula constricta; assembly: GCA_007844125.1. Taxonomy (NCBI): domain Eukaryota; kingdom Metazoa; phylum Mollusca; class Bivalvia; order Cardiida; family Solecurtidae; genus Sinonovacula; species Sinonovacula constricta. Next base: position 32,298,949 of record CM017559.1, read on the forward strand.
TTAACGTCTAAAGAAATATATTTACAGTGATTCACCTAATTTGCAACTAAGTGTAACAAAAATGGATAGGGCATACTAATATGGAATTCATGTGCATATATTAACCGCTGTGATAAAAAAAAAAAGATTGCAACTGCTCTATCATCTGTACGAAGAATCAAATTCAGAATACATTAAGCCTGTTGCTGATATTGCATCCCCAAGACCAACAGTTTTCATCGGTGCACTACATACAAGTACTGGGCTAAACGCAAACTTAAAACCAGATCTTTCCCAGGACAGCACAGGCTTTGATTCATTGAATTGTCTTACTACATCGCCTGTAAATAACTTAAATGTCTGCGGGATCCGTAACTCTATATCAGTAGGTGATAACTGCAGGACATTGCATGCCTGTCGTCCAGCCATTCGTGTTCCTGCTGCAACAGCTGATTTTGTATTAGACCAAGCTTTTGGAACAGTGCCTACTATATGGTATGTCAGTGAATGGAAATGAACCCTTGTCAAACGAGATTCCTTGTTCTTTTTAGAGTGTCCATATGTAGACAAAACCCAGCCAATCATGTCACTTATTTTATGGATTTCGGGCTGGCCGGTTCTCGTCATGTAATAGTCAGCATGAGGCCCACCATCAGCATGAGCAGCAAAGGTCAGCTCCTGCTCATTTAGTCCAAGGGAGGTTACTCTGGGTACAATCTGAAAATGGAGTCAGTTAGAGTTATGTTTCTTGTAATTCAGTTTTTATGTGTTTCACTCACACTGATGTTTTATTCACACTGATAAAGTTATATGTATAAGTGATATATCTTACAATTAAAAGAATAAAATACATTTTGTATTTTAATCCACAACATTAACTTCTTGGTTTAAACTACTACAAAAAAATGTATCCAAAATTCCTACACCCCATCAATACTTGAAGTGGAAAAAACTATAAATTTTCTCAAGACACTAGAAAATTTAAATAGAAATGTTTGGAAATTGGATCTCTTTTCAACCAAAAATATCATCTAGGATTATGAGTTACCCACACAATTGGCTTAAGACATTTTATTTATTATTTCTTATTTGCTATTTTAAACAAATACAAGTACTCTAGAAGAAACTAATTTCCCAAGACTTATTTATACTTATGATAAATAATATTAAGCCAATATTATTGTAATTGTGAATAGGCAGTCCTTGACATTATGATTCTTCTTTAATAAAACAAAAAAACAAAATAACTCGATGATATGTAATTTCATACAAAATTAGTGCCAATACATCTGACTGGAAATCAATTCGCTAGCTTAGTGAATCATTCAATTTTACAAGCTTGTCAACAAATTATCAATCCTACCAAACCACAACTTACATTTTTAAAGATCATCTTGACAAGGTCATGGTTTGCCATGCTGGCTAGCTCAAGATGTACTGGCACTGAAGGATCTATCCCCTCTAGGCCTAGACTGACTTCCAGTAGCTTGTCTTTTACAAACAGCGGTGGCTGACTCTCTAATAGATGCAGCCCACTGAACAAGACTAAATCTGGATCAAACTGGAGGCTGTCAGAGAAGTATTTATCCAGCATGGTGATCCTGGAGTTAGAATCATCATATGCTGTGATAAATCGATTGGCCACAGGAGCTGTAAGCCCCTCCCACTCTTCGTTAAGGCCATACTCCATTATGAGGTGTACCTCATCCTCAGCTATGATGCTGTCTGAGGGGACAGTGACTTGTGAGCCAAGGAGTTCAAGAAGCATAGGTCCAATAGGTCCCACAAGCTGCACCTGCAGAAAACAAAATGAATGATACAGTTAACCTTCTAAATTTGCTTTCAAATAATTAGATAATATATGTTCTATCTGTACAGTCTGTTTGGAAGCAGAATCCCTTAACAATCCCCTTAAGAAATAGGCAGTTAGGAAAAAGAAGCAAAAGATTCCTTGACAATCCACTTGTAAGCTGTTCTAAAAAATTGGTATTCAGGCAAAAACTAAGCCCAAGCTTTAAATCAGAGTATCCAATTTGAGATTCATAGACAATTCAATGTATGAAAATATTAGTGGACACATGTATTCGCTGCTACTAATATAACTCCTAACTATGAAGCATAAGTTAACATCTTTAACTGCTTAAAACGGTGTCTTTTTTACTGCTTACAAAATACCCCACCACAGCTATTTTTACCATGGCTTAATACGGCGTCAAAAGGTCATGTGACTTTCACATTACTTATAAACAACAAAATGGCTGACACTAGGGACAGTCTGAGTAAGGTTTGTACTGACAATTCAGTAACAATCTTCACATAACATTCCAAATACGCTTTGCAAAAACCGCATGGAACGTAAAATCCAGTGTAAAATACTACTTTTAATAAAACATATTGTTTACTCTTGCCACTTGCTAACGTTTGTTCTTTTAAATATAAAGAACATATGAATTTAGCACAGGAAAGAAACTTGGTGCTGCAAAAAAAAGATTGGAAGCCAAAGTAGACAGGTTTATGGCTATTTATCCTACTACACCCCGGCTCCAGCTTATATCCCTGATTCTGAAGCTGTATTTAGTTAAATGGGGCAAAACTTATAATGATCTAAGTTACTCTGGTAATGAAACAAGTAAAAAAACTACAGGAACACAGACAAATAAGAAACTGGAATTCAAACCTAGGTTTACAAGAAGTTAATATCATAACAGAAGCTTAAAAGCTACACATGTTACAGAGTAAGTTTTGGCTGTAACGACTGACATTTTTTGTCAATTCTCATGCATACCTTTGTCTCTGGAAACAGTTCTGCAATCTTTACTGCCATAAGAGCTGCATTGCCACCTACGTAGTGCTGAAAAATACAAACATGATCCATTGTGCTAAACAAATTATCTGTGAACAATAACCATGCTAGTGCAGAAGGTGTTGTTGCTTATGGAATGGGAAATTCCAATGGCATGAATCGGGTTTATGGTATTATGGTTCAAACCTCAGTCAGGTTGCCAAATTAATTTTTTCAACAAGAAATAGATCTCGAATTGTTTCACTCCACCCAGGAGTAAAAAAAATGGGTACCTGCAAAGGTTATCAGGATTATGCACATGACTTCTTAGCGCCGTATTGTCTTGGCTGCTGTTGTGGTTTAATACAATGTGTGTTTCGTCTACATGTTAAGCTGTTTATGATATAGATTCAGAATATGACCAGACATTACACACTCATATATTTCAATTTTAGCCTGATTATACTCTGTTCTAGTTAAACTTCAATGTATTCGGCGCCGTATGACCTATCAAGTGAGTCGTAAAACCAAAAATACAAATACATACATGCCATTTTGTTTACAAATATTGCAAAAAATTACTACTTTCTTATGTTTAACCACCAATAATTATAAATAGTAGAAAAAAGCCACCTCAGTCCCAATATGTTCACTTATGAGCAGAGCAAGGTTATGATTTGTCCAAATTTTTATCAGGAAATTCAGGCAGAAATAAACATAATCATGGTAATTGTCAAAAAGTGCCTGAAACATTCTAATTGTTTACTCGCCGCTAGCTTCAAATTGTCAAAAGAAATACCTGGCAGCAATCTATATTTAGTGTGGCTCGGAGTCAAATACTCTTGATGGGAAACTAGGAAAATGTCATCGGCATATGCCTGGGAAATCCCTTTTACCACTCATGATCAACAAGCAAGTTGCTTGATTGCAATTTGTGTTTTCTACACACAGGATAAACACCACTTAACAAAGTCCCAAACAGTTTCACATTCGCTGCTAAATGTCTATGAATCTAGAAATTACCTCAAAAAAATTACTCTAAAGCTTGCATTAAAATTGCAAATGCACCTTGTTATTTTTATCAAATTGATTATATTTATAATATACGTTAATAAATATGATGTGATTTGAAATTGGCCCTGTTATTTGTCCGAGGGCAGTTGTATTGGCCGAAGGCTGAGGGCCAATAAGACTGACCCAAGGACAAAAAACAGGACCAATATTAAAACAAATATTTATTAACAATTTTCTTTTAACAACCTCCTGTACTTATAACATTTCACATTTATAACTGCATTAATCCAAGTCAGAAAATGATTGTGTTTTTGCGAAATCTACATGTTGTAAATTTATATCACATTCAGTTAAACGCTACCAATTCATGCTGTGAATGTTTGAAAACAGAGAATATTTTGTTTCATAAATTTATGCCTTTCGGCGTCTACACATAAACTGAGCTAAAACAAAATGGCTGCCATTTCCCAGAGCTTCTTGATGAAATCTATATCATTTTTTGGCCCTGCCTTATTAGCCAACCAAATAACTTCAAATGCAGGCTTTATATCAATATCACATTTTGGCCTGGACAAAAAGTGATATTGATATTGGCACTGTTATAAAGCAGGTGTTTTTTTTATAGGACTAATAAGGTATAGTTATTTCAAAATTATATATAATACACTTACCTCCTTGTTTTCTAGTTGTTCTGCAGCTTTTACAACCTGTTTGTACACATCTTGACTGAGAAAAGGTCTTTCTGCAGCTGATCCCTTGCTGAAGTAATGTGCAAAAATAGACGTCAAGTCCTCCAATGACTGTACAGATGCCTTATCTTCAGCGTGCCCAGGCCTCTGATTAAGCGACTTGAGCAGGGCAGTCCCGGAAACAATCAGGTCAAGATTGCAGTTTATCCTAAAAATAGAAAACGTAAGCATAATATACCATTTGTTAAAATAAAAAGGATAGCACTTAACAGAACTACAGTAGATTAACTCTGTTAAAAGTTGAATGAAATTTTATTTACTTGTATCTCCTTTGAAAAATGGCACCCTGATAAAGTTTGGTTGAAAAGAAACAAATTACAAAGTATTTATTATTGTCTATAAAAAGGTTCTAAGAAAACATCTTCTTCTTCTTCGGGTGCCATGTCAGGACCTGACGTTGGCTATCATGCGTTTGAGACCATTCCGATCACCACCAGCACACCGCAACAATTCTATTACTTTGCACCCCGCAGCCGATGCCAGGCCCTCCAGGAATGTCATCCTTTGTCTTCCTCTCTGTCTCTTCCCTTCGATTTTCCCTTCAATAACCAGCCTTTCTAATCCGTTCTTCCTCATTACATGGCCCATAAAACTTAACTGTCTCTTCCTGATGGTGACCAACAGACTTCTGTCTTCCTTCACAAGTTTCAGCACCTTTTCATTTGATAGCTTCTTCACCCATGATATTCTCTGCATTTTTCGGTAAAACCACATTTCCGCAGATTCTAACAGCTTTTTACTATTGTTACTCAGCGTCCAGCTTTCACAGCCATACAACAATGTTGACCACACGTAACATTTCAGAAGTCTTACTTTCAGGTCTATATTCAGTTTTTTGTCTGTGAAGATGTTTTTCTTGTCCATAAACGCCTTCTTTGCCAGAGCAATTCTTTTTCGGATTTCGTTGTCGCTTCTGCAGTCCGACGTTACAGTTCTTCCAAGATATTCAAATCGGTCAGTTTGTTCTAACTCTTCTCCGTTTAAAAGGATTTTACTTTTTGGGGTTGTTGGCTTCTTAGTCATCACCATGATTTTGGTTTTCTTTTTGTTGATAAAAAGACCTCTTTTTTCACTTTCCTTCTGCAAAGATGTTACCAATTTCTGTAGCTCTTCAGTGGTGTTTGCAATCAAGACAGTATCATCTGCGTATCTGATGTTGGTTATAGCCCTTCCATTAATTTTGAAGTTCTCAGTTTGGATCATTTGACGCATGATATTTTCGGCATAAAGCGAGAAAAGGTCCGGTGACAGAACACACCCTTGCCGCACACCGCGATTGATTGGAGCCCAATTACTTAAATTTCCGTTGATCGAAATAGCAGCTACTTGTTCTTTGTAGAGATTGTTTAGCAACCTAAGATCTTTACCATCAATGCCTTTATACTGAAATGCCTTCACATTACAAAGCAACATACAGAATGATGGTACAGGTTTCTTTGCCCATTTTTAAAATGTCAGTATTTAATGAGGTGATAAAATCATATTTTATGAAGATTAAATTTACAGGATGAATATTATGGTTCTCATCTTATCTATACTGTTATGTATCTACACAACACTAGGATTGACATATGCCTGGGAAGAACCACAAGTGCACCCAAGTCAGCTGGAAGACCTTCTTACAAGAAGTACTTCATTTAAATGACATAATCATTTAATACCAACACATGCTCCATATGCACTTGGATTAAAATTAGATGTGTTTGTCCATCAAGGTAAAACTATAAAGGGCAAAGGAGTAGATTTGTTTTGCCTTTTCCACCATTTGTCCCAGATTGAGGATGGGATTTTCCTGCATTTTTGCCGATACTGTGCAGCAACATTTCTATTTTTATAGCACAGGGGCACTTAATAGGTGCCTAGGTTCTATGATGTCCCCTTAGCCCCGAGCATAAGGAGGAGAGCCACTACTACCAACTTTAAAGTCTTTGGTTTAACCCGGCCGCAAGCCGATGCTCTACCAATTGAGCTATTGCAGTCGGTATTTTTAAATTTGAATTTTGGAAATAAATGTTGACACTCAAGAATGTTGATTATTAAATTATCCACACCACAATATCTGTTCGTTATAACGATAAACTCTCTTATAGATTCACAAATGCTATATTACAATCAGATTAAGATCAGTTTGTTGTGGGAAAACAATTGGGACATGGAATTCAACCCTTCTAAGTGTCAAGTTCTTCATAAATCCTTCATATTTTAAAGAGTAAATAAAAATTAATAAAAAACATATTTCCTCCATGGCCAAGCCCTAGAACCGGTTTCCACTGCTTGTTATCCTGGAATTGACCTTTTCCATAACATGAACTTCAATACTCACATTTCTCGAATTACCACAAATGCAAACAAAACTCCAATCTGATTAAAATCATATCCTGAAAACTGCTCCGATATCTGGATCTGACGAAGAGTCAATCAAACCTCATCAACCAGATTGTTGCCTACAAAATCACTTAAGTAAAAGATGATGATCTAGTATATAATTCCCTACGTTTCTAATTTATTTTTCTTTCAAACAAAATAGGCCAAAGAAATGTAAACATGGACACTCCACGCAAGACGTGTCACTGAAGGCAGGTTTGTTATATGCGGTTTCCCATTTTTTTCGACATCAGTGAAATCTTCAGGTCAGGAATTTGCTTCTGAAGTTGTTTTAACGAGCGAATTCCTAATTTTGTCGTAACATAAACGTGGTACGAAGTTGAAGTGGTACGAAAGTCTCTAACATCCTAGTAGGAAATTTCAGACATGTCTTACAACATCGTTCAACTGACATTTTTAAAACGAGTAAATATGTTTCGTTTATGAAACAGAATGCTATGATTTAAGCTGTGACAAAATACTTGACAAAGAAATTCCAAGCAATAACAAAAAAAAAAAAAGATTAAAAATGAAATTACTGCCAACTGTTTCGTACCCAACAGCGATCCGTTTGAACTTTCGGTTTGGGTGCACAATGGATTCATTCCATGCCTCGATGATACTTTGTTCCTGCAGATCTAGTTCTGTTAGACCATAGTTGTTCCATTTTGTGTACAAGTATGCAACTACGAGGACAGCAACGCCAAAAACAATTTTCCGTGACATGATTCAGATTCCTGCTTGCATCACCAAGATGCCTTACAACACACCCGGTGGTATAGCGGAAGTTATTACGTGTAAAGAAATAGTTCAAGAATTAATGTCGTATTTTCGCTACATACTTCTGCATATTACAGTTAAAATGATGTAATTGTATTCGTATACATGCCAAAACGAGTTGGGTTTTTTCAGTAACAAGTCCCCGCCTTTGCAATGAGTGTTTATATTTCAATTTTGTATTATTACTCATTCATACGGACAGTCTTGTTATGCGGCTTACCCTGATTCGCGGATTTTCCTATTTGTATAAAATCTCGCGAGATTTTCCAAAATCGACACTAGATAGTTTGCAAATCAGTGAAGATCCTTTATCTTGGTAGCCATCTTTGATGGCAACTTCAAGTGATTGTCAGATGAACTGTATAGAAGCGTAAATTTTATTGTAATTTCTTCATTTGTGGTCCAAACATTAAAAGTTAAACATCACTGGAAAGCTCTTGTACTCATATTTTTGGAATGCAATATTTTTTAAGTAGATCAATGCACAAAGAATTAATACACAGAAAGAAATAAAATTACTGGCTCATCCTTAAACAAAATCAAAAGAGTAACTTTTTTGGTTGTATTTTTCTTACCTTTTAAGCTATATAAATATAGTTTTTTTATAATTAAAATACTTCATAAAAGCTGTTTAATTTGATATAAAATGCAGTAAAGTAGACTGAAAAATCAAAACACAGTGGTGTGTTTAATACAGCACATATTTCCAGATTGCGGCCTGGATTAGCTTCTGCCTTCCAAGATGGCTGCCCCAAACTGTCTTATCAGTGCCTATGACATCACATGGAAACTATATATTGGCGCTACATTATTAATCCCCTTATTCTTGTCAAATGAGAACAAATATAATATAGATCTAGTATATAATTCCCTACGTTTCTACCTTATTATTCTTACAAACAAAATAGGCAAATAGCCCAGAAAACCATTACTGATTTAACACGAAATTTCCAATAAACGAAAATTTAGTTTATTCCTTCTGCTGCCATTAAGGAACATACAAGTATGTATAAAAAAAACGTCAGTGTTAACGATGGTATAAGACAAATTGGACATTTTTTCTCTCATGCAACCAAGAAATAATTGTTACCTAAAAATATCCCGCGAAATGCCCTTCATACTTGTGAAAGTAAATTGTAACTTCCCGTTTGTCATTCCCAAAATGTCCTGCCTATCCGAGCCACGCTGCACAGATAGCTATTTTTTAAAATAAGAAAAAAACATGTTATCACTTACTTTTGAGACCATGTTTTATGCTCATCTGGGCAATCAGCTGTGACGTCAATATTTATTAAACCTGAAATCCGCATCGTGCTTATTTATAAATTTTGAAATAACAGATATTTAAAGCGATATACGTTATATTTTAAGACTTTTACTGCCTAACAAATGACCGAATGTTTTGAACATATGTAAGTTAAGCTAAAATATACATGTATTAGACATTAGCAGACTGTCGGATACAATTTTTATCAGCAACTTGAACTTAAGCCTCACAACCTGGGTATCATTGGCGCTTCTTAGACCATCTCTTTTTTGTATAGTGTATTTCTACTTTTTCATGTTCTTTTCTGAAACACACGGTTTCTTATTTATGAAAGAAAGTTAACTTATCTTTATAAATATAGACATTTAAAACACATATCGGATTTTACTTTCCGCGAATATTCGAGGATAGGGTGAGCCTCCTCCGGAATTCGAATCACAGACAACCTAAATACCAGCTAGTCACTCTACCAACTGAGTCATGAAGCCGTCGTGAACAAACTAACAATGAAACTGCTTCGAGAGTTACCTTCGATAAATATTTATAATGACGTTCCTTACCGGAGGTGTAATTTATGCTCAAGTTTGCATGCTGCAATTCTTGAAACTTGATCAAGTTTACACGTTTCACAAAAAATAATCTTAATCATATTTAGTCTTTTAGGCAACCCCTGCCCTGCAGACATTTTTATCGGACAAAAAGTCAACTAAGCTTTACATTTCACAATGATCGGCAGTGCCCAAGCAATGTGATACTTCAAGAGCAACATGGCCACACAAAAATGAAACGATCTCTTCGCATTTGCTTTTACTTTTGCACGAAAAAAAATGTTATTATTACATCACTATGGCTGCACGCTACTCTTATTTGCTGCACACCTATGTTAAATGCATTGGACGTCATTAAAAATATATAATTATTGCAAATAGATCTTTACTATCTGAGTACTGGTTCTTCCTAGAAAATAGACAGCTGAGACTATTCATTCCACCCACCAGGGGAGAAAAAAGGACAATTAGGAGACGGCCACAAAGCCGGTTAAACCGAGAGGGTTGGTGGCAGAAAAAGTATCGGCCGTTAAATCTTTTGCCGAAGCAATAATAATGAAAGTCTGTTGAGCCCATACTAGGGCTTCGATCCTTCGTAGACGACGAACAGTCCGATCTCTAGACTTTATTTGCTTATTTATTTATTAAAGTTCTCAACATTTTCAATAAATTGTTATCTCAACTAATAAGATTTCATTTTATGCGCATGCTTCCGTGTTTTTCAAAGGTTTAAAAAGTGGGGGAAAAAATCTGAAGTTTTCTGCAGTAACTATAAACCGAATTCCTACCTACAAGGGAGGTAAGAATGTAGTTTTTAGACTGGTGCGCATGCGCCAGTCTTAAGTAACGATGCTGTGAACTCAGCGACGCGCGGTTTTTAACATCGGGTGTATCATTGCGACCACGAGAGCGTATTCAAGTAGTTGTGCGGCATAAGAAGTAGTGCGTTTTTAGAAAACACAAATATTACGAAGGAATGCGAACCTTTGTTAGGAAATGCGACAAATAAAAACAAGGAAACAATGTAATGTTGTTTTTCGAACAAATATGAAAGGATATTAAAAGAACGATTACAAACAAATCAGTCACGTGACAAGCGGGAGATAGCGTTGGTCGTCATTTTAGATAGATCGGAGTGCTTTTGAACGAGTTTCTGCTCAGCTTTCAAGGACCGTAAGTAAGTTGGCAAATATTTATATTAATGCATTGTTGCGATCGACGTAAAAATTAGGATTGTAACTGTTTCAGTCTCTTAAGTTACGTGGACCTTGTGCATTTCATTGTTGACACTACTTCAGTTGTGGCGGAAGCTGATCATAACTGCATTAGAACTAGAAGGTTTTTTATCGTTAACTTCAGATAATGCATTTTTCGTAACGTTTGTGGTGGGTTGTTAGTTTAATAAGCTAACTGACTTCGGCATTTTTTGTCTTGAAATCTAGACCTAAATACAGGAGGCTACGATTATAAACAAATCAGTCACGTGACCCAAATTGCGGGAAAATCTAGCGTGGGTTGCCATTTTTGTAAGCTTCTGTGGATTGAGAGTTTCCTAAGCAATATTAAGGTAGCAGTGACATCCATTGGTGGAATGTATGTACATATGTACATATATGTTACAATACTGATGACCGCAACCGTTCACGTAACCTTCATGCTGTGCTACTATTGACAATCACTGTACTTCTATTGCATGAACCAATTACAACAGCCAGGTTAATGGTTATCACCACGGTACTGTATACTCAGGGATTTCAAAAGCTTTCACTTTTGTTGAGAATTTCTTTAACAATTTTCAAGGGGTCATGATCAGATTGACACAAGTCAAATCATGTGTTCACGAACTTAGCTAATTGTAAAATTACTTTAACTTCATTTCCATATATTTACAAGGATCCAATTAGTATTTACTTCATTTTTTAAATACTTTACATACTACATTTATGGTTATTCTTGCAAAATTTGACCACTTATTCTGCGCTTCTGCATCAAAATGACCCCCAACCTAAGATTTAGGTGAGGTCAAAACTGGAAAACCTCAATTTTCCTTGCATCAAAATGCAAATATCTGGATCTGTTAAAATCCCTGAATATACTGAATTATTTGCTAATGTTGTTGATAGTGACTGTCACGTACAAACGAAAAGAACATACACGTAGTTTCATATGTTTCGAGTAATGATATCTGTGCAGGAAAAGTTTGATTCTTTTGTTCTTCTCCACCTCTCTTTTGTTCATCTTCAAATGTTTTTCAAAGTTTTGTTACATTAAATTCTTATATGAAAACTACTAATTGTTATTCATTGCTCCCCTATGACAGCCAATGTAAGACCATCAACAGCAATCTTTCCAATTCCTTAATGTGCATTTCGCCGTTCAAGACATCTTGATTACTCCCTTGGATCTACGCTTTCAACCGGCGCGCCAGTCTTCCAACGCTTTCAGCGCTTTGATTTTAATAGTTACAGTAAAGTCCCCTTATATACGAAAAGAGGGAATACCCATGCCACAGGCTCGCGGCCATAAATGTCAAGATTCTTGATGTAACAAGGATATAAAAGCGGTGTATTATGTTTTGAAGGTTCATGTCTTATTTTGCACGAAGTATTTAAATTTTATTTTATTTATTTTACTTTGATCTGCAAGCTTTTGATTACTTGAATAATTTAGAAATCATTATTAAACATTTGTTTTACTGTTTATTTAGGCAGATAAGTTTGCGAATGTAAGTAGTTACACCGTAAGCGTATATTTAAATGTGGTATCCAACAGTTTGGACAATTTTTTCTCTCATTCAACCAGCTAAAGTATTGTTGCCCAAATGCTGTATATCAGGCGCGTATCTGGGCCGTGTTTGAAGTTACGCACAATTGCAAGGGAAATAACCTTTGCAGTAATTCTTTTGAATATATCCAGTTCTTTTTCTAATGAATAATATGTAAAATGCGGACATGCGAGGACGAAACGAAAAATATGAACGACTAAAATCCTGACGTGTATAAGTTTAATCATTTTAAACCTTTTCAACTTGATTAGTGTGGCAATAAGATTTTATAACATAGAAACTACGCAAATAAAATATATTGTTCCTACACCGGGTCCGGCATCGACTTTCTAAGTGTTTTTGGTACTTTTAGATTTTCGATTTTTCGAACGGAGGTTACGCAGTGCGTAAAGTGCGTAATGGCAGAAACGCGCCTGCTGTATATAGGTATACTACACACATGTGAAAAGTAAAGCATATTACCCCTACTTGTTCTTACAAAGCTATCAAACCTATCCGAGCTAGACTGCACAGCTAGCTATTTTTAAACTCAGAAAACACACGAACATTTACTTTATAGATCACGATACACGATCATCGAGGTAATCAGCTCTGACGTCGATATCTATTTTTAGCTTAAGTCCTATCGTGTCTATATATTACAGATTTGGAAATAATGGACAATTAACTCTTTCATTCATAGTTCATACATAATTTTGAAAAAATCACCTGACTTGTTTGTTTGTCTTTTGAAAGAGATAAAATGATTTTAATAAATGAACTGTTTGTAAAGGCGTAATTGACGTATACATGCGGAAAACGGTTAAAGCGATATATTTTACGATTTGTACTGTTCAACAATTAAGTCAATGTTATTAACAGACTCAACTAAAGGTAAATGTATGGACCAATTGTACACAAATGTTAGAACAGAAATAAGATGTTGTTACAAGAATAAGATATAGGCTAACTGTCGAAATACTACATTTAAAACAAATACATACATGTACGAAGATTTAAAAAAAAAGGCAACACGTAATTAACTAAAAATGTAATTGTTTTATTTTAATTAACCATTTTTCTCCAATTAATATTCATACTGTTATTGTGTAGCTTAATTGAAACTTCTGTTTTCAATTTCATATTCACCCTCTCTTAAATCTTTGGGAATTTTAATAAGCATATTTTATGAGTGACCATAAACCCAAAAAATGGAACAAAGGTATACAGAGATAACCAACTTTATAATATAGTTTTATTGTTTATAACACTGAGTACAAAAATGAAGTAACCCTTAACAAACATTTCATTTGACATTATTTTATCTATTAAGCTAGACTCGTTTGGAACATAAAAAAAACGTGCAGGCTTAGTAAAGCTAAGAAGCACAAAAAATAATACATATAACAATCATAAAAGTGTGATATTTGTTTGAAATTCCTATTCCCGCATTATTCGTTTGCTGTATTCCAAATGGTAATTATATCCGCAATAAATGGCGGATGAAGACACCAGCCAGATGTCTGGGTAGAACCACCGGTGCATCGCAAATCAAGTGCAACACGTGATCGAATGAAAGTTTTCGGCAACGGGTGCATAAAAATATAATATATGATAAAATGCATTCAAAAATTCAATGCTACTTTAAAAGTGGTATCCGATAGTTTGGCTTTATTAAAACATGTGACAACATATTACCACTGCTTGGTGTAATAGGTGCATACTTTCTGCATTAACTTGTACTTAATTTAAGCAAAGACGGTTTTTACCACTTCCTTTTTTTAAGACAGTACAAATTTTGAAAACAATCAATATAAATGTTCATTCTTTCCAAATTTATAAATAACCACGATAATGATCTCTGCTATATATAGATATCGGCGTCAGAGCGGATTCCCCGGATGACTATATAACGTGATCTCAAATTTAAGATGTCACGTGGTTTCATTAGGTTAAAAATAGATAACTCTGCAACGTGGATCAGATAGGAAATACCTGTTAGCAATGACGACTAAATATGTATACTTCATCGTTCGCACAGATAAAGAGCATCAATAAATAACGTTTTGCAGGACATTTTAGCGTAGCAATGACTTGTTAGGTTTGAACTTTCGGATACCACCTTCAATTGTTTTAACTCCGTTCAGTTAAACCACGCCCACTGCACTTTGTGGTTTCTATTTATTAGCCTTGGATACCACTCCTTTTTTTTCCCCGACCAAATCGACGGTTTCTAAACGGTTGTTTATATCTGTTGACATAAACCAGTTTATTCAATCAGATAGCATTTATGGACGGTCCCTAATTGGTATTTAGCTCGTCCATTATCCATATTCCATTATTTTCATTTTCTTGTCTTTTTTCTTCCATAAATAAATAGTATTTGCAAATGACTCTTATTGGTCTTCACCAGAAAAGCAAATTTAAAAAAAAAAGCTTAACAAGAAAAATGCCAAAACATAACAGTAGATAAGAGTATGTATCATTATTAAAGTAAATTGCAAACAGCTGTCTAACGTTCATATCTACATTTTTGTGGATTTTATGGAAACAAAACAACTTTAAGCGCGTAGTTGTTAAACTTATTAAGGGAACTGATTTCATTGATGTGTTCATACATAGCTTTAGAAGGACAGAAAATTATAACATAAGGTTTATTTTAAAAGAAATACGTTGAAACGTTAAAATTTTAATTGATAAATAGGTGACTTAAAAAGAACTTACTTGAACACACAAAGTTAATTAAAATAGTTAGATAAAGAAGATAAATGAAATTGTTTTTATATTCGAACATTCGGATTATTTATCATATGATTATTCGAATGTTCGAATACAAATACATGACACCGAAATCACACATGACCTAATAGTTGAACTAACTCGCCAAGAAAATGTTATATATATAGAAAATAAAGATATTATGTATTATGTATCATATAAAATGTAAACAAACCAATGACGACAAAGCTGCAGAGTATCCGGAAAATGTATCTTTTGACAATAATTCCCCATTATATTTATACGTTGATAGTGTGTCGTATAATCAGTTACATAACGTAAGAGAAACATTTTTGTAGCACTGTATTGCTGTATTTTCAATGATCGTTACTTGCATGCTGTTTTACTTAATGCAGGTTTATTAAATTGTTTTGCTTGAAATGAGCATTCCTTTTTCCAAACATATCATAATTTGATGCATTTAATGGCATGGGTTAGTCCACCCTACCTGACCTTAACTCTTGTTATGTAGAAGAAACATCATAAATAAACCTTATTAAACAATGAACGTTCCTGTATTCTGTTCACCGGCTACATACATGTACATATTCAAAATTTGACGACCTTGTGTTTAAATAAAACTTTACAGGTCAAATTAAAAAGGTACCGTTTCAATTCTTTTTTCGAACATTTGAAGTTTCGAACATTCCCTGGTAGATAGAAGTTTAAATTCAGGTGGTCAATTAAACCACAAAATACCATGAAATTAAACACAAAAGCAGAAAGAAAACTGATTTCAGTTTCACAACCGAGGAAATGCTTTATTTCAAAAGAGCACCAGTCGCAGCAGCACTTAAAATCGATTTTTTCATTTTAATTGAGCAGTGTGTGTTTTATTTCAAGTGTCGGCCCCACAAAGCCGACTAGAATAAACAGCCTCTTCTATCTTCGTATACATTTCGCTACACACATTCCTGATCGGATACTTTGCACTGTTATATAACTTGATCACCTCCTTGCGGAACTTATTGCAGAACACGTAAAATATGATGACGCAAAGAGAAAGTCGTGACGAAGCTACCATCTCAACGCACATTTGTACTCCTGATAACTTTATAAACCTCTCCCAAGCAGCACTTTGCTCCACCTCCTGAATAGTGTATACATGTGGAAGCGATGCATGACTAAAATAGTCCAAATAATTCAGATTTCTTATGAGGGTGAGTGGCAGCAGAGATAAAACTCGAAAAAGGGAGAGCACTACCAGCATCTTCGTAATGGCGCGAGTTGTCTTTCTCAATCTCATTCGGATTCCCCCTATTCGGATCGATACTGGGCCAGTAATGTTGCATTTGGATTTCACAATGACGCATATAGTTATAATGATCGTACAAAACGGTACAATGACATAAACGGTGATATCAGTAAGCACCGTCCACATATCTAAGTCTGATGGCTCGCGATTGTCTTCGCAATAATTCCTGTTGGATATCTTCCAGAAGTAGGCCTGGGGAAAACATATGGCCGTTACGGTAACTAAAATCCATACAATTTCTTTCGGACCAGTACGGTGCTGGAAGAAACGTTCTTGGCTTAAAGGATTATTGACGTATATCAGGCGCTCTATGATGAAGCCAAGAATCAACAATTCGCTAACGTACTGCGGCACCATGTATAGCAACCTCCAAAACTCGCACATGTTGGGTAAATACAGCGATTGAAGTCGCCAGTAAAATTTGAAATAGTAGAACACATGCAGCGACTGACTAAATATATCACATACAGCAATCGCGGCTAGATAATGCGCCGATGAGCAAACTTCATACATGTTCGGTAGCAACCATATCCGGGCGGACACAGCGTTTCCAATGAAACCGATGATGTACCAGATGATGTGAATGTAACGTCCGCAGACGATGACGGGGTAGATTGTGGCGTGAAGAACGTCGAGCAGGTGAAGTTCCCCAGTCGTGTTGGTTCGAACGGTCGTGGCCGGTGTGTCGTTGTAAGTTGAAGCATTCCATTCCAGCTGCATGGCCTGTAGCAGAATAATAAATTACGATATAACTATCAAATAATGGTCAAAATAACACTACAATGGTAATGTTGTTGTTGTTGATGATGATGATAATGATGATGATGATAGCATGATGATAGCATGATGATGATGACGACGGCGATGATGTTTGTCGTGAAAATGATGATGGTGATGATGATGATAGCTGATGATGATGAGTGTGATGATGATGGTCGTGAAAATGATGCTGGTGATGCTGGTGATGCTGGTGATGATGATGATGGTGGTGGTAGTGGTGATGATGATTATGATGATGATGATGAAATGAGTATACCAAAGTTATACAACCAAATCTTAAAATATAATTTTTTTTACAAGAACCCAGCATTTAATGCTTCTAGAGAGATATGAAGTTTTATCTTTTCTTCATGTTGAGTCCAAGTCATATAACAGTCAAACTGTAGTTACTGTATTGTGCTTGTTGTTGTTACTAAAGTGTGTTTTGTTTTGCGTTTTGTTCTTTGTTTGTATGTGTTGCTCTTGGTTTCTTGTGTATGATTAATTAAAAAATGGTTAAGGCTGTTTCTGGGGGATAAGTTTAAAATGATTAAAATGTAATGTAATGTAATCTCTATCATTTTATTTCTGACCGAATTTAGATTTTTTTCCCTAAATTAATTAAAAATAAAGAAAAAAACATATATTATATTATTCTGTATATTTTTAAAATTAATTTACAATTAAAATGCAAGGTGTTAGAAATGACTGTTATGTTCGATTATATGAGGAACCTCAATTAAATATAAAGGATTTGCAATGAAAAGAAAAACATTTAAAAAAACTTTTTTATTACCGCATCTGATTTAAAAGGAAAATTAATTGCGTGCTAAACATTTTTTCAGTTGTTTAGCCTTATGTTTTTACTTTTTTTCTCTTTGTGCATCCATTAAAGATTGTATCCTACAGTGTGCTTGGATCAAATACATGTAACAATACCTTGCCACTGCTTTGGGGGAATTTGTGAAAAATTTCTGCACAAACTCCAACTTTAGTCTAAGTAGTGGTAGAGTCGCCGATTTCTAACTCCTCTAACTGCTTAGCTTCTCTCCGCGTGGGTTCGAGTCACGGTCGGGGCGGAGGACTTAATGTGGGAAGGTCTTCCAGCTGACTTGCTGTGCGCCGGTGGTTCTACCTAGACATTGGTCTGGGGTCTTCCTCAAGCTGGATGTCGCTATAATGATCACAACTGATCGCTGCGATGTATTAAAACATGTTATAAATAGGGGAAAAATGTGATTGTCCATACTGTCAGTATTAAACCAAACCTATGGCGTGCAACATCACTCGGAACGCCCCGGATAATTCACGAATCATCTCTATGATGTGTGGCGGGAAAACCCCAAAAAGTTTTTGAATCATTTTTGGGATTGGGATTTGCCAGCATTTTTTGCCGATACTGTGCAGTGATATTTCTATCATTATAGCATAATATAGCACTTAAAAATGTCGGTGACTATGACTACTGAGATGTAGTAACAATTATATAGCCTATCTAACGAGATGTGAACAGTAATATTGATAAATGAAAGTTTATAGGATGAAATAATTCTATACACTTCACCGTTTTTAAGAACGTTTTAATGGTGTATTCTTCTTCCGGCAAACAACTAGATTCTGTATTTTGGAATTACCCGAGGAGTTCCGATTCCGATCTTATACACCCACTCACTTTGGTAGTTCATTTGCAACTCCGCGAGACGTACAAAGTTAAGAAATACTGCCAGCCTATACTGCTGTGGTTTTGAACACTAAATGGATTTTAAGAAAGGAAGGCACCTGACTTGTGGCAGGAACTAATATAAGTTCGGTAACATTGTCAGGTACGCATGAATCAACAGATGCACCAAAACAAATGCAGGTCACTGCTTGAACGATTTCTGGCATGAAAACTTTACGACTCTGAACTACTGTGTTGTATTGTATTGTTAATTATCAAATATTGATAAGACATATATATATCCCTCAAACGATGCTTTCAGGGGTGTGCCTGGGCTTGCGCATTTACAAACGTGGGTACAGTTGCTTCCAAAAATTGAAGAAAAAAAAACGTCAAAACGCGAATAAAGATCGTCGGCTATCTCAGGTTAGTCGCTACCGGTTAGTCGTCTTCATTATTTAAATCCGTGTAATTTAAAGGTTGTGTCCGGCAGTTTGCCTACATCTTATATTGTGTAACACTATCTCTACATAAGAACGATTGGAATTCCGGCTAAAAATAGACATCGACGTCACAAAACATCTCTCGAAGGAACGTAGGTAGTCGGATCACCTCGACCATTTCTCTAAATGGGCTACTTTTGAAGTAGGAGTCAAAACAAAGATGGCTACAGTACGATGACTGTAAATCATCAATTTTTGGCGGCTTCAAGTTTAAATCATCCAACTTTAATTCACCCAGCGCAGCAGACACACAGCTGTCATACGGTAACATTGTTTATGTTTTGTGCGAACTACATTTAAGGCATATTCTTCTTCCGGCTTCCGGCGAACAACACGATCGTGATTTTAATAAGTATCATTGCACCAGATACATGCGAGGGATGATTGTCCCGAGGAGTTCCGATTGTGGTCACTTGGTTTTCTAGGTTTAAAAATAGCTAACTGTGCAGCGTGGCTCAGATAGGAAATACGTGTTTGTAATGACAATTGTGGCGTTATGGTTCACTTTTCCGACAGGTGTAAGACATAACAATTTACAATTCTACTATTTCTTATGCAATCTGACGTGTTTCTGTCTCGTACAGCTCTAAGACAATTCTTTGTACTGAAAGTACCCCACAAGAATGCATTTACGGCGTTCTACCGAAAAACCAGAGGGGGAGGACATGCCCCCGGACACCCCTAGGAATAGTGCGTATACTCAAACGTCGCCTAGTCACTCCCCTGACTTATGGAAAAGAGGTTTGATTTGAGAGGAAGAATACAAAGAAACTGATTACATGTATTTTAACCGAACTTGATAAGTGATTTCATCAATAACATGGCGATATTGACACATAAGAATCAAATTAACGAATGTTAAATTGACAGGGATACTAACCTAGGTTGATGAACTCATTACTGTAAGTGGTATTTTATTTCGGATGGACAAATCAGCGGATGTATATTAACTATTGTACCGGGAAAATTACAAAATTGTAAACTGATAAGCAAGAGTGTTAACCATGTCAAATAGGTATTGTATATAGCAATACCCACTCCACAGTGCTGTGGTTTGTTTTTGCATTGGATATGATTTAAGGTTCGGTTTTTGTTAGGGATTTGCTATTGTTTTGTTTTTATTTTATTTATTATTATTATTATTATTGCTTTTGTTTTTTGTTTGTTTTCATTTTTGGGGTTGTTGTTTTCGTTTTATGGGGTGGGTGGCCATTTGTTTGTTAGGGTGGGACGGTTATAACTGACCCATGGCGAAAACACTCCTCGTACAGGTAATTTTGCAACGAATTCGAGAGAGATCCACACCCAAAAACAAAATGGAGGGCGTTTCTAAAAGACTGCCTTTAGATTTACAAGCCTCGCGCGTTAGGTAGACTTAGATTGTCGCATTTCTGAGAGGTTATCCCCCTCCACTATGCTGCATTGCAAAAAAGGTATCCACAGTAGTTGAATTGTTTGTTTGTTGTTGCTGGTGCTGTTGTTTGGTTTGGGGTGGGGTGGGGGGTCGCAGGCCAATGTTGTGTTTGGGTGATGCACGTATAATCAAGTCTTAGCACAGTTTTTCCTGCAACCCATGAGATAAAACCTGTTTTCTCTGTCTTAATTTACCCATGGTGAAAACATCCACTTAGCGCTTTGGCAATTTTCAAAGACACTACAAGACGTTCATAATTTGTTTTGGAAAAAAAAAAGGTTGGTGCATGATTAATAGCAGGGACTTATTTTGGTTCGTTTTGTCAGGTAAGCACGGCAGGAGATGCAATATATACGTCTAAGTTCACAACAAATTCAGGGCACTGTTTTTGGATATTATCCGGCAGAAAGATTTTTAAAAGTCCCGGCGTTTTATCGGATAGTAATTTTATTTTGATACGGCATACATGTGTATGTATTGCCAATTCAGTTCTTATGTAAACATTTGTTTGAAATAAACACTAGAAAGAAACTGGCTATTTTTACCGAGAACGTTTACAAGTTGCTAACACCCGTGGCAATCATTGTTATTTTAAAACATTACAAGCATGTTAAGGAAACTGCTAGAAAATACATGCGAATGTATATTCCTAATTCAAATGTAAAAGTTGCATGCTTTAAATAAGCATTAAAAGGTGGCATTCGACAGATTACTTTAATCAAATGCATGTAAGAATATTGTTGCCACTGTTTAGGGGAATTTATGCATAATTTCTGCATAAATCATACTTTAGTCTAAGTAAGGACGATTTCTGACACCACCGTTATTGTTAGACCGTACATGAGGATACCACCTTCAAAAGAAAGTCCATGTCAGGTCTATGTATATACATAGTCAACGCAATAGTGTATTTATCGTTTTGTATTATTCATTGAAGGTCATGTATTTATTTCTGGCGAGGGCTAAACTTTGGGCTTTCCGTACTCGGAGCATGACAATACCTCTTAATCTTCCGACTACTGTTTCGCAGTTTTGGATCTGTCGTGGACTCTTATCACTTTGTCCTTGACCGGGAGTGATATATATGATATATATTCACTAATATATATATATATATATATATATATATATATATATATATATATATATATATATATATATATATATATATATATATATATATATTCTAAAAACGCTCACACTCTACGCTATGTCGTTAATTTATTATGCACGTGCTCACCTAGGTTATAAGTGAATTTCGCAACTTCGAGGCTTTCATTCATCAAACTAAATTACAAACGAAAATATAGAGATGTTTCTTTTAGCATATAATACTTTTCATTAAAGAATTGTTTTGTATAACCTCTCAGATGGAATAGAATTTGAAGCTATTTGCGACTAGGACAAAATGCAGTTCCCGCTGAAACAGTTTACAACATTGTACAATGAAATGAACTGTGGTTAACAAAAATAGTAGTATATCGCCCTTGCTAACGCTCAAGCAAATATAAGAAGGGGCATGGCTAAGAGACATTCAAGGCGCCGTAGAGAGCATGCGCTTTAAACAAGTAGATGACTATCCTTGATAAATAAACACTCTTTCACTGTCGATTAATTACATAAACATTTGACATATACGAACCTTTAAATCAGATGGAGAGTAGAGTATTTGCTACTTTGTTTTCCTTGTTTCCTGCTAAATCTAAATATATAAAAGCTGCAATGCTAACATCCGTATACTCGGTTTCTTTTGTAAAACAATACTTTGCCTAACAGCAGCGAATTCCTATAAATGCAAGCTACTTTTCATAATTGCATGCAACACATTACTGTTGCAGGCTACAGTGTTAAAAAAACACGGAATGCTCAGTTCTTTTCGCTGAAAAGGTCTCACAGAACAGCTGCGATTTCTTGTTTTTGCCAGCTACATTAACGTCCCCATCAAAATTTGCAGTCCAATAAAGCTAGTTCCACCACTGGCTGGCCCGGTGTCCGGAAAATTACGACTGGGTGTGGTATCGTGCCAAGTGCACTGTATTTATTTTAATGAATGCCATTTTCAAATAACTGAAATACTGTTGATGGGCCAATAAGCCCAACAATCAAACAAACGTTTTGACAGGAATGAAAGGCATCTAATTGATTTATGGCAGTAACTTATGAAGGTTCGTTAACATTGTCAGGTAAACATGCCAGGGGTTTGAACAGATGCATCAAATGTTTAAAAAACAAATGCAGCTCACTAGTTACAGACTTGACGCTAGGCAAAGTAACACTCTTCATGCGATTTTCATGCGATTTTCTAATTTGCTAATTTCATAAATTGCTGCATTCTTATAAAATAAGTACTCTTGATTTTGATGTTGTGTTGTTTTGTGAATTGACAATTCCCATCTGTTTTTATCTATTTTCGTTG
Organism: Sinonovacula constricta; assembly: GCA_007844125.1. NCBI lineage: Eukaryota > Metazoa > Mollusca > Bivalvia > Cardiida > Solecurtidae > Sinonovacula > Sinonovacula constricta. The sequence goes on from CM017559.1 coordinate 32,321,981, forward strand.
GCAATAATCATTTCATTGTCAGGTACACTTGACAAGTGTTTTAACAGCATAAAATGTTTAAATATCTGACAATGCATGAAGATTTACTGGCAGCAATTTATTACGATTCTTGCGCATTTTATCGGATTATATAATGTATAAATGTGTATTCTTAACTCAATTTCGAGTGCAAAAAATTTCTTTTTTTATTTAATCCTTGATCGATGTTTTAACCAAACGCATGTTGTCAATAATGACATCATTGGCGACGCGCTGGAGCTTGACGTCTATATATAGAATGCTCACTGAAATTTGCACATCGAGAAAAGTTTGTTTTGCGGATTTTCTAAACGGCGTTCTATTTAAGTTATTTATTTTTATATTTATTTATTGTGTGTCTTTAACTTTCAAGGTAACTTTGAAAATAAACAATAAGATACTGAGAAAAAAAAAACATACAAAGTTCGAGAAAAATACCATCTGAACAATAATTATTTGTGTAATGTAAAGCTGCTGCACATGTGCACTTTCTGCTTATACACTTTAATTTTATAGTTGATTATAATAAATGTGCATTTTTTTCTACATATGTTACATATGAAAACCTATTAAATGGTGTCGGATTTTGCGTTTTATTTTGTTTTAAACCATTGTATGGCCTCATGGATATAAGCTTTTTTCGGAATTAATAGTATACTGAGAACTTTCAAATAAAAAACGTAACGTTTCAAATGTCTTTGTTAATTGCTCACTTGTTGCTTTAATCGATTTACCTCTTCCACTTTTTGCGTCGCCTTTGATGCTTCACATCAATGACTTTTCTTGTTGCAATAATAACATGTTAAAAGCAAAATTAAATTACCTTATAGAAGATCTGACGCTATGTCGTAAGTTTACAAACCTCGTGCGCCACCTAAGTTGTAAGTAAATTTCGAGACTTCGATGTTTTCATTTATCAAACTGAATTACAAACGAAAATGTAGGGATGTTTTTAGCATATAAGACTTAACATTCATTAAACAGTTTATATAATGAGGAGTAGTGAACGGTTTGTGTTCAATAGCTTTTAACTTGTTTGGTCCAACAATTCAGATGGAATTGTTGGATTTAAAACTATTTTCGACCAGGACAAAATATAATTAATACAGTTCTCTCTGAAACAGTTTAAAACATTGTACAATGAAATGAACTGTGGATAACAATGGTAGTAGTATATCTCCTTTGCTAACCCTCAAGCAAATATAAGAACATGGCTACGAGACATCCAAGGCGCCGTAGAGAGCATGCGCTTTAAACAGGTAGACGACTATCTTGGGAACTTAACACTCTTTCACTGTCGATTAATTACATAAACATTTGACATATACGAACCTTTAAATCAGATGGAAAGTAGAGTATTTGTTTTCCTTGTTCTCTGCTAAATCTCTATTTACAAGCTGCATTGCTAACATCGGTAAACTCTGTTTCTTTTTTAAACAATATTTCGCCAAACAGCCAAAATCAAGCTACCAAGAAATATGCAATGTGAATAGTATTACAAATAATAACATGAAATGTGAACAATCTTACACGGCGCCATTTACTGTGACAAAAAAAAAACACCCTGCGTCGCGCGAATTTTTCGGTCAAAGCGATTTCGTGAAATCCAGAATAGACTAGTTCTACCGAAGCCAAGCTCTGTAGCAATAACAATGCAGACAGTATTTTTCACAGGAACGTGTTATAGGCATCTACCTGGAATTACCTGGGAATTAAATAAAAGTAGTAATAACAACTAATAGTTAACAATTATTACGTGCATTTATTTGCCTAAAATGATTTTGTCCTAGAAAGCAGACGCGATGCTTCACTGCGAACAGAATATCAGTACTAAGAGATCTTTTTACAAGAATTTTGTTGTAGTTGTTTGTTTTTGTAAATGTAAAGTGTTTTATTTAATAGGTATTAATATGTTGTTATATATTCCAGTATTTATTTATTATCACATGACATGCATATAAACTTTACTCAGTCGTGGCGGCGTTCAGCTTACATGTTAAATCTATATCTCGATGAAATGCATTAAATTTAACTATGAATTATTTTAAAACACATGTTTTATCGAACGTGTAGTATTGAGAAAGTATATTAAAGATAACTAATATGTTTGTAACCTTGACCCAAAGCCATGTAAAGTTGTCAGTCTTCTTTAAGACATTGTGATACCGTGAGCATCTTCTAACAGAGGTATCAAGAGTGCACTACAAGTCATATAAAAGAAGTACCCAAATGCTTGACAATGCCCTGTCCGAGCCTGAGGTGAGGCTCGGAAGACTCGTACCGGTCAAATTTTAGCTCCTGTCCACAATTGTCCCAGTCGGTCCTTTTCCGATTGACCGTTTCAAGGCGGTAACTGTTGTTTGTTTGTTTTCTTTATGTGTGTAATGTCTCGTCTTTGTATGAGGTAGAGTCTATTTGTATGGAAAATAGAAGCCGAAACGAGCGCAGCAATTGCAGGCTTCTATGGAAACGTCTTAATAGATTCTATCCGACTTTGAAGTCCCCGCCTCACTTTCACCTGTGCTACCAAAATGACATGTAATTCACCCCATGAAACTGTCAATCAAACTGTCAATCGTCTTGACGTGTTCAAACTTGTCGTCATTAGGGGAGGAGTCAAGCCAGAATGCGTGGTTTGTTGCACATGCGCAGTTGAAAATAAAACTATTTAGTAAAATAGATCGATGTATTTTGTTCATTGTAAAATAGAACATAAAAAGGAGTTTTATCGAAATAAATCGCTGAGGAATTTAAATTTTCATAGCTTCTGATTGGCTACAAATGTAGGGCGACTTCTAAATGTTTGACACTTTTACATTTACTCTGTATGCCATTGTCTAGAGGTAGTTCAAATGTTAATATCTGTGTTAATTCTCAAAGAACCATTTCTTACTGCCTTACTGCACACTCTTGGTTATCGAACGATTTCCGTAATAATGACCCGAGTTCATGTTTATTTACAAAACATCAAAAAAATCTTGAGATTTAATCCAGTTGTCTGTCAAAATTGCAGATACACTTCGTTGCGCTTGTCAAAAACCACTGATGAACATATTAAAGTTTTGTAGGTTTTTTCACAGCAGATGAATTGCGTTTGCTCAGATGTTTCTTGGCAGCTGGTTTGTTTTATCTAAATAAACATCAAGTCAAGCATATGTTTAGTTTATAAAATGACCAGCAACTCAACCTCTACGATTAGGATACCGTGTATATATTTAATCATAAAATATAATTTGAGTATACATTTCATGCATATCGATTTTCAGTAAGCTAAAGTCATGGGTGAGGCGTGGGTATTTTTAATTCCTTTCAGCTATCTTTACATGTTCAAAATATACCTTTCCATTAAAATGCATGCTGAGAATTGAATACGGTCAAATTCCCTGTTGTTTTAGAAAGTATCGTTTTCAATGTTCAACGCACTTAAAGGTGGTATCCGACAGTTTCGACCTATAGTTTGATTTCTCAAACAACCAAATAATTTGTTGCAACCCGAAAAGATCCCGAAATGTTGTTTATTGATGTCATTTATCTGAGTGAAAAGTTTAGCATACTACCCTACCCGTCATCACAAATGTGTGTTTCATATCGGAACGACGTTGCACAGTTTTTAAACTAAAAAAAACACGTAACCAGTTACTTTTGAGATTAGACCTACAGTATATCATCATCCGGGTAATCCGCTCTAACGTCAGTATTTATTTTAAGCAAAACCCCCATCGTGCTTTTTTATAGATTTGGAAATAATAAACATTTAGAGCCATGTATTTCACAATGTGTCCTGTCTAACAACTGAGATAGGGTCAGAACTGTACTTAGACGAAAGTAACTATGAGTGTATGACGAAAATATGCCTTCGGATAATGTTAATGTATTAGATATAGACAAACTTTCGGATACCACCTTTAAGAAAAGACTTACACTTTTGTATAACATAAAATCCCGTTCTTTCCTCTGATTCATTTATAACAACCCGATTGTTGGAGCGAAGAACCACAAAGCTATTAACTGTTCAGAACAGTTCTTTAAAGCGTTAAGAACAACCAACCGCACTTTGATCATCGTTAAACCACTTACCCGTGTACGTTGCTACATATGCATATTTCCGGTACAATACTCCTTCTACAACCGGTGAACCACTCTGTGCGAACTCACTATGAAACACCCAATTGTGCATATCATTTAATATCGTACACTCGCCATTCTTCTTTTATTCATTGTAAAGCGAATACACGAGCAAGTCCATAAATCCTTCAAGTTCGTTGATTGACATACGCCACTGCTGTTTTACACTTTCCCGATAATGAAACAGTTACAAAATGAAGTCATTAAAGATAAAAAGAAAAGCAAAAATGCTGGTGGTATATATCACGACTGGCAGTGGATAGAACAGATAAGCAGTACAAACGAGCGAGACCTGGCTAAAACATTACCTGGTGATGAAGGGAACATAAATAAGACAGTGTGTGCCGTCCTCATTGTTGCTACATTCGGTACATCTCGGCACTGTCTGCCTACAGGTAGTACTCCATCGGCTCATCTTGGTACCGTCGTAGAACGAAGAACGTATAAAGTTTGGTATGGTGTTGTATAAGGATCAAAAACAAACCAAAAAAGTTTTAAAAAGTAAATGCAGTTATTACCATTTAAGAATTTTAACTTGTCATCAATCCGTTTTGTTGCAGTAATAAGAAGAAAGATTTGGGACAATTAATCCGCATTGTGCACAGGAGTTATTCAATAGAAAAAAAAACCTGATACTAGACAAGTAAGTCATTCTTAAAATTAAGACAATAAAGATTACTTTACCTAAGACGGGACTAGCTGTTTTGTTTTTTTGTAGGAAGTTATAGCACATAACTTTCAAGAACCGGTAAATTCTTTAAATTAGGCGATAACATTCTCATTTAATTTAAAACAGGCAGATTCAATTTGTTTCGTATATAGACCTGTACTTTGATCTTGGACTAGTTAACCTGTAATGTGGGTAAAAAAAACTGTAATTTAATTCATTATGAGTTAACTTATGTTGATAGGCAAAAGAGATAACTATATCTAGGACAGTTAATCCATTTTCCAGGCTGTATAGATACATGAATACACTTAATCCATAACTAACAATTAAATTTAATTTACATAATCTAGGGCAAATTAACCCGTTTTAACATAAAGAAACATCATTCCTCAAACGACTTTTCGAGATCTGCATGCAATGAAAATCAGTGTAATAATAAGTGTACGCACTAAGGTGTCGTTTCAAGACAGAGACGTGGCAGCTTTACTGGCGTGGTCGTTTAGTGGCATTGTACTGTTTTGTGTTACACTTTGTACACCATACATTGCTCTGCCTTTCCTCGTAAATGTGTGGCGCGGTGTTAATTACGTCTAGCTGTGTCGCTCTAGTAATTGCAAGGCTTCCGTACATCTTTACTAGAACCTGCTCCATGTATTATAGTTATTTTAAGAGGCGCCCACTGTTTTTGTTGTACGGTTAATAATTTTGACACGGTTAATAATATTGCGATTTAATAATTTCATAGGGAAAAAAGTACTCGTAGTTTATCAAGAATTCTTTGTGTCTGAAGCATTATCCGGCCTTGTGAGTTTCCGATTTGCATCATTGAGAAACTTTGTGATTTATATGACGGTAACAACAACTCGGTTCATCAGCGCTATATTATGCCTTGTTTACGACATACCTTCTTGGTATGCCATTTATCCGGAAAATGTATTATAAGTATATACAAAGACACTATGTATACACAGCACAATATTAAACGGTATCATTATAGATATATAAATTGTTTACATCTGCTTATAAACGAATCTCTGAAGTGGTAAGCGTTTTTGTGGAGCACCTAACATTACTTTTCACCTACTTGGGGATGCCGCTAAAAATTGGGGGGTGGGGGGGGTACTAATCAAGATCCATTCAACTTTATCGTAGTAAGTACTATATATATATATATATATAGTCAGGGACCCTAACTTCGTCCTAAGCAGTCAACAAACAAAATGCACGTTAAGATGTTAAGCTTAAGTGTATGTGTTTTCACAACTACTCCTTTACCTTTATTAGTATAGCTCGCTTGCCGATATTCTACAGATTGCGCTACTAGGTCTCAGTACAGTTGTACTAAGCACTTTTAATAATACATGTCAATCTGGCTCTGGCACAAGTCTTCGTGTTTCGTAATGAACGTCGTGCCTGTTGCTTCTTGCACTTCTGCTTTAAAGTATAACATTGTTCAAGATTCCTGCAAAACGTTGGGAAATTGTAAAAAAACAAAAGAAAACAAAAAAAACATATGTATACGTTACTAAATCGAAAATTAAACAAGGTCCTATGAATAATTTGAGATAAAATTATTTTATTTTTTTTAAGAAAAAGAGAAGAAAAAAAACACGTTACCGCATTGGAACGATCAGTCGGCAAAAGGACAGACGTGTATGCTCTAACATCGCACAACCTGTTGTTGTTGTTGTTTTCTAAAATATATATTATAAACAAATACTGAAATAGTCTAAACGAAAACGTATACTTAGCGCTTAGTATCTATTTTATATGGTAAAATGGAGCTAAATATTTGGGCAGAAAAAAACTGTGTATTCCGTTGAGGGAAGTAGTACTGTTGTTGTTAAAAAAGCTACGAATTTTACTAGGTTGTTAATGAAAATAAAAATAAAAACACAATTTGAGATAAAACACCAATGAAGGAGTGTTATTCAAAAAGTTAAATATACATAACCACCCGATTTTAAAAAAAAGTTAGCTAGCCCCATCTGAGAAATGCCCAACTCAAGTAATTGAAGGGATGGAATATTTATTTTCGTAAATGCAACTAACTCCACCGTAGGGATGGATCCAGGTGAAAGATGAGAGAGGGATGCACTCCCTTACTGTGTAATACTGTATATCTAGTATTTACTGCGATAAAGTTGAATGAATCTTGCTTGATTCATACCCCCATTCACACCCCTACCCCCTCCTCACTCGCCAAAGTATTCTGGATCCGCCTCCGCTCCACCGTCCCTAAACTTTGCTAAAGATTGCATTTAGATTACGCTGGTTGGGTATCCGTACCCTATGTATACAATGTTCTGGAGATAGTACAGATCTAAATGTTTCTGTCAATGGATCTGGTTATTTGCGAGGAAGAGCGCCTGTTGCTTTTATTTGGGTCTTCTGTTTAAATTTAATGATAAAGTGCGTGGTAAACTCTTTTTGTATTCTTTGCACTTTATTTTGTCTCTTATTTTTAATATTTCTATTATCCGACTTCTTCGACAATCTGACTACACTGTTTCCATCGCCGGATACCCACGCTCGACTATACCGTTTTACTACATTCGTCGACCGTGGGTTTATTGGTAAATTTTCTGTCGTCTTATCAAACTCAATAGAACAAGAATTGGCCAATAAAAATACTGCTTACAAAATCCATACTCTTCAGCGTGGAGACAAGATGTATAACAATGACTTCGCCATTTTGACAAGTCTGTCGAAACAATGAAAGAACGAGCTTTATCAGTGTACTGAACTCTTTATCGAATTATGAAGCGAACAATGAAGTATCATTACCAGAAACGGCGAAAACTAAACTAAATATCCAACGGGCGATAAATGGAGATTAACGGGATGGATAAATCGTGGGTGTCCGACGAAAGGCTGTAATATAGATTTTCGGTGTCGTTACTGTCTTTTTTAACGCGAAGTGCATTTTTATAATTAACGTCGTCTACGGCTAGATGATATTTATCATTAATTTAAACGTCAAAAAGCTGTATTCAAAGAAAATTGTACTAAACGTTAAGCATGCGTAAATTTTACAAACGTACTCCATATTTCTGGCTAAAAGCCGTTGTCAACACTTCAGGTGTGTGCATAATTTGAAAAAGGCGCAGTAACAATTCATTTTATCTTAAACAGAACGAGAATATATATATATATATATATATATATATATATATATATATATATATATATATATATATATATATATATATATATATATATATATATATATATATATACAGTTTTATTAGCAATTTTGTAATGTGTTCCTTTTTTACTTCCATGTGATTGTGTTATACTGACTATTTTCAACTTTCATTGACGAAATTAAATCATTCTTTACATACCATTCCATGGCTTAACAATGCGAACTATAAATTGCCTTTAAAAATATAAATATATGTACACCAAGCTATTTTCCAATGTGTCATTAATCTTGAATTGCTGTTCCTTGTTATTTTGATGCACCTTAGCGTCACAAATATTATAATAACAGCGACGTCCAGCTTTTGTGGGGGAGGAATATCTCAAACAAATGCCTGGATAGAACAACCGACGCACCGCACGTCTGCCGGAAGAACCTTTCCACATTTATCTTTATCCCAATCGGGTCTCGAATCGACGCGATTGGAGGCTAAATAGTCAGAGGAGTTTGCGAATCTACCACTAGGTCACGGACTAAACTAGAGTAATTTATGTATTTATATTATAATATGATTCTCACGGTTGGTAATCTATTAAAAGTGAACTCCAGCTGCTTGGAAGACACGCCGGTTCACAGGTGAATGGAGCCTGATTAATTCAATGCACACACGTCAGCTTCTGATGCTAGTAAGGTATACTGTGAACTGATGGTTTTATAAGATAAGATAATCTTTTGTATATAGGATATGTCGGAGAAAATATAAGGAGGACGCCAAATACAAAAACACGCCACCTGCACATACGCACACACACATACACGCTCGCACTCGCGTGCAAATACAGGCGCGCGCCCACGAGCACTCATGAACACTTGCGCACAACTGTATAAACAAATACTTGCAACTCAGACTGTTTATATGTGGAGCTATTATTAATATGTAATTATGTTTTGTACAAAGTTAACTTTGCACTTTTCTACGCGCATAAGAATTGACAATTATCAAGCATAACATTTTGAGAATTTACTTGAAAGGTTATTACATGCCGGTTTATTCTAAATGAAGTCTAAAGAATCATTTTTGTATGAATTTTATATTTCATAAGCTTTAACGTCTGAAGATCCTGCTTTGCTGATTGTTCTTTTTTAAGCGATGTATTGAATGCAATTAACAGTGTATATGCACAAACCATCATGCCATTGCGGCATTGTTATGCATGTGAAGTTGCGGATAATTTTAAAATAGCATTTTTTAAGGAAACAATACAACAATAAGTGCAATTTGTGGAGAGAAAACAGACACACAGATGTTCATTGATAATCAACCCTCACAATTTGCTGAGCCACGTGTAAAAAGTAAGTACATGTATATGCCACATGTCTAAAATTTACATAATAAACAAGACCGATACGCCTAAAACTGAGCAACAAGTGCATGCGGCGTATGTCCAGAAGGGTAACCACCCGTAAGTGTACAAAAAGCGCACAGGTCATAACTAGATAGTAACAAGTATAATTACACTGTTTACTTTTGCTTTCACCGCTTTGATAACATTCACCCCTTCAGGTGTGCAGGTACTGCTGCTGTGACGTGTATCTTCATGTATCCCTTTACATATACATACAACATCAATGGGATGGGATGGGATTAGCCGGCATTTTTGCCGATACTGTGCAGCGACATTTCTTGCAGTATAGCACAGTGGCACTTATGAGGTGCCCAAGGACTGAACCCGGCCGGTCCATTATACTGACACCGACGAGTCAGGCGTATTGCTGTCCCTAAGCCCCGAGCTTTAGGAGGGAGGCCACTACTACTAACTTTAAAGTATTTGGTTTGACCCGGCCGGGGTTTCAATCTGCGACCTCCCGATCCGCAAGCTGGCGCTCGTCCAGACGAGTAAACCCCCGTTAGTGTATAATATGCGTACAGGTTATAACCGGATAGTAACAAGTTACAATTGTTACGACAGGTGTCGCTTTATAAGTTTATTTATAAAATGGAACGTTTACTAAACGACGAAATGGTAGAACAATACACGAATGTTAATAATATAATTCCAAATCCAACACTTCAATATTTATATCACTGTAGAACATAGTAAGTCCACGTAAGTTTAATATAGAGGCTGCAAGTATTTCCAAACTATATGTCCAAAGCTTACATCCAAACTCTTTATCCAAACTTCCAAACTTAACTTCATATCGGCAAACACGCCCTTATATATACCCAAAGAATTTCCAGAACATTCACGAACCCAGAACATTCTCGAAAATCAGTTAAAATAAACAATTGAACTAAATAAACAATTGAACTTTTTAGCATGATCCTTTTCTTCTAGCAGTTACGCGAATGATACGTCATCAAAACCCACAACGGTTAACAACCCTTAACCTGACTAGCGTAACCTTAAACGCTGGTGTACTACTGTACATAAACACAGTGATGTTTACTTTTGCTTTCACCGTTAGGATAACAATCACCTCTTCTGGCGTACAGGTACTGCTGCTGTAACGTTTATCTTCATTTATCCCTTTCCATATACATACAACCTCAATGACCATCTAACAAAAGAAAGTACAAGATGATACTCCAGCGCCTTCGCCTGGGGTGTTTCTGAAAATGAAGATACTAAGAGGAAAAGGCTCAGGATATGAAAGGACTGGCAACACGTCTTAGACAAACACGCATGCTACATATTTATTTATTCTGCGTAGCTGTTTAACCTTGCTTTTGATCTTTTTACAAATGCTGACGCAAGACGAGCCCGAACAAATATGAACGCGATTCTCATTGGTAGAAATTCGAGATAACATCATATACCGTAATGTGTTTATTAAACGCCCTCACTGGTAACATTAAGGCCTGATAATAAATGCCTAACCGTCGCCACATATCTTTTTAAAAAGATTTTCCTTCTTTCTTCTATTTCACCATCGCTGTTGTTTTTAATGTAGCAGAATTAACCGATTCTAGTTTGGACATACTATAATTAAAGAAAAGTATAATATACAAAAAAGTGTTTATCGATTTTAAAATTAAAAGGCGATAACTCTTGATTGTCTTCGTGAGTAACGTCTCTTCGCAGTTTTTCTTCGTCATGAAATGGGCTATAAATAGCTCAAAGACTGGGAAACCACTAGTCGAATTTATATGAGCATTCCGCATTACATGCATTAACTTTCAGCAGATTTCTTCTCTTTAACTTAAATATAATCAGCTCATTTAGTCAATTGCTACGTTTAATGCAATAACACGTTCTTTCCTATCTGAGAAACATTTTATAGTCAGCCTTTAAACTAAGAAATCTACGTGACCACTTACTTTTGAGAACACGTTAGATTATCATCCGAGTTATCCGCTATGAGATCGACATCTATTTAAACAGAATTAAATCGTGCTTTTTTTAAGATTTGGAATTAACTAATATTTAGAAATATTTTCTGCACGTTTTTTTTTCTAACTGACATTCCAGATAATTCTAAAAATCGTGATCACATAGACTAAAGTATGAGTTTATGCAAAAAAACAAGAGCCAAATTCCACTAAATAGTGGCAAGTTATTTTCTCGTGTATTTGACCAGCAATCGAAACACCTCGGATAATTCACGAATCATCTCTCGGATGTTTGTAGGTAGTCGGATCACCTCGGCCCTTGCCCTAAATGGGGCTACTTTTTGAGATAGGCGTCAAAACAAAGATGGCAGTTTGGATGACAGCTCACTACAGTACGATGCCTGTAAATCATCAATTTGTGGCGACTTCAAATTTAAATCATCCAATTTAAATTTGCCCAGCGCAGCAGACACACAGCTGTCAAACGGTGGCATTGTTTGTGTTTAGTGCGGACTACATTTCAAGCATTTTCTTCTTCCGACTTCCAGCGAACAAAACGATCGTGATTGCAGTAGGTATCATTGCACTAGATACATCCGAGGGATGATTGTCCCGAGAACGGAATTACCCGAGGAGTTCCGATTGTTTGATCAGGGCTCCAGACAAGGGCCGTAGCTGCGTAGTTTACAAATAAATTTAAAGGCAAAATACTCAAATATTTCTCTTCTGGACTTTACAGATACGCCCAAAAAATCCAATTTACGTAACGTTTTAGATAGCTGTGCTTCACCTTTTGATCATCAATTTTCTTACAAAAAATGACAGGTTAAGGTTAACTTAAATGGCTGAATCAGTAGTACAATGAAAGGACGCCCATAACTGGTTATTATATTTAACCAGAGTAAAATCCTAACAATCGTGTGTTTTTTTTCAATATGTAAATGCAGAAGGTCTTATTTGAGCAGTTTCACTTTGACGGGGTATTGTTATTTACACTGTTTGTTTGATAGAAAAACCTTCAGGAAGTGCGAGGTTGGAGCGCTCCACAAACCAGGTTTAAGCAACCTAGTCGGCTCTTTTGCCGATTGATCGTTCCAAGGCGGTAACTCATGGTTTACTTTATGTTTGTTATGTCTCGTCTGTGTTTTTGTCACATTTACATTTACCTTGTTTGCCTTTGTCTACTGGTAGATAAAATTTAAATATCTGTGGAAATTTTGATAGGACCTTTTTCTTATTTACGACCTTTTCTTATTTACCTTTTCAAAAATGAAGGAAAACATTTTTACTCAATTACATGTATTTTATTACGGTTGTACAACACGAACAGACATACACACACACACACACACACACACACACACGCACACGCACACGCACGCACACACACACACACACACACACACACACACACGCACACACACACGCACGCACACACACACACACACACACACACACACACACACACTCACTCACACACACACACAAACACACACAACAGAAAAATCATTTACTCATCTTTATTATCGTAGGATGTTTTCACTTAATTCACTAAAATTCTTATCTGGAGTCCTGTTTAACAGGGCCAAACTGTCGGATAGCACTTTTAAAATACACTAAGTTCTGGAGACTTGACCAATAGAAGTGATCCAGTCACTAGAGCCATTTTCTTTAATTAAACACCTGATCCACGATGCCCATGAGAAGATTTTTATGTAAATTCACTGTGTGTACCTTTTGGTCGTATACGAAGTGAAACGCATGTGCTAAATATAGTCGCTTACAACTAGATGATATTTCGCAACAAAAATATTAATTTTTAACAAAGATTTTTTTTTAAAAATTAGGGCTACAGAAGCATGGTTATAAGAATGACGATAATACTTCATAAACTTAATGGTTGAATAATCATGCTTTGTTTGCCTTTTTTACAAATCAGAAGAATAAAATACCACCTATTTTGTAATTTAAGTCAAAATCCTACCATTGTGTTGTTATAATGCATGTGCAGTTGCGAATCATTTTTACAATCTACAGTACAATTTGGGGAGAGAAAAACTGACACAAGTTGCTGAGCCAGATATAAATGTATGTACATGTATATACTATATGTCTTTATCAAGGGGCGTTCATAAAATTCCCAGACTGGGTTTGTTGCTGATGTGCTTCACCGTTTGTTTAAGATTTTTCTTTTATTTCTGAAACATATCCATGCATTTTTTTAAGCATATCATTTCATTTTAAAATTTAAAATCGATAATTGTATGTGCATTGTAGGCAAAATTATTTGATTATAGTTAAGTAATTAAGTATGGAATTTTGGACAATGTTTAATATTTAAAAAAAAATATTTACTTTTTTATTTTAATCAACGATAAAAGAAAGAAAGCAAGAAAACCTTAAGAAATCAACCGTTATAATATAAATTCAGTTTTACAGTTTTACAAAATGAGCTTGAGATGTAATCTTATACAAGATATGCATTCGACGAGGTTCCTAAACACACCTTAATAAACATTGATATAAAGGTGGATGAATGCTGATTAAAAAGTGTACATGCACATCTGTTTCAGAAGCAAAGTAGGTAAATGGTGAATTGCGGGATTTATATATAGGATATGTTGATTATGTGTGATAGCAGACAGTCAGGACACCCACCCTCCACACAGCAACCCCGACCAGACATCTGTGCAAAAAAACTGCTTACAAAATTAGAAAGCTTAATGAAAAGATATAAATATCATGCCTATTTCATTTTCTGGTGTTTCATTCAAAACATGTACTGGCATATAAGAAGTGTGACCACTCCAACGTTTACAAATAATATGAAAGGCAAATGATATACGTTTACATACAAGCCGAACAATTGTTTGTTTGTTTTTTTACAAAGAAAAAAGTCTTGCGATTTCTAAAAGATTCTTTCGAAGCTATTATGCATTTGCTGCTGTTGTTTAATTCCTACACGAAGTTAGACATGTATTTTACAACCGACATACTTTCCGCGCCATCGTAGAAAGGTGGTATCCAAAAGTTTGCTTCTATCTAAAACAAGTCGCTATATCTTTCCACTGGATACAAAATGTCTACGTAAACTGGCACTTTAGTCCAACTACAAACGATTATGACTGCCACGTTAATGGTTAGACAGTGCACTTGGTGAAAAATTCTCTCCAAATGATCATTCTTTTAAACTCTGTGAGTAAACATCATATGGATTACTGCTTTACGATGATGATAAAAAGTTATCTCAAAAGCAAGTGACCACGTGGTTTTCTTAGTTACAAAAAGCGATCTCTGCAGCGTGGCTCAGATAAGAAATACCTATTTGTAATGACATATGGGTGTTACGTTTCTTTTTTCTCATCTAACTAGGAAATCAAATTCAGCGTTTCGCGGAATCTTTAACAAAACAACACACAAACAAAAATAAAAAAAATAAAAACACTGACCAAACTGCAGTCAGATATCACCTTTCAGGACAAAAAAGACGAGAATAAATATAACTAATCTTTTGTTTACTGTATAAATACTGGAAAGATCGTGCTATCGACATGCGCTTCATCTTCGGCTCATTCCGTATACGCTCGGAAAAGAACTTTCCGAAAGTAAAATAACCCAAGTGATCCGAATAATGTGCATCTTGGTTTACATGTACGCAATGCAAGGAGGTACTAACAGAACAGTGAAAGAAGGAACTTACAGTTATGTAGATGTTTACTTAGCATTCACCATTCAGATAAAATCCACTTCCCATCCATTTAGACCTTCCGGTAATGTTTCACGGTGCCAAATTTTGTGGAGAAATAAAACGCAACAGACACAGTGTTCAAGGGTGTTGATAAATAACATTTGCGACTTTCTGAATGGGGCTATTAAAGTAAATATACACTCTACGTATCTGCTTATGCTTTACATAACAAGTACGATACACTTTTATGTCAGCACGCGCTTCCGGCGCGGAAGCGTTTAACCCAGTATATATTTTTACATACATGCAGAGCGGTCAGTGACTAAAGTACCATCACTTTTCGGAAAACCTCGGCTATTTTACTTTCATTTCTTTTCTGGACGTGTACGAAAGCTGAGAGCTAAAGATAATGCGAATGGAACGATCATTTATATGGATGTTTTTTAATATGCATTTACAATTCTGATAATGCAAACTATAATGAACATTTTCTTACAGGATTCATTTGAAATCCTGCCATTATTTAATTACTCCAAAAAAGGGATCTTTGAGTTACAACCTCTTAGCAACATTTTCGTCTCAGGTATGCGAGCATGTGCATTGTACATATGTTTATATCTCATTATAATTAGAGTTAATTTGTTTGTATATACTATTCTAAGTTTATCTCCCGATGCAGTTACTTATTGTTTGTTTGTCCTACTTTTATGCTGTATTTTTAATTTCACTGTTTCTTATAGATAAAAATCCTTCAGGAAATGCGAGGTTGGAGCACTTAACAAACTAGGTCTTTGCACCTAGTCAGTATTTCTGCCAACTGACCGTTCTAATGCGGTAACTGTTGTGCTTATTTTATTTTTAGTATGTTATGTCTCGTCTGTGTTTTTGTCACACTTTACCATATTCTGTCACACTTTATATACTCTGTCTAACTTTATATATTCTGTCACACTTTACTATATTCTGCAACACTTTAACATATTCTGTCACACTTTAAAAACTCTGTCACGCTTTACCATATTCTGTCACACGTTACCATTTTCCGTCACATTTTATATACTCTGTCTCACTTTATATATTCTGTCGCACTTTACCACATTCTGCCACACTTTACCATATTCTGCCACACTTAACCATATTCTGCCACACTTTACCGTATTCTGTCACACTTTAACATATTCTGTCACACGTTACCATATTCTGTCACACGTTACCATATTCTGTCACACTTTACCGTATTCTGTCACACTTTAACATATTCTGTCACACGTTACCATATTCTGTCACACTTTATATACTCTATCACACTTTATATACTGTCACACTTCATCATGCTGTCATACTTTATCATACTCTATCACACGTTACCATACTGTCACACGTTACCATACTCTGCCACAGTTTACCATACTCTGTCACACTTTATATACTGTCTGGCACACTTTATATACTCTGTCACGTCTCATCATACTCTGTCACGCGTTACCATACTCTGTCACGCGTTACCATACTCTGTCACACTTTACCATACTCTGTATGGTGTAATTTTAATTTAAATATTTGTGGTTATTCTTATATGACCTTTGTTTATTTTCCCTTTGTTTGATCATCACAAATTCATGTACAACCAAAACATTTTTTTCTATGATAAAATATAGTAAATAACACCTGGGGCTTATTTGTAAGTCACATAATTATGTGTATATTGAAAAAAAATAAAAATATTCAATTTGAATCCTAATAACACTGGGAAAGACAAATGCTTACCTTTTTATATTAAATTTTATTGGTCTGTGGCCTGAATTAATACTGGAAAACTGTGTTTGACGATAAATCTGGACGCTGTCATGACTCCCAGTAGCGCAAAAAACAACAATAGCTATTAAATAAAATGAGAAATAAAATAAAATTTTTAGTTTTTATTTGAATCTAAGAACGCAATTAATCTATACAAGAACTCCGCGAGTCGGATGTGTCGCCTGAAGAAAATTTTGTTAGTCGACATAAAAAATGTTAATTAGTTTTTTGTTGTACAGATATATGCAATGTATTTGCACAAAATTCACATATAAAATAACCTTTTAATTGTCTCAT
Organism: Sinonovacula constricta; assembly: GCA_007844125.1. Taxonomy (NCBI): domain Eukaryota; kingdom Metazoa; phylum Mollusca; class Bivalvia; order Cardiida; family Solecurtidae; genus Sinonovacula; species Sinonovacula constricta. The sequence continues at coordinate 32,339,055 of CM017559.1, forward strand.
TGCAAAAAAAACCCATGCACAACAAGTTATGCCCTTCGCAAGAAATGCGCTAAAAATCTATCAAAGGGAATAACTAAAAAACGGAAGAAGGTAGAGTTACCGTTCTTGTGCACTGCACTTTGAGTCATTGCCAGAAACATGCATACCAAGTTTGGAGTCATTTGGACCTACGGTGTCAAAGTTACACTCCGGACAAGAAATGCTCTAAAAATCAATCAAAGGGGAATAATTCAAAAACGGAACAAGTTAGAGTTACGGTTCTTGTGCGCTGCACTTCGAGCCATTGCCAGAAACATGTATACCAAGTTTGGAGTCATTTGGACCTTCGGTGACAAAGTTAGGCTCCGGACAAGAAATGCTCTATAAAATAAAAGGGGAATAACTAAAAAACAGAAGAAAGTAGCGTTACCGTTCTTATGCACTGCACTATGAGAAACATGCATACCAAGTTTTGAGTCATTTGGACCTACGGTGACAAAGTTACACTCCGGACAAGAAATGCTCTATAAAAATCAATTAAAGGGGAACCATTCAAAAACGGAACAAGGTAGAGTTACGGTTCTTGTTCGCTGCACTTCGAGTCATTGCCAGAAACGATGACAAAGGCTCCGGACAGGGAAATCCAGACGACGCAGACGCGGACGCCGCCGACAGAGTAATCCCTATATGTCGCCTAGTCAAGCGACACAAAAATGTAAATACGCGCTTCTTTATCTAGTTTTATCATACATTGTGACTTATATAAATTTTAAATACAACATTGAACATAACCTACATTTCGATTTAAACATGGTTTCATTTATTGGATTGAATGGCTCAGGATGAGAGGCGTCAGTGGCGTTGTCGCCGTTTTTTAACTCCTCTGACTGCTTAGCCTCTCACCGCGTGAGTTCGTATCTCGTTCGGTGCAAAGGACTTAATGTGAGAAGGTCTTCCAGCTGACTTTCGGTGCGTCGGTGGTTCTATCCAGACATGTGTCTTGGGCCTTCCTCCACCAAAAAGCTGGACGTTGCTATAATGATCATAATAAAGTCAACCGTTACTGTTTGAATCAGTCTTCTGCGTCCCATCCTTAGTGTTTCCGACAATATTGCTACTATCTTTCTCCATTGTGTGCATGCATTTCGCTAGTGTTGCCACCGTTGGCACTGTTCCAACAGTGTTGCCACGAGTTTACTACTGTTGCCATCGTTGTCAACAGTGTTGCCACAAGTTTACTACTGTTGCCATCGTTGTCAACAGTGTTGCCACAAGTTTACTACTGTTGCCATCGTTGTCAACGGTGTTGCCACAAGTTTACTACTGTTACCACCGTTGTCAACAGTGTTGCCAAAAGTTTACTACTGTTGCCATCGTTGTCAACGGTGTTGCCTTCGCTCCATTCCTTGTTACCACTGTTTACCTAAAGTTTGAATCCGTTTATGCCCATGTTACCGACGTTTTCGCCAGTGTTTCCGCCAATATTGCCATCGGTTATGCAGTTGTTATCGCCGTTTCGTCTGTGTACACCCGTTTCCAACAATGTTGTCTCCTTTTCCTTTTTACCCTGGATTGCAAATATTAATACATCTCGGTGTCAACAATTAGCCATAATTTGATGTTCTTCTTTTGCGTAACGATCACATATCATCTTACAAAAAAAGGTTTTGCTTTTCATTTTGGCAAGTATCTTAGTAAGTACTTGGTACATTCTAGTAACTGATGTTTTCGTACATAGAAAAGGTTCTGTTTGCTTGAAAAAAAATGTTCTTGTAATTAATTTTGGCAAGTATCTCATTAAGTATTGGTACATTCTAGTAACTCTTATTTTCGTACACAGAAAAGGTTCTGTTTGCTTGAAAAAAATATGTTTTGCCAAGTATCGTTTTTAAAAAAATCTAGTCACTGTCGTAGAAGTGCCGTACTCAGTATTTGCTTAGCAAAGACAAATGTTCACTCGTATGTGTAGGTTTTCTTCTTGAGAGAAAAAAGGGCAAAGATTGTATGGTTGGAAATATAAATTATGTATTTTCTTAGTAAAATATGTAAAAAGCGAGAAAGTAAAACTATGATGCTCAAACTTGCAATGTATATTTAATGTTTAAAATTGTAAAATCATCCGTTTCATAAACATTAAATATATAAACAAACAATTTACTTCCTTGCACTATCTAAACGACCACTGCCACAATATTGATTCGTTTTTTAATTGAAAGTTTAACAAACAAGACGTAACCTAATCGATCCATTTCTAGCTATTAAATTGATTATGTCCACTTTCATAATAACAGAACGACATTGGTTAATTGTTACCATCTATAAAATTTAAATCAAACCATATTTAAAAAAAAAAAGGCATGAATGCGAAACTTTTCCAAGTCACTTTCCTGTTGCAGTATCAGTTGGTTATGAATACGAAGAAAGAAACAACCACGGCTGCAATGGTCGACGCTACAGTGGCGCATTTCCGCCAGAAGTATGTGGCCCGGTTAGTGGACACAGTGTCCAGACAGACTCGGATTGCGCTAAAGCCGTCTGGTTTAATGACTCTTTGAAATTGACCATCTTCTAGGAACATACTGATCTTCTTAATATACAATCTATCACGGAGATCGGTATACTCATGCCTATGAAGCATTACCTGGTCGCAGAAAAAAGACCGCGACAATATCAAACCTTTGTGGACGTTGATATGCTCGCCGAAAAATGTTACATCAATCAGGTACTCAGTGTCTTCTTTTTCTATAACGTCATCGAACAAAGTAAACATCGGTACGTACGCATAAATTGAAGCCAGCTGATTGGGCAAACTCACTCCTTGTCGACCAGCATAGGATATATGCTCATTGAATATTACTCTAAATGTATGTTCGGAGTTGCATGTGGTAAGTGTCCAAATCTTAGACATGGTTTCTTCAATGGATGCCATGTCTGCTTCAGGCACAATGGCGGTTTGCCGAAGTGATAATTTGATAACAAAATATTCCACATCAGAAGACCCTGGCACGGGATGATAGTACAGGGTCTTAGTCCAGTCGCGTAGGCCTGGGACCGATAGTTTAATCAAGCCGTTCGAACCCTTTAAATACTGTGCATTGAAGCAGGTGACCTTGATTGGTGGTTCGTCCGTCCGTGCGTACACCAGTTTGAGGATAAGTGAGAACGATTCGCTGGACCATGCCTTGCTAAAATAAAGGCAGCCAGTTTTGTCTAGCCGAATTCGACCATCAGGGCACAGAACCGGTCTGCATTCGTTCTGAAATGTTGAAAAGTTTATAACTATTTAACTTCTCGGTCCAGTAATGCATTTTAATTTTAAATTGCTGGTTACAAACCACATAAACAAATAGACGTTTTTCTTCACCCAAATACAGATAAGCGTGATTTGAGCTAGTTCCAACCGTTGCCTTTTTCAAGTCTGTTAAAACCGGGTTGAATTCCGAAATAATGTCATTAATATACCCGAGTCGAAAATTTTTAGTATTTAGAAACAGCGATATGACTGTACTCGTTTAAAAAGTTGACAAACCTATGTGCAATTTATGGACAATAAACTGCATTACTTACAATAATGCCTCAATTTCTGATAGTTCTGATACTTTCTCAACTTTAAGACGGTTTGCAACAATCAGTGAAAATAATCCTTATCTAGAGGCAATATTCGAACATATCATAACAACACACGTCATGATATTATATCATTCCTCTTGTGTTCTAATCAATAGACCAATTACATTTTTTATTACAACTATTTTTTTTTAACTGATGACGTCATCGACATCATGCAGATAGTCTCATAGCACTATTTTACCCAAGTATTATTGTTAAAATTTTGTAAAATCGTTTATTTGCGACAAAAATCATGTGATAAAAAAGAATCTGACATGCGTTGTCACAGACCTGTCAAGTCTCACGCTTTCGGCGTGAGAGTCACGCTTTTGAACCTCAAATCACGCTCTCACGCCTAAATACTCAAATCTCACGCATACAATGTCTCCAATGTTTTCGAAAGTTTCCTGTTTATTATGTCGGAACATTTGCGTTGTTCAGTTGATTTACTGGCCAAAAATTTAAGCGCAGTCTTGTAAACTTGAAGAACCAATGAAATTACACCGGGGTAACAACGCCGATTTTCATTGGCTTATTTTTCTGTCGTCATCGTAATCAAACTACCGGTGTAGAGGTTCTAGAGCGTTCAAAGAAAGTTACTTAGAAGTACGATAAGTAGCACCAGTAAAATTCCAGTTAGCTCAGGACATTTAGTTTATAGTAAGCATAAACAGTGACTTTTTTCCATTCTTTACCATGTTGTTTAGTGTGTTTTTGTATTTGTCTGTTGTTGTTTTTTTGTAAAACTTGGTGATCACCACAAGTAGTGGGTGTAAATGATATCTCTGATATAAAAACTTTAATTACTATGATTGACTTAGAGTATCTCTAAAAGTTGTAAAATCTATGTGTAATATACTGTGGAAACTTGTTTACGCTAGTCAAAATTTGGTATGCCACGCATGGACGGATCCAGGATTTCATAATAATTCGCAACCCCCCCCCCCCCCCCCCCCCCACACACACACACACCCTCCCCGAAACTCCTTTATAGGTCTTTGGTCTCACTCTTATGCTTTGTAAACCCTTGACAAGCTATGTTGTCATTTAATACAAACGTTTATAAAACTAGTCCGGGAAAAATGATAGTAAACTCGTCATAGGCTCGCTTACTATAACTTTTCCTGAATATGTTGAATGTTTGTATTAAATGGCAAATCGTGTCAGATCCTCTATGACTGTATCCATTGCTCTCCTGTTCATGTTTTTTACGGAAAATAAGTCATATGATTTTATAAACTAATTTCAATAAACGTGTGTCCTAATTTGATATTGTTGAGACTTACATAGTCATTTATGTTATGCTATTCAACGGAATATGCTTAACAACAAAATAACTATGTTTGACTTAGTACCCCTTACATGCCATTGGGTTGTTTTAATAGATCGCATTTCTACAAATCCGAATTTATATTTGATTACTCTTCGACTGATCGGTAATATGTACTGATGATAATGTTAATGTAGTTAATGATTATGGTGGTGATAATGATGATGCCAATAATGAAAAAATGATTGTTGATGGCGATGATGATGATGGCGGTGATAATGATGATGAAGAAGAAAAAGAAGAAGAGGAGGAGGAGAGTAAAAAAGATAACTTTTTATATTTATATGTTCTTACCTTTGCATCATTCAATAGGCCACAAACAGTTGGTTCAATAAACTGATTGTTTAAAGCTTTGTAGGTTGCTCTCTGAAAAAGTCTAGGAAGCAGTTCGCTTTTCATGAGTGAAATGAGCGAATTTTCATTGAAAGTTTTCTGGTCACCATCCTCTGAAAGACATTGATGAATTAAAAACTCTTCTTTAATGTTACACATGAAGCAGTAAACGTTGGCAAACAACGCACGCCTTTCCCCGTTGGCCATACTTGTATAGGTAGAATTGAAACTTTCACAAAGCTCTTGCAGTTCGTTGGGAACGCGTGTTAACAATCCGGAAACATTGCAGGTACGGATAATACTGGGATTACAAACGACGACAATATCAGCAATATTTTCACTTGGTGAGAAGTCGATTTTACATGTTGTGCTGTAGGAAAGTATGTTTTTGATCTTATCTATTACCGGTAAGTTTTTTTCTAAGTATTCCTCCTGATTGGAACACACAAAGGACACGTCCCAGTCTACGACGTCTGTAACGTTATGGCACGCGGCACACATCCTGTTTAAGAACGTCTGTTTGGTAGACGGAGACGTTACCGGGTACAGAGGTCCCCATGGGAACACATTCGTTTCTTTGCAACTCATTCCGGATTCAGCCGGACAGTCGTGTATCATGAGGTAGTTTAATGGCTGGTACGATGTTCCTGTCGTTGAATCAACAATCGAAGGTGTACACGTTTGGTTGCGAATTGAGTTTGTCTTGTCCAAATCGTCCCGGCAACAGTTGTTGGTAAGCCCGCAATCTGGTCTACAAGAACACTGTTTGCAGCATGGTCTGTAACCTTTCGGTATGGGAATAACTGATGCATTTTCCGAGTAACAGTCCGTAAAATATGGACACAATTCGTACATGGACTGTGGCAACATAAACGCCGACGTAGTCTCGTCATAAACCGCACATTTTACAGTCGCTCTTAATAAGCTGAAAATCAGCACTTGTCTTAACATTTTAAATAAAACCAACTGAATATCGGTAATATCGTTATTAGCAGTGATTCAGTCTCTATCATGGCATATATGTAGTTATTGTTTCAAATACATTCTTAATTCTGAGTAGATTTAGTTAAATACTGGCCTTTACACCATATACCTAAGAAGACTAATTAAAAAAGATTATTAAAAATATTTACGGGCTTTCATACTCGGCTACCAGCGCATGATTATTAACTTTTGTGATTTACCTGTTTGTAAACAGTATTAAAATTAATTAACTGTTCTGTTATTGTTGTTTTTCTTCTTTTTTTTTTTTTCGTCGTTTCCTCTTATTATTACCTCTGCTTAAATTACTTTCAGGTTTCTAAATGATATGTTTGTTTTGCAGTATTTTTGTGCCAACTTTCCTTAAATTGTAACTTGTTTTCTGGCCAACTTGCCAAATCCTTCTTTAGTTCTTTATTACACTTTTAAGGAATATATCAAATAACCGATAACAGTTTCGAAAATGTGTTAATTAAAACAACTAAGAACGTTATTATTTTATTCAATCTATATTTTGCATAGTAAACCATGTTTTCTTTAAATAAACTTAACTATTTTAAAGGGGATATAACTGAAACCCAATCATGCAATGCATGCATGTAATCTTATTCGTCTAAAAAGATTTAAATCATGAGCAAAACTTGACTTATGTCAAAACTTTACTTATATATACTATTAGTGTCCTTTAGGGCTAAGCGAGCAATTCTAATTTTATGATCTTGTCACTATGTCTTCTTACGATCACAGAAAAGATCTCCAAATAAGCCTATTATTATTTGGTTAGTGGGTGTCTATATACCAGAGATGCCGGAACTACTTTTAAATATAACATGTTTATTATTATTATTATTTCCTAAACTTAAGCATTTTATTATACATTAACTATTTTAATGTTTAGCAAATATACAACAAATATATAAAAGAAAAAATATAAACAATTATTTTTTTCTTGATTCAAAAGGTTTATTTTAATCAACAATTTTGTGTAGCTTTTTATTCAAGCGAAATTATACACCTTTCTTTCCTAAACACTGTGGACATTATTTTTAAATGACGTCACTACTTTCGGCATAGCTTATCAAAGAAAACATCAGCGCTTGGACATTTTGTATTCAAATATATAGGTTTTCTGTTCTGTTTTTGAGAAACCCATCTAGAAGTGCGAGGTAAGAGTTTTGTAAATCCGGTTAAAACACCCCAGTCGGTCCATAATGCCGACTGAACGTTCCAAGGCGGTAACGGTCGGGTTTGTTCTTTTAAATAAATGACTCATCACAAATTTGTTCTTACTTTTCGCCTGGCTTGCATGTGAAATACCTTCGCCCTGTGCCTTTTCAGAGTTTTGTATATGTTGCAATGCTCATAGGATTGTGTCATATAATATTTTTATTCATTGTTGTCAGCAAAAGACATCGATCTTAACCAATATGACAAATAAAACTACAAAACGTTCAGATATCAGAAGTTATATATGAAGTTGAACGTTTGGCCTGAGCAGTTAAACCAGACAAATATTGTACCTTTTTATATAAAGTGTAGTTTGTACCTTCCTTTTCTACATTACATCAAGAATATATACTATAAATAACTGAAGCGGTCCCACCTAGATCTTTTATTAATTTAATAACTCTGTTGTTGTCAACATATGAAAGTTAAACACACGACGCTTCATTTTGTTTTGGCAGCGTGTTACCCGACACCAGCTTATTTTGCTTTAGCAATGTGTAACTATACACTACCTTAATTTGTTTTGGCAATATATACAAGTCGACACCAGCTTAATATTGTTTCGGCTGTGTATAACCGGACACCATGTTAATTTTATTTAGGAGTATATAATTAAACATCGTCTTAATTTTGTTTTGGCAGTGTATAACCAAACATCGTCTTAGTTTTGTTTTTGAGTGTATAACCAAACATCTTAATTTTGTTTTGGAGTGTATAACCAAACATCGTCTTAGTTTTGTTTTGGAGTGTATAACCAAACATCGTCTTAGTTTTGTTTGGAGTGTATAACCAAACATCGTCTTAGTTTTGTTTTGGCAGTGTATAACCAAACATCGTCTTAGTTTTGTTTTGGAGTGTATAACCAAACATCGTCTTAATTTTGTTTGGGAGTGTATAACCAAACATCGTCTTAATTTTGTTTTGGAGTGTATAACCAAACAACAGCTTAATTTTGTTTTGGAGTGTATAACCAAACATCGTCTTAATTTTGTTTTGGCAGTGTATAACCAAACATCGTCTTAGTTTGGTTTTGGAGTGTATAACCAAACATCGTCTTAGTTTGGTTTGGAGTGTATAACCAAACATCGTCTTAGTTTTGTTTTGGAGTGTATAACCAAACATCGTCTTAGTTTTGTTTTGGAGTGTATAACCAAACATCGTCTTAGTTTTGTTTTGGAGTGTATAACCAAACATCGTCTTAATTTTGTTTTGGAGTGTATAACCAAACATCGTCTTAGTTTTGTTTTGGAGTGTATAACCAAACAACAGCTTAATTTTGTTTTGGAGTGTATAACCAAACATCGTCTTAATTTTGTTTTGGCAGTGTATAACCAAACATCGTCTTAGTTTTGTTTTTGAGTGTATAACCAAACATCGTCTTAGTTTTGTTTGGAGTGTATAACCAAACATCGTCTTAGTTTGGTTTTGGAGTGTATAACCAAACAACAGCTTAATTTTGTTTAGCAGTGAATAACCCGACACCATCTAATTTTGTTTAGGCAGTGTATAACAGAACAACAGCTTAATTTTGTTTTTACTGTAAATAACCCGACACCATCCTAATTTTGTTTTGCCTGCACACGTATAACCTGACACCATCCTAATTTTATTCTGGCAGTATATAACCCGTCACCAGTTTAATTTTGTTTTGGCAGTATATAACCGGACACCAGCATATTTTTGCCTTTTATTCGATATTTACTTTAATATGTACACGTTTATTTACCAAACAAAATTGTGCGTTGAATGTTCGACGGCAATGTTCGTACTTTTTTTTTACTTTTTGGTCATTTCACAATTTCTTTAAAAGAACGTTTTTACCATTGCAATAACTTGCTTTGCCTTTTTTGTAAAGAGGTAGTCATTTCTCTGTGTAAGTAATAGCAAAGCATAAGAATATAATTATATGCATTGTTACCAATTATCTGGCTTCCTTTTACAAATCATTGGAATTCGTGTCTTATTTGTAAGTCGTATGCCGAGAAAGTGAAATGAACTGTATTTTAATCCTTTGGCAGGTTACGGGTTAAACTAGATCTTGGACTGAAGTTAACAGACCTCAATGTTGTTTAAAATAAACGGCTTTGTTCATAAAGATATGTACACATTTAAATTTGATAGTGCTCAAAATCTCCTTATTATGCTTTGTCACCTCAAGTTATAAAATGAAAACAAGTTTGAGCTTTTAAGGAACGCAATAAAATTGAAACTGATGAAACATACTCATTAATTGATTTAAAGGTAATTTGTGAAAATGTAACACATGCGATTTAAACTTTCGGCTCCAGATGTTAGAATCATGCAGCCAATCCCCTGGACCATAGAGACGAAACCAAGGAGTAAGACGTTAGCTGTTGACCAATGCTGTTTGCCCACTAAATCACTCAATTACTATAAACCGGAATAATGGATACCAGTGTGATATGTTTCATCCTGTCTATTGTTAAGATCACGGTTATTTACCGTGAAGAAACTATTCGATTCTTCTGCTATAAAGTAAATCTGGGAGAAGAAAAATCCTGTTCCTAACTGAGGTCGAACCTGGGACCTTCAGTAACGTAGGCAGACACTCAACCACGTCACTAAAGGGTTAACCCAACAGTCTAGCTGTTGGAAGTGCCTATATGCACTTCTATACACCTAAACGATCCTGGAAACTTACACACGTTTAAAAACGAACCACGAATTAACATTTTCCTGAATGAAAATAATGTTTGTTTCTATGGTATGGTACTTGGTATTTAAAAGAGGTGACGTTCGGACTGAAAATAATTTCTCATTACATGTATATCCAAGCTAAAACAAGAGCCTTGCGAGTTTAGTTTGTCGTGCCGAGTGTGATAACGTTTTCTTTGTTCAACAATAACCTAGTATTCTATTTATCCGTTCATCTGTTTTATAAACAAAATTATTGTTTAATGTTTAAGTCTATCGTCAAGCGACCTATTTTGACGCTCATCTTATGCGACGCCATTTTTTTATCCTGTCAAAATTCATGACGCAACTTTCTCTGACGTCATACTGCGTGATATTTGTTTGTCAACACATCATTTTACCTCATAGAAAGTATGTGTGAAAAAGACACTCGAATGTAAGTACATTTGGAATATTGTAAAGGATTTTAGGTAATTTTCTTATGGCAAAATATCTAATGTTCTCCAGACGAGCAGGCTGAGATGGTTCGGCCATGTGGAACGCAGTGCAGGATTGTTATCGAAGGTCCATACTTTGAATGTCGCTTGTCATCGGGCCTCGGGTAGACCTAAACTGACCAGAGATGACCTTGAGAAACAGGACCGTACATCCCGAAGAATGGGTGACACTTATCCACTGGATCGCCGAACATGGAGAGGGAAACTTCGTACTCGACTGCACAGCCAGACCCCACCCTTGAAAGGATTAAGGCCTGGATAATCTAAACAATATAATAATGATGATTTGTAAAAACATTTCTACGATATTTTATATCAAACCTACACTTAGCGTTCGTCTGCTGGAACGCCAAGTTTTTTTCAAGTCACGTGAATGTCATGTGATCATTTTCTTCTAAATATAGCGGCATTCACAGTTAAGAAATGTGACGTGTTATTCAATACTAATCCTATTTTCTGCGGCAAAAATTATGTTTGTCAGTGTCTGTTCAGACAATATTGATAAATTTAAAATTAAAATGTGCCTTCTGTGCTTTATATTAAGTACTTTATTAATAACTTAGGTGGCTAAGAAGTACAGCAGTTACTCACCTTCGGCAATGTGGGCTGCAATGGAGAAGGTCAAGGAACAGGGACTCCCTATAAAGACAGTTGCCAGAGAGGTCTTTCAGAGGCATCACTCAGACACAAACAGAGCGGTAGAGTAGATGCAGAGGCAACGAGATAGGGCCCAGCACACCTTTTTACAATGGAAGAGGAAGCCCACTTTGTCAACCATATAAAATTCATGGCAATCTGTGGCTACGGGTACAGTAGGGCAGAAGTTGTGACCATGGATAGTGACTACACAAGTGTGCCTGGGAAAGCGAGATGCGGATCGCCCTTTGTTGTTCAGGTGGTATACCAGCTTCATGACAAGATGGCCAGAATTGAAGATGGCCAGAATTGAGGACTTAAACCAAGAGTCTAGACATTTACCGTGCCAAGGCCGCATCTGTTGATAGTGTAGGGATTTATTACACTGAGCTTGGGGCAATTCTACGTAAATACCAGCTGGAAGACCGCCCTGTGAGAGTGTACAATGTTGATGAAAAGGGCATTTGTACCCAGCACAAACCACCTTTAGTTGTCTCCAGTGTAAAATCAAAACCAATTGCTGTAACAAGTGGTTCAAGAACCACTGTCACCATCACTGGGTGCGGAAATGCCCTTGGATGCAGTATTTCCAGGAGCAAGAAAGCTACCTGACCTGCTGGAAGGGAAGTCACCTGGGGCAGATGGTACCAAATCTGAGTCTGGTTGGAGTGATAGTACATTTTTTTGGAAATATGTTGAAGAGCACTTGCTTCGGTATCATCCAGAACGTTCTGCCGACAATCCTGTCATAGTTTTATATGATGGCCACAAGTCCTATATCAACCTAGGATTGATAGACTGGGCCAAGTCTCAGCATATCATTCTCTTTATTTTACCTGCACACACAAGTCACATACTTCAGCCCCTCGACGTTGGGTGCTTCGGGCCCTTCCAGAACATCTTCAACAAACTAGCACATGAGTTCCTGAGGGAAATCTGTGGACAGGTTATCACCCGATATAACATCCGTTCCCCAGCATGTTCTGCACATGACAAGCCCCTTTCTCCGGCAAATCTTCAAGCAGCCTTTAGGAAAACTGAGATATACCCTTTTAATCCTAATGTTATTGACCCATCTAACTTCAATGATAAGAATATATTAAACAGTCGTATGAGCATTGCAACATATACCAAACTCGGAAGAGACACAAGACAAAGGTACTTCACATGAAAGCCAAGTGAAAAGCAAGAACAAAATTGTGACGAGTCATTTAACGAAAAGAGCAAACCCGACAGTTACCGCCTTGGAACGGTCAGTCGGCAATATGAGCCGACTGGGGTGCTTAAATCGGTTAAACAGAGCTCTAAGCCATCCGATGTCCTAAGGGCGGTTCATGATGAGAGATAGGCTCATCGAGTTCAGTACACTCCTCCTGCTTCCACCATGCCTTCTACACTGTCTACAGGAGATTATTTCAACAGGAAGGAAGCTGCACTCACTGTCCAGAAGCCATCGGTTAAAAGACGAAGGTGTATTGGATCAATTGTCAGCGTGAGGGCAATCACTAAACCCAGCAGGATCCGGGCAATAAGGGGCCATGAATCTGCCAGAGGAATAAAAAAGACAAATGTTGTTGAAAACCTGCCAACAAGTCGACCTTGTCTACCAGGACCACCTATAGAAATGCCAGCACTTAAAACTGATGTTGATAGTTCCTTTGAAGAAACGGATAATACAAAGCTGTGTTGTGTCTATGGACTTTTAACACCAGAAGAAGTGCGGCATAGTGCGTCACTGTCTTCGTTAAGTTGGTTCAATGCTCAGCGTGCGGTCACTGGCTGCACATGATCTCATTATGCAACAGTGTTAAAGTTGTAAGGAGGGGAGACGACTATTTCTGCCCACTCCGTGTTCGAGAGGAGTGATTTTCCGGTTTTGCTCTTACTGTTCATATAATGCCAATAGTGAAATCAAAATAAAATAAAAGTACCGTTGTATTATTCTCTTTTTTAGTTCACATCCTTTCACTAGACGATCCATAAACATTTCGATATATTATAATACTGCGTACTACTTATAATGCGGCGAACAATAAGCTATGGTGTTGAAAATCTACGCAAAGTAGCAGCCAATCAAAAGCGTCGTTTCTGGTGCTTGTCAAACAAAAATGGTGGCTCACACAGCAATGTAGCACAACAAAGTTCAGTTGTGATTAATCTTCACGTATTACATTCAAATAACGTTTGTTCTTTAAAAACAAAGAAAAAGTCACTAAGTTTTTAACATAATTTTCCTATTACAAAATAATTTTCAGCACAGGGATACATGTACAATTCTTAACGGCGTCGAAACTAGTGCCTGTAGGATATTTTGTTTTCCGAAAATGGGATTCAAGTGCGAGTGTTAAGTTTTCATGCGCGCAGATAAAAAAGCTGTTATTCATCCTTCATAAAAATGTGATCCGTAAGAAACATAAAGAAAGATTAACTTACTTATAGTAGGTGCATCACCGTATCATCAAACTCAAACTAAACCATGGATGGGTGGATCCATACAGGGTCAGCAGATTGAAGTTTCGCGTGACCGTTGGATTGATTCCCATTTTACACTGTTCTCAGCGACTGAAGTCGTGAAAACTAATAAGACTGTACACACCATCATTGCACTATCTCAAATTCAAATTGTACACACACTCATTGGCCTTTGTATATTAATTACTCCCAACTTCTGTTGCCTTTATGTATTTGCAAACTGACACAGATAAATAACGTGTAGTTTTTCGAAGAAATTTCCGTCACCACATATGACGTCATTTGAAATAATCAGAAAGCAAAGGGAATTAAATTCAACTATATTGTTGTATTATTGTGATAAGCTGTTGCGTCCCTTAAAATGTATACAAATTGACGACGTTTGGAACTCCAAGTACAGCATGGAATTAATGCATTAATAAAAAAGTAGTCCGTCCGAATGCGCGTGTCAGGTTTTATCACGCTGGTGTGTGATAAAACAAATATTGTCACACCGGGTTTATGTATCTAATGTCCGATGTGATGGCAGGATAAAATACGTTGTCAAACTACCGGTGGCTGGTTAAAAACGTTTCATGTTTTCAGAAGCATTGAGTCGTATGTATTATACACAATTAAAATGTATATATTCAATCAATGTTATAACAGACCAGCACATCAGACCCGGACTCAGATCGTAGACAGTTCATCCGGTAACGAAGCGAGAGCTTTCTTGTATAGATATTTTACATGTGATGTCATCGGCACTGATAAGACAGTTTAAAGCAGCCATCTTTGAAGGCAAAGGCTAATGCAGGCCAAAATCTGGAAATATGTGCTGTATTAAACGCTCCACTGGGTTTTTTTCAGTCTACTTACTGAACTTTATATCAAACAGCTTTTATGAAGTACTTTAGATATCAAAACTATATTTTGAAAGTTAAAAAAAAATAGAACAAAAAAAAAAAGAAATATAATGTTCATTTTGATTAAGGATGAACCAATAATTTTATTCATTTAAAGATGACTTTCAAGAGTTTTCCAATGATGTATTATAGCAAAACGAAGAAATTGCAAGAAATAGCTTCTATACAATTCATCTAAAAACCCTTGAAGTTACCATCATAGATGGCTGCCAAGATAAGGGATCTTCACTGATGTGGAAACTATCTATACATAACGCGGGTAGGTAATAACAGAATTAAGTGACAGAAGGGCTACCAGTCTACCGTCAAACCCTCCCTCAAAATCCTAAAATAAACAAAACAAAAATCAGCTACAAAAGTAAGGTAACGCACTATTTGTAAAGATTCTTGCCCTTGCACTCCCTTGTATACAGATACTTTAACTTAAAACTACATCAGAAAGTATGTGCATGTTGTTTCTTCTTTGTTCCTCGTGGTATTTGGGAATGGAATACTTCATTCCAATCAGGTATTATCAAGTCGTATTATGACTTTTTTTTAAATTACTTAACTAATTTCAATTAATAACATCATAACATATCAAAGAATATGTCAGCGCTTGGACATTTTTTATTA
This sequence comes from Sinonovacula constricta, assembly GCA_007844125.1. Taxonomy (NCBI): domain Eukaryota; kingdom Metazoa; phylum Mollusca; class Bivalvia; order Cardiida; family Solecurtidae; genus Sinonovacula; species Sinonovacula constricta. The sequence continues at coordinate 32,354,294 of CM017559.1, forward strand.
AATATATCCCTTTTCTTACTTGCATATGAGAACCCCTCTGGAATTGCGAGGACTTTGTCATATTTCCATTATCATATTATCCTTTCATTAAAAAGAAATATTGTTAACTTAAATTGAAATTAATAATTTCAGTTGAATGACCAACACTTTAAAGACTGTAACTGTTGAATTTTTCTCTTATGTGATATGTTGTTTCTTTCTGGGTGTTTTATTAGATTTTAATTATTACAGGCAAATCATTTTAAATTCAGATTTAAAATGTAAAGGAATGCTTAAATAACAAGCATTTGATAGCATTGCAGGCAATACAGTAGTCCCTTACTGGTCCCTCAAAAAGTTCTTTAATTATCATACGCCCCTGTTGATTGCCATTTATAATTTATTTGAGGTTGAAGTCTGTATTTGTATAATAATGGCCTTCAAGGTAGCGACCCAAATGTTGTGCGCGACACGTAATCTCAATATGGTGATCATTTCTGTGAAATAGTTGTAAAATCCGACTTCAAATAACAAAGTTATGGGGCGGACACGATTTTGCAGCAAGGTCATGCTGTGACCCTGGCCTTCAAGGTAGCGACCCAAATGTTGTGCGCGACACGTAATCTCAATATGGTGATCATTTCTGTGAAATAGTTGTAAAATCCGACTTCAAATAACGAAGTTATGGGCCGGACACGATTTTGCTTCAAGGTCATGCTGTGACCTTGACCTTTAAGGTAGCGACCCAAATGTTGCGCGTGCATATTGTTTACATTGCTACCTATTAACATACTAAGTTTCATGCGCCTAGCTTTAATAGTTTTTAAGTTATCAAAGGATCCAGAATTTTAGCGGATAGACAGACTGACGGACGGAGGGTAAACCTAAAGTCCCCTACCGGTGTTAACACCAGTAGGAGACTAATTAGATCATTATTTGTTTTTGGAATTCGTTTTGTTTTTGTTTGTTTTTTAAATACATCCCCGCAACTAATTATGACCATTATAGTGACATCTAGCTACTTTTGTGGAGGAAGACCCCAATCAAATGTCTGGGTAGTACATGGCAGGTCAGCTGGAAGACCCACATTATGTCCTTCACCCGGAAGGGACTCAAACCCATGCAATGAAAGGCTAAGCAGTCAGAGGAGTTGCAAATCGGCGACTCTACCACTACCCCCCAAACCCACACCCTGTTTTTGGAAAGAAATATGAAATTGAAAATGCTGCATGGATAAAAAGACAAAGTGAATGAATAACTGTTTATTGTATGGCCATATCAACACAAGCATATGAATCTTAATAGCTCTCCAAAGCCCAAAGAAAGAAAAATCAAAGTAAACATAACTCAACAGAATACATTTCAAAATATTCACAGGATATACAAAAGCATTTTTTTTTTTCAGTACATGATCAAATATTTCAAAATAAAATTTTATTTAATGTGGACATTTTAAAGAAAAGGTCCAAAAGATATTTGGGAAAAATATGCTGTAAGTTATATCGGAACCTATTACTCGACTTACAAAGCTGTAAATAATTTAATAGCACACCAAAATAGAAAACCAACTTATTATTTTTGAAAATTGATTATTAGTGAAAAATGTTACTAAATAGGTCATTTAAATATTACAAAACAGGCATACTCCAACTAATTGAATGGACCATGAAGTGTTTGCAGAAGGGAGTAACTTTTCTAATTATTTAGGCTAAAAATGAATATCTAAAGCAGGCACTGCTAATTCATCATTTTCAGTCCTTGTTAGAGAATGCTTTTATCCTTAGATTCATTAAAAAATGCAAATTCAAAACGTTAAGATACTGTTTGAGTGTGTTGTATGTCCTGGTAAAAGTGTAATTTTGCCTTTCAATAAATATAACCACACTGTATTGATAAAGCTGGAAATATCTAGTGATTAAAAGAACATTAATTTATAACCATTATTTCTAAAAGTAACTTTGTAAAAAAATTAAAACAAAATAGAACTTAGTAAAATATAACTTACACATTTCCATATCTGTTAAAGGGAAAACTGCCTACTAAACAAGTCTTGAATCCCTACCTGTACCACATACATGTCATGTTCAAGGCCTACAAACTTCTGTAATATCCCATTTTTATATTTAAAATATCAGTCTATTGGTGACTACATTAAATTAATTCTTCACCATCTTTACATTTCTTTATCTGAATATGAATTTTGTAATTATCCAATTATAATTCAATAAAAAAAACTAAGTTTTAATTTGGTTATATTATACAGGCATACACACTTTTAATAAAGATAAATACAGCTTATGTCAATGCTGCTGGCATCCATGTGAAATATTTCTGAGGCCAAAGTGGGAGATTTTCACTGGCAAAGTGGAAGAAGTGTTATTTTCATATAAAAAAGAAGGAAGTTATCTGTTTCCAAGAAGGTAGATTTCTGAAAATGTGCAAAAACACTCCTCATTTTCAAATAATGTTGAATCTTAAAAGAGGTAGTCCCTCAACAAAAGTGGGAGAGTTCACATGTATGTACTGGTATGCTCAAAGCAACAGATAGTGGTTACATTTATTTAAAACACTTTGTTTCTAATTAAAGGCTAAACATTAATAGTGACCTTTACCAATCGTTTTGCATAGTCAATAATTCAATAAACTATTATTCAATCCAATTTAAATCTGTACTTTCTTTATTTTTGTCCAAACAAAGCTAGCTTGCATAAATAATTGTTTTTTCTTGGCTGATTAACCAATATAACTAAACAAGATTTCCAAACAAATATAAATGAATTTAAGTGGCATACAAACAATTATATCAAAACCACACATTTTTGTGTCATGAACACAAAGAAAAGAAAAGTAATTAATGCGGATATAATAAGCTTTCAAGATTATTAAGGATAAAAGCTGACAAAACAATGAAAAAATCCTCCAAACAATCAACAATAAAAATAATTATTCTCTTTGCCGAGTATTATAGATTAATTCATCTAGATGACAAGTTGTTTAAAAGCATTACAGCTTTATTTTAATTTTTGAAACAAATAAACACAACATCCAAAGTGCAAAAAAGAAATAATTATTATGAATTATAAAGATTTTTCTGGAAGTCTTGACATTGAAGCATCATAAAGTACCTTTAATAATACATAACAAACACATGTTACAAAAATATAAAGTTAACAGTAAAAACAAATTAAGAATACACTTTATTATTGTCTTTAGATGCCTGCGTGTCATGTAATTGTATCAATACATAAACTTTGTTATCTTTTTATTGCTTCTTTTATTAGTTTCTTTGAATTAATTGGGGAAAATAATTGGGAACTGGGAACTAATTTCATCTTTAAACTATTAAGTACTCTTTCATCTTCCAAACTTAAAGTGGCTTTCACAAAATACCCATATAGGGACAGACAAAAATCACTTCAAAACAATTATCTATTTATGACAAATAAGAAACATGCTGGCAGATAACAACACAGAGCAAAGCCAATTAACAAAAAACACAAAAAAACAATTTACCCCTCTACATGAAATGAAAAAGAAATCATTGATCAAAAGGTGCATCTATAGAAAAGTATATGTAATCAATGCTTATTGCAAGGAAAGAATCAAGGCCCAACAAATTCATTGCTTTATATAACTTTCCTGATCATTAAAACACATTCAGATAGTGCTCACTCTAGGCAGTCTGCTGCATTTACATTGTTTTGTTGTTTTTATAAAAAAAATAAAAACATGGTTCCATTCATTTATTTAGTGAGAAAGCGCTAAAAAATTATCAGCTATTAATATAAAAGGGTCATATTACCGCAAGATGGTATCCCCCCGAAAAAATAGTAACAAAGAAATAATAAAAAAAAAAGACAGTCGATAACATTTGTTCTTAATATTTCTCTGGACTTTTATATAAACTTGTTATGGTGTTCATTTAATAAAAAAGATAATGGTTTCAGATGCACAAAAATGTAACCCGAATAATTTTCTTTATGTATCTTTCCAATTTTGTAAATTTTATTTACTATTAAAGAGAAAACAATCGGAGTTATTAAAATAAAAACTTGCATACATTGCATCATGTGAACATGCTACTGGTTATGATTTATACATTCTTCAGAGCACGGCTGCCGTTCTTCTGCACAAAGCCATTCATGCATACATCTACACCATTCTGTTGTTGGCCAATTATTATTTCTCCTTAAATGGCAATCTTATACAATTAAGAGCCATGAAGCAGTTGATTAATACAAATCATGAAATCGCATCTCAAGTGTTCTACACACTACGTGATTGAACTCGTTTCACCAAAGAAGTTTGTTTGGTGCCAAAATACTTCTTTGTTTAAAGATAGTCTCGGAAAAGTATCCAACATTTTCCTAACACAATTCTCGCACATCCAGCAAGCAGTGTCGACAAAGCTGACCTCGGCATGACCCAGTGACGACGATTGGCGTCTCCATCCATCTCTCCACCCTTCCTGGTTCCCCCCGCTACTTCCACTTCTGCCTTCCCTGACAGCCCCTTTTGCCCCTACCACAGCTGATGGTAATTAACCATTTACCAGATCCCAATTGAGCTGTTATCCACGTTTCAGAGTTTTCAGATGGCATATGCTCCAGATTTTGGAACGATTTTCTACATACAAGAACACCATACTGGCACAGCACTGCAAGAACCTAGATCCAAAATCTGAGATGATCATATAACTATAGGGAAAATCTTAGTCATGAACACAAACTTTTGAATATTGTTTGGGTTTTTTTTTGTTACAATGCACTGACACAATCATGGTCATATTGCCAGTGTCTAGCTAATTATTGGTGGAGGAAGCCCCCAGACATACATCTGGGTAGAAACACGCACTTTTGCATAACTCATGGTCAAAATCAATGATGAACCATTGTCAAGGTTTGAGATGAGTACTCATCTAGATACAATGATAGGTCATCAACCCAAGTTACAGTGGCAAATTTGCTATCTGCAGACCATCTGAAAATCATCTGAAGTAAATCTGAAGACAACTGGCTCCTTAGGGACTGATAAAGCTGAGCATCGGTGGTTGATTGAACTATAGGGGCTTGAGGCGCTGCCCAAACCTTTATGGTTCTTGGTTTTGGGTCCAGGCATGCTGAGGGAATTTGTAAGCGGGTGTACACATGGACATGGGCGTAGGTATGGTGACGTATTGTGTCAGTCAACAGGGTGGCTACGCCTGGAGATCTCGCACCCTAGACACTGCCTCTAATCTCTCTCCTCCTGTCAAAATTGTCGTTAGTTGTCGCAATGATACCATCTCCTCTTGGACTTATTCAAAGTCTCTTTTCACCTGAAATGTTAAAAGACAATGAATGAAAGATGAAAACTTAAAATAGTGATAAAAACTTAAAGGCTTTCTACTTAATCAGCAGATGCACAAGTAATTGTTTAAAAAATGGTATCTTTTACATTAAGGTTTAAGACTGACTCAGTATACAGATCACTTTTCAAAGATGTAAATGGGTGTTATGGTAATATACTCCTTAATTATTGAGCATTTAGCTCGAATTAACAAAAAAAGCAATTGTTTTTTTTAGTTTTTTTTAATACGTTGCTGTGCCCAATTATGATTACTATAGCAATATCCAGCTATTTTGGTGGAGGAAAACACCATACAATTATCTGGATAGAACCACTGGCACACCAAAGGTCAGCTGGAAGACCTTCCTACATCATGTCCTTTGTCCCAAACGAGACCTAAACCCACACGACAAATTTAAAAATAATCTAGGAAAATGTACAGAAAACAACCTTTTTTTTGATATATGATGAAAGGATCTTAAAAATTTGTACCAGCAATACTGAATTAGAGAAAGAAATGACTGATTTAGTCCAGTGATATAAATTTTGGCCAATGGCAGAATAAAAAGACCCTATACCTTATCAAGTGTGAGCGTCTCACTGGCAGCTAGTTGAAGGGGCCCTGTGACAGTTGAGACGCATAGAACATGCGGTCACCCTGGTACGTCGAGTCCTGGGACAGCATGCCGTCAGCCTGTGACTTGAAATCATCTGCCAGGAAACTGTCCTGAAATCAAGAAATAAAGCATTTTTTTATTATATTCCATACTGTATAGGCATGCAATCATTAAAATTACTAAGATACAAGTTTTAAAATGTAAAGAAAAACAATCACTGACAAAAACCATCACTGAAGTTAATATTTTTTATTCCTTTTAAATCCTTAAAGAAAGTTTTGATATTTTTTAAAGTTATTTATCAGTCAGTCATACTTTTAATCTTAGATCTCAGTAGAACCTGTGGCACACATTAAGTAATCTGGAAAACCTCCCCAGTTGAAAGTACTTGCCCCAACTGGGCCTCATACCCACATGGTAAGAGGATGCATCCGCTTCTCCTGACAGCTCAGCATACAAAATTGCTAGCATTTGGTCTTCACTTCACTGTTCAAGTCACACATTATCTCTTCAAATTCCATTTTGTTTCTATACAATTTTGCTCACCTGGGACAGTTCTGGCTGTGAAAGGCCAGAGAGTCCAGGCTGACTCATCTGGAAAGGCTGACTCATAGAGAGACCTCCCTGGGTGAGAGGTCCCTGGGAGAACGGCTGCGATACGTCCTGGCTTGCCTGGCTCTGACTACCTGTCATCTGACTGCCTCCAAGATGGTTCTGTTGTGACTGGTTGCTGTACCGTGGGGGCTTAGACCTGCCACCGCGACCACCACCGCCACGACCGCCGCGCCCTCCTCCCATCTTGTTGTTTGCTGTAACAGTTTATTTTTAATATTACTTACCAATGGTATGATTTACATATATAATTTTGAGTTATAAGTCTATCCTCGAGAAATGTTACCAAATTTATTAAGTTTAATGATAAGTAGGTAATTAAATACAAGTTTAAAACAAAAATGCAGGAAACTGATGAATCTTCTGATTGTTTGAAAAAAAAGGAATTAACATTTGAACAAACAATCTGCTGTGCTTACAGATATAAATGCCCATACCATTAATTTCATTTTTAAGTTTAACTGTAAGATTAAAATGTTAAGATACACAAACCTGACTCACAATATTCAGGATGTTTTAAAAACTCTTCATGAAGACTCATGTAACCATTTTTCATAATTTATAACTGGCTTTATATAAATGAGCTCAAAAGTATAGTCGTTGTAATTTATAACAAAACAAAATCCGAGTTCACAGTTACAAATTTTTGCGCAAGGAGAATCCAAATCATGTGATTGGCTGGATTTAACTCTAGCCAATAAGATCCTTGAGAATAATCTTAAACTGGGAATCCAACTTTTAAAACATTGATTGTGGGTTCAAACAGCCTTAATAAATAGTCATATTATTGGTGTCATAGTAATACCGATAAATACAATGTGTTTTAACTTATTCATCAGCATTGGTGGTTGCTGTGGGTTGCCTTGATAAATTGCCTTAGCAGTGTAGTCAGTGTATAGTTATACATTGAATAATGTGGGGTTTTTTACTTACTCATCTGCATGGGTGGTTGTTGTGGGTGGAAGGGGCCGGGCATGGGGCTAATGAACATGTTCACAGGTACCGGGATATTCATGGCCTGCCCAGTGTAGGCCCGCTCAGGCCCAATGTAGCCCAGCTGGTCGTGGGTTCGAACAACAGGCTCTCTGTAAGGTACATCTGCAAACAGAGAAATTCACTTTGTTTTTATGTTTATGTTATTGGGTTTATCGTCCCACCAACAATATTTCGGTTATCTGTGGACTGTGACTACTTGAAGTGGATATAGTGCTGCCTTCATTGTGCATCTCATGCTGTGAATACCTGACATGATGCCACACCCAGTCACATTATCCTGACACTGAGCCAACCAGTCTGAAAACAACTCCTATATTTCAAGAATTTCAAATAACTTTGGTTGTGTTGTGGCCTGGTATCAAATCTGAGACTTCCCATGCTTAGACTTGACTCTCTACCAATTGCACTACCAGGTCCAGTCAAAACGCATTTTGTATAGAAACAAGTAACAAAACAATACTTACTTCTATCATATATACTGCCTGGAATCAGTACCTCTCTAGCATCGAACATGGTGTTGCTCATGAATCGGCCACCCTAAATGCAAGTAATAATACTACATTTTTGTATTGGCATTAATTTTGTAGTCACAACTATTCTACTTCGGATATTTATTAAGTAGTTGGCATCATTTTTCCCATAATAAACACATTCTACATGATCGTATTTATTCATACAACAAAGTGCCTATAAAACAAAATAATCAAAGATAAATGAAATAAGTGTACATTTTATTTTGCATAAGCTATTTACTTTCATTCATTTTCACTTACATAAAAGGATGCCCATAGTACTTAAACTGCTAAAGATTTTAAATAAACAAACAGGAGTTTGAAACACAAACCAGTATAGCAAATTGGTTTAAGTAACTTTGTGGTTGAAATACAAACCAGTAAGACAAATTGGTTTAAGTAACTTTGTGGTTGAAATACAAACCAGTAAGACAAATTGGTTTAAGTAACTTTGTGGTTGAAATACAAACCAGTAAGACAAATTGGTTTAAGTAACTTTGTGGTTGAAATACAAACCAGTAAGACAAATTGGTTTAAGTAACTTTGTGGTTGAAATACAAACCAGTAAGACAAATTGGTTTGAGTAACTTTGTGGTTGAAACACAAACCAGTAAGACAAATTGGTTTAAGTAACTTTGTGGTTGAAATACAAACCAGTAAGACAAATTGGTTTAAGTAACTTTGTGGTTGAAACACAAACCAGTAAGACAAATTGGTTTAAGTAACTTTGTGGTTGAAATACAAACCAGTAAGACAAATTGGTTTAAGTAACTTTGTGGTTGAAATACAAACCAGTAAGACAAATTGGTTTGAGTAACTTTGTGGTTGAAACACAAACCAGTAAGACAAATTGGTTGAGTAACTTTGTGGTTGAAATACAAACCAGTAAGACAAATTGGTTTAAGTAACTTTGTGGTTGAAATACAAACCAGTAAGACAAATTGGTTTAAGTAACTTTGTGGTTGAAATACAAACCAGTAAGACAAATTGGTTTAAGTAACTTTGTGGTTGAAATACAAACCAGTAAGACAAATTGGTTTGAGTAACTTTGTGGTTGAAACACAAACCAGTAAGACAAATTGGTTTAAGTAACTTTGTGGTTGAAATACAAACCAGTAAGACAAATTGGTTTAAGTAACTTTGTGGTTGAAACACAAACCAGTAAGACAAATTGGTTTAAGTAACTTTGTGGTTGAAATACAAACCAGTAAGACAAATTGGTTTAAGTAACTTTGTGGTTGAAATACAAACCAGTAAGACAAATTGGTTTGAGTAACTTTGTGGTTGAAACACAAACCAGTAAGACAAATTGGTTTGAGTAACTTTGTGATTGAAATACAAACCAATAAAGCAAATTGGTTTGAGTTACTTTGTGCTTGAAACACAAACCAGTAAGACAAATTGGTTTGAGTAACTTTGTGGTTGAAATACAAACCAATAAAGCAAATTGGTTTGAGTTACTTTGTGGTTGAAACATAAACCAGTAAGACAAATTGGTTTGAGTAACTTTGTGGTTGAAATACAAACCAATAAAGCAAATTGGTTTGAGTAATGTTGTGGTTGAAATACAAACCAATAAAGCAAATTGGTTTGAGTAATGTTGTGGTTGAAATACAAACCAGTAAAGCAAATTGGTTTGAGTAACGTTGTGGTTGAAACACAAACCAGTACGGCAAATTGGAACAAAAGAAATGTTCCCATTTTCAGTAATAGCAGATAGAAATTTTCCTCTAGCAAGATATTCCTATCATTCATTTGACACAATGCGTTTCGATAACAAAACTTGTAGTTGTTATTGTTGATTTTTTTTTCCACTTAGCTACGCCAAACTAAGTTTCTTTGTCTAACCAGCTATCGTTTAAGTGCAATAAATTACTTAATTCTAGCCTAAATTTAGGTCAGGATTTGTTTTGTTTTTGAAATACATTCCAGCGACCCATTATGACTATTATGGTAACGTCCAGCTTTTTCATTGAAGGAAGACTCCAGACAGATGTCTGGGCAGAACCAACAGTGCACCACAGATCAGCTGCAAAACCTTCCCACATTATGTCTCAGCCTTTAACAGTACTTGAACCCATGCAGGAAAGAGACTAAGCAGTCATAGAAGATACAAATTCACAACTGTACCACTACACAAAGGTGCACCCTATGCACAATTTGATATGCTTTTTTATATTTTTATGTTATTTAAAAAATGTCTTAAAGGCTGAATAATGTTAAATGTGAAAAATAAAATTAAAAAATGAAAACATGACATGTGAAAACAATCACAAGTGGTGCATTTTAATAAGGGACTATCAGAAACGGAGAATAAATAAATCCATCACAACTTTTTTCTGATTTGTGGGAGTAACAAAAAAAGTTCTGATCATTGAAATCCTTGTGACATACAGGGTTGGTGGAGTTGACAAGTTTCCTAGGCTTGCTGAATTGGATGAGGCTCTCCTTCATGTTGTTGAGGGGTCCCTCCACCAGACACTTCTGCTCCTTGTAGTAAGTCAGCAGATGGTTCCAAAGAGGTTGCTGAAATAGTAACGCAGGATCAATAAGTCACCTGACTACTTAGATTATTTAAACCCAAGGGCCTGTATCTAAGGGCTAGAGAAAATAAACTTCTGAACTTGAATCATATCTGATATCATTTTTAAGCATCTGATTGGTCAGATCTTAGTTCAATTTTATCATGCGACCAATGTGATGCTTGAGGACAATCTCAGTCTCAAGTTTTGTTTACCTTAGAAGCCCTGTATTATCATTTTAATTTTATCAGGATTGATCAAATAAAGTATAAAAGTCCCCAAAATTCATCCTTTACAAATATGTTTTAATTAGTGTCCATACATGTTTGTTTATTGGGTTTATTGTCCCAGCAATAGTATTTCAGTTATCTGGAGAAGGTGTCCAATAAAAGCAGATATAGTGCTGCCTTTTATGTGTATAGCATATCATGAACACCTGGCATGATACCACAACCAGTCACAGTATCCCTACACTGGGCCAACAAGTCGTGGAACTACCCTCATATTTGCTTGAGTTTTAGCAAGGGAGCTATACCACTACCATTTTTAACGGCCTTGGTATATCGCGAAAAAAACACACCATTATTTAGCAGCATTTCGCTCAACAATCTAGCAGATCTCTGAACTGTGCATGGGGTCATAAATTTCATCTGTATAGGGCAGTCATTAACAATTTGCTGATTGGCTTATATAGGGAGGCAGTAACACAGGAAGTATCCAATGTGTTATGCACCTATGCAAAGCAGTGACCAAATAACTTTCAGCACTCTTCAAAAACAATAAGCTGCAGCATGCCAACACTGAGTTTATTCTATGCTAGATAGATTCTTTTTTACCTTGGACAATACTTTGGGGTTTCCAACAATGATGATGCCATACCTGAAAAAAAAACAGAAGTGACAAGTTAAAAAATGACTGAAAATGCTTCATCACAAATGATGGCACTTAATAATTTACACATAAAAAATGTAGCATATCATAATGAGCATGCCTTAATGGTTTACATATGAAAATGTCTAAGTAGGTCGAGAAAAAAAGAAGATGGTGACACACAATTTTCTTAGAAACCTGTTATCATATAACCACACAATGTATTTTATACCAATCACTGTGAAAAGCAAGCTAAGTAAATGTAACCAAAGGAGCTTCACTACTATAGTTCATAGACTTCAGTTGTGGCCTGTGAAATAAAGGAAGGGCCTTTCATAACTGGACACTATTACCATTGCTACAACAATTTAATATTCAGATAGTTAGCCTACAAGAACTCAGGAGGTTCACCTACTTTGCTCTGGTCAGTGCGACATTAAGACGTCTTGGATCGTTGAGGAAACCAATGCCCTGATGCTCATTGGATCTTACACAGGACAGGATAATGAAGTCCTTCTCGCGACCTTGAAAAGCATCCACACTTGCCACTTCAATTTCCTGTAATACAATTAGACAAATTATAAACAATTACCATATACTTCTTCTTACAAGATTTTTTTCCCAGTATGACTTGCCTTGTAGTATGAAGAAATTCAAATTAATCGGTCTCAAGACAATCATTACAAGCTGAGCATAGGAAAGGAAGGCATACAAGAACCACTTTTAGCTGCAGTCTTAAATATGTTCTAATGTAGTTAGTTCTTTTTTGTTTTTCAGTGACCCATTATTAGCATTGTAGCAACATCCAGTTATTTTGGGGGGAAGAAAATCCTTTACAAATGTCTGAGTAAATCCACCGGCACACTGCAAGTCAAATGGGAGACATTCCCTCATCAAGTTTTCACCCTTACTGGGACTCAAATCCACACAGTCAGATGCTAAACAGTCAAGCTGAGTTACAAGTTGGCGACTCTGCCTTGAAGCCACTGGTGCATCTTATGAATGAGGATTCTGTTATAATTGGAAATCCCTTGTTTAATAAAATTTAATCAGTAAGATGGCATAAATGAGTCTCTCGTCTCATTATAGATTTCACTCAAGCTAAAATTATTATATCTCAATATCGCCTTATAAAGTATTTTTGTTTTGTTTTTTTAAATACACTGCAGCGACCAATTATCCCACATCAAACACTGTCGACTGCCTGTTATGGATTCTCCATCATAGCTTGCTGCAGTTGACACTCTTTTTTACTTCATCTTCTTTTACGTGTTATCCTGATGCTTTAAAAGGGTCAAAGTTAATGACGCCTTACATGCAATGACAGATAACTCTAAAAATCACTAAAGACATTGACATTACCATATAACATTTCTGATGTATTCCCAAGTGCAAACTTTTATACATCACATTAATCTGACAACTCCAGTCACATTTAGAAAGTCTCTGATTTAGTGCTGTAAAATGATGTCATGGCTTAGGCTTAAGGATAGTTGTTGAATAAAAGGCCCAAATTAGGTTAACAGTACATACCACATAAAGTTTCTTGTTGAGGGAGCCACTGTACTGCATGTATTGTACAATGTACGCCCTCTGTCCCTCATACGGTGTAATGATCCCAATCTGCTCTGGTTTCACTCCGGACCTCAGAAACCGTGTCGCGATCTTTTCCACACTAGCAGTCTCCGTTCTGGCAAAACACAGCAGATATTGTCAGATCTAACAGGAAAAGGGTTTTGGTCAAATAACATATTGGGATCATTTATTTCTAAGCTAAAATCTTTTGCGGCCAATTTATTCATTCAAAAATCATGCAAACATTTAATACTTCTTAGTGGTTCATATGAAATGCCTCACCAGTATCTCAACAGTGATATGCAATATTGACTAGAACTAACAGGAGCTCAACAAAGAGTGCACTTCCCTTTTCTCAAAGCTGGATAGTTTAAGCTGTCACTAACCGTAACAAAAACCAAAATGACACAGAAAATTTAAGTTAATAAAGGGGAATATCTTAGACAAAGGTCTACGAGTCAATATGAAGAAGACTGGGGTACATTTAGCAGTAGGTTGCTTGGCTACTCAACATTTAGCAGCCTTGTGGTCTGTGCAAATTAAAAATAAAAATTAAGAATATTTCTAATACAAAGTACTTGAAAAAACCTACTATTAAAATGATACCTTACTTTTATGACAAAAACGGGAAATACCTGTTAAGATAAGATGTTCCCGAGCTGGATATTTCTTCCTGTCCAGAGCTGGTATAGAAGAACATGGGCTTGTCAGGCTGGGGCCATGGGATGTCCAGGCTGGGGCGCAGACGGTCAGCTGCATACAAGAAACATGATTATTGTTTGGGATGAGATGGGATTTGCCGGCATTTTTGCCGATACTGTGCAGCGACATTTCTATCATTACAGCGCAGGGGCACTTATGAGGTGCCCAGGGACTGAGCCCGGCCGGTCCATTATACTGACACCGACGAGTCAGGCCTAATGCTGCCCCCTTAGCCCTGAGCATTAGGAGGGAAGCCACTACTACCAACTTTAAAGTCTTTGGTTTGACCCGGCCGGGGGTTTGAACCTGCAACCTTCCAATCCACAAGCTGATGCTCTACCACCTGAGCTATTGCGGCCAGTTGATTATTGGTTGAGTTGCTTAAATTATATATATTGTATAAATATATATATAAATTGCAAAGCTTCTAAGTCAAGAGATTTATTTTATTTCATGTATACTATCTTGAACAGTTCCGTTTTAAAAAAAAAAAATAAAATCTGTACACGTCTTAAAATTATTAGTATTTAAGTTGTTTTTGTTGTTTCTCTGAAGGCCTATTGAAAGAAAAATTAAGTTAAAGTTGGTATCTTAAATATGCCTATTGTTAATACAACACAGACCTACGAAGCAGTAGTTTTTAGGTTTTTTTAATCACAACTTGAATGGTAAAATCATGAAATACAATTTCTAACCTATTATGACACAATAAGAATTTCAGTAAAAAAAAGATTTAGAATCTTGTAGAAAACCTTATCGTTAAATGATAGACTTTTTAAACCAAATTATTGTCATTCAATTCTTCTTTTCTATGAACAAGGAGATCTGCCAATTCCCGTTGGCCATGTCTAAAAATAGCTTGCTATGCTGCATATGCAGAAAAAGGATTCATCCTACTGAAATATTGTTGTGGTGTTAAAGGCAACTCTTACAGCTTAAAGCTTGGACTTTAATAGAAGATTTAAGCAGGAACTTTCTAGATTATAGTATTTGCATTTTCTTTTGTACTTTTCTGGCTTTGTGTGTTGACTAACACTTTTTTTTTCACCACCCCATTAAGGCCTGAATCCATTATGGCCCGTATTCACCAACCATTCTTCAGCCCAAGTCATCACTTAAGACACAATTTTCCTACCAACAAAAACAAGCTTATTTATGAAGTATCAATGTGATTCTAAGCTAAAAGTGGCAAAGTTAAAGTGTCATGCTAAATTGCAGACATGTAGCTAAATACATTGAGAACATTGTGGATTGAAATCCATGACTTGAGCAATTCTTACTAAAGAATGGTTGGTGATTACAAGCCATAATGGAATCCATACATAACAATTAAACAGTGAACTTGCACTCAAATGTAAGAGTATAAGATTTGACCCTTAACTGTGTGTAGACAACAGCAAATACTGAATGCAAGCAATTGTTTATAATTAATATTTGTTATTATTAATTTAGTACTGATTGAACTAACGTGTAACAAAACTAGTTATCCTCACCTGAGGTGACTCCATTCTGCAGGGATCCCTCATAGAAGATGTTGGAGGGGAAGGCGCTCATGGCTGGGTGCATACGGTACTGGACTTGCAGTCGGATGGGTCGGATGCCAAGGACCACAAGACGCTCGAACAGCGACTGGGAGAGACCAGCCCTGGCAGCCTTCTTACACATTACCACAGGCCCAAGCTGGCAATGATCTCCTACCAGGATAAGCTGTAACAGGCAGTGGGATTTAAAGATGATGGTTTTGATTTTGTTTTGATATAAATGAATCTATAGGTAAACAGACACAATTAGAGGGATGCCGTGACCCAGAGTAGACTTGCCTCTCCTCAGCCCCTCACCACGTAGGTTTGAGTCCAAGAACTTCCATATTCAGAGGTCTTCAACCCCAAGTGTGCCAATGGTTCAACGCAAGTAACTACAGTGCAAGTAACACCTTCAATGCACAGCTAGTCAGTTTGTAAAACTTTTCTGTTGCGTTAGACTATATACCTTAACTGCGACTCAAACTTTCAAGGTGCAGTAACATGGTGACAAAGTTTTTGTATCAGAAAGTAACATTCAACAGTCAAGGTTATACAGAATTTCAGTTTCATTTAGTGGGAGAGACCCTGAAAACTATCTTGAAAGGACAATATTGCAAATGTTATATGCTCAGTACAAAAATTAAATAATTGAAATATTTATTCACCTCAATTCGAATCAACCTTGTCAATATAAAATCTTTTGCCACTTACCTGTCTACATCCCAGTATGACAGGTATCATACATTCAGGCTCCGTAGCCTGGGTGCTCTCATCAATAAGCACGGAGCGGAACTGCATCTTGCCCAGTCTTGGATCACCAGCTCCCACACAGGTACAGCAGATAACATCTGCGTGCTAAACAGAGAGGAAAATGAAAGGCTGTATAGTCATGTTACACAACGGTATAAATGTAGATGGAATGTTTGGTGCAATGAAATTGTGAATGCTGTTAAAATAGTATCTTTTATGCATGGATTCAATATTAAGAAACTTAATGCTATTATATAGGAGGACAAAATGTGCAGCCAGTAATGAGCCAAAAACCTGCTTAGGTTGCATGTTGTACTCTTATTATTCTTGTAGTTAGACTTAAGTCAATGCAGATCTGTTGATTTTTTTTTCTATTACAAGACCTTTAATCCACCCAAGCCAGCCTACCTGTAGGAGTTCCCTCTCGCACTGTTTCTTCAGGGACCGGTACCTCTTTTCATCTGTGGACGACAGCTCTCCAGTCTCATCCTTCAGCTGCTGCAACTTCTGCAGCTCAGGCATGCTGGCATTTAGAAAAGCAGTAATATTTATACTTCAAAAGCTTACAGTAAAATTTAACTTGCCAAGAGCTTACAACATTTCATTAAACAACCATGACCAAGGATAGCCAATGTTTTCTAAAAAAAAAATCATCTTTAACGCATTTTTCCAAACTATGTAACAGTGTAACAAGTCATTATTTGCCAATTTTATCTTGAATTTTCCTCTAATTTTAAGAAAAATTACAACAAACAAAAACGTTATATTATGATTTGACTTTGTTTTGTATATATAGTATGTATTTCTATTGTTGTATTTTTAGTCTGGTGTATCTGTCTTTTTCAATTTGTGAAGACAGTGAGTCCCTAATCTAGCCACTGTTTTTGCAGAATCATGGTCAAAAAGCCTGATGGGAAAAAATCCACTTGGTGTTTTGAACAGGCCAGACAAAAACCCTCCCATCTTTTTCCTTCTGGTAGGAAAACCTTTACAGAAACATCATGACCCAAACAAAAACCCTCCTGTAACTTTTCTGAACAACTAGAACTAAAATCAATCAAAGGATAATAACTAAAAAACAGAAGAAGGTAGAGTTACCATTCTTGTGCACTTCACTTTGAGTCATTGCCAGAAACATGCACACTAAGTTTGGAGTCATTTGGACCTACAGTAACAAAGTTATACTCCAGACAGGAAATGCTCTATAAAAATCAATAAAAGGGGAATAATTCAAAAATGAAACAAGGTAGAGTTACGGTTCTTGTGTGCTGCACTTCGAGTCATTGCGAGAAACATGCATACCAAGTTTGAAGTCATTTGGACCTACGGTGACAAAGTTAGGCTCCGGACAAGAATTGCTCTATAAAATCAAAGGGGAATAACTAAAAAACAGAAGAAGGTAGAGTTACCGTTCTTATGCAATGCACTTTGAGTCATTGCCAGAAACATGCATACCAAGTTTGGAGTCATTTGGACCTACGGTGACAAAGTTAGGCTCCGGACAAGAATTGCTCTATAAAATCAATCAAAGGGGAACAACTAAAAAACAGAAGAAGGTAGAGTTACCGTTCTTGTGCAATGCACTTTGAGTCATTGCCAGAAACATGCATACCAAGTTTGGAGTCATTTGGACCTACGGTGACAAAGTTACACTCCGGACAAGAAATGCTCTTTAAAAATCAATAAAAGGGGAATAATTCAAAAATGGAACAAGGTAGAGTTACGGTTCTTGTGTGCTGCACTTCGAGTCATTGCCAGAAACATGCATACCAAGTTTGGAATCATTTGTACCTACGGTGACAAAGTTAGGCTCCGGATAAGAAATGCTCTATAAAATCAATCAAAGGGGAACAACTAAAAAACAGAAGAAGGTAGAGCTACCGTTCTTATGCAATGCACTTTGAGTCATTGCCAGAAACATGCATACCAAGTTTGGAGTCATTTGGACCTACGGTGACAAAGTTACACTCCGGACAAGAAATGCTCTTTAAAAATCAATAAAAGGGGAATAATTCAAAAATGGAACAAGGTAGAGTTACGGTTCTTGTGTGCTGCACTTCGAGTCATTGCCAGAAACATGCATACCAAGTTTGGAATCATTTGTACCTACGGTGACAAAGTTAGGCTCCGGATAAGAAATGCTCTATAAAATCAATCAAAGGGGAACAACTAAAAAACAGAAGAAGGTAGAGTTACCGTTCTTGTGCAATGCACTTTGAGTCATTGCCAGAAACATGCATACCAAGTTTGGAGTCATTTGGACCTACGGTGACAAAGTTACACTCCGGACAAGAAATGTTCTATAAAAATCAATCAAAAGGGAATAATTCAAAAACGGAACAAGGTAGAGTTACAGTTCTTGTGCATTGCCATTCGGGTCATTGCCAGAAACATGCATACCAAGTTTGGAGTCATTTGGACCTACGGTGACAAAGTTAGGCTCTGGACAAGGAAATACGGACGCCGACGCAGAAAGTAATCCCTATATGTCGCCTTTTCAGGCAACACTAAAACCTTCGATTTCTTCAGACATTTTACTGTTTTTTTATACATGAAATAATCCCAGCAGTGTTGCTTTTTAAAAAACAGTTTCAAGCAATGACTGATAGCTAACATGTAAGAAATGGGCTTTGGTGGCAGCTAATAAGCCACATAAGTGCTACTAGGTTAAGGGAGTTTATGTGAGAAAACATACACTTTGTTGGTGAATACAGATTAACATTTACACATGTTTGAAATTTCAAGGTTGGGTTTTTGTGCTGGCTGGAAAAGTAAAGGGAGTTTTAATTCTGGCTGGAAAAATGAATGGAGAGTTTTTGGTGGGGTAGGAAAAAACAAGGGAGCATTTGTTTAACACTCTCCAAATAGTTGAAGGGTTTTCATCGAAGAGGATTTTTTTCTGGAAACCAAGTGTTACAGTCTTGTACTAGTTGTCTGAAAACACATATTCAATATTTTTCAACTTCAATAAAGGTTAATTAAGATGAGCACAGGTGTATGAAACCTTACCTGTCCATGTTCCTGATCTGGTTGTGCAGAGACAAGAAGGCCACAGGGGACTCAATGGCTTCTCTGCTCTTGGCACACAGTCGCACCACCTAGAGCATAAGGAAACAATCTTATTTGCAAATAAGCAAGTTATTCTTAAATTTTGTTTCTTATTATAGATAACTTCAACATAAAACAATTTTTTCAGCAGAAAATTCAATTAATTATATCAGCAGAAATTCAATTAATTATATATTTTAATGGTACAGAGACCATGTTCACAAAGCAATACTCACTATGATCAACAGTTTAATGCATTTCTGGTCTTCATGGATATGTCAAAGAGCAATAAGTGATTATGCATAACAGTTTTGCTGCTAACCTTGAGTCCAGTCTTGTGGATCTTCTCCGTGAGCTGGTCAACAGCAATGTTAGATGGAGCACAGACCAGCACCTGGCCATTGTTCTGTTTGGCCAGATGGTACACCACAGTGGCTGATGTCACAGTCTTCCCTGTACCTGGGGGACCCTGGCAGTGATAGAGAGAACAGAATGTCAAAGTAGTGTTTTTGTTTTGGGGGGTTTATAGTCCCACCAACAGCATTTTAGTTATCTGAAAAATGTGTCAACTTAAAGCAGATATAATGCTGCATTCACAATGTATAGCATGTCATAAACACCTGACATGATACCACACCTAGTAATAGTATCCTGGTGCCGTACCAACCAATCAAGGAACTACCCTCATATTTGCTTGAGCTTTAGTAAGGGAGCTATTACACTGCCATTTTTAACAACTATGTTATGTCGTTTTCTGGGATAAAAACCAGGGCCTCCCTTACTTGGATATCCACATCAAGTCACAGGGTGTTCGATAGACTCTGAACTTCAAGGGTCATTGACCCCTCAGTCAAAATTTTCAGGGGTCAAATTCAAATTTCTGAGGGTCATATCTGTGTGTCATGTAGCACATCATAAAGCAGAAATGTGCTGTTATATCAATGTTGATTGTTTTTTACTATTTACAGTAAATTAATTTTTTTTTTTTTTAGAATTTAGGTTTTTCTTCAGATCTTTTTCTCTTTACAACATTTATCATTTTTTGTGTATATAATTATTATTGTATATACAATTATATCATCGATGACCACATTTTGTATAAATAAGCCTTGATGGGAATTATTGATATTTCTAAGAGTTTGCTTGGGACAAGTAAATAAACAGAATATTGCTAAAAAGTGTGTTTTTTTCTGCATCTCAGTTATGACATTCTAAGAGTTTGCTTGGGACAAGTAAACAAACAGAATATTGCTAAATAGTGTTTTTTTTCTGCATCTAGTTATGACAATTAAATAAAAAAAAAATAAAACATATCAATTAACATTGTTAAATTGTCACTGTTAAAAATAATATTGCTTCTCAAAACTGACGTCACTCCAAAACCAATTATAAATGTAAGAGTCGACGTTCTCGGCCACTCAATAACGCATATTTCCTAACTAATCTAAAAAGACCATCAGGCAAGACAACAAGAACCTGGTTTTCAGTACAAAATGTACTGTGTCAAACTGTAGTCTGTGCCCAAAACTAAAATTGAAATATCAAAATGTCAAACAAGCTTTTTTTAGCCATAATTTCAACCATTCAAGTAACAAGTACATCTTTCTTAGATACAATCAATCGATTTTCTGTATTAGTGTGCATAGTTCCAAATCGCTGTCATATTAAATTAAACTCAGGAGCACCGCTTCGCTCCTTTGCAGTAATCACACATTTTGGTGGCCCAATCAAGTAATTACACAATGCCTACAGTTGTCCTTAATTGCTTCCGATGCATCAGGATGCTACAAACATGTTTTACGAGTAAACAGATGCTGATCAATTAAGATTTATTACTTTTCTACACCTCTGTCAAAACGCCATATTGAAATTATCCGCACACACGAGCAAACGTGTCATATGCAGAATTAGAGCACATGTTTCCTATTAATTATGCAGTCTCGCCTAGTGTATTGTTTTTCTCCTAGCAGAAGGTAATCGATGCGTGCGCGTGTGTGTGTGTTTGTGTTTGCGTGAATGAGTCTGTTCTCATTAATATGCAGCCTCCTGCTCATTGTCGTCTTTTCTCACTTCTTATGAAGCTGTAGGCGATTTTGACCGACGCACGGGTAGAAATTGTCACAGGTCAAAATGACCCGTGCCGCTTTATTGATGTGCGTCAGTTAGGGGTATTTCCGAATTTTTGTGCGTCAAAACCCGGGAGCTCGGGTCAACCGAACACCCTGAGTCATAATTTAAGATAACTATCAAAATAACCTAATCACATTATTCCAAGACATTCATCGATTACATAGTTCAATGGTGTCTTCCTACCCTTCATACCTGTATAAGACTGAGAGGTCTCTGCAGTACGGTCTTTACAGCGTACACCTGGGAGTGGTTCAGCTCTGGCAGGTTGGGGGCGCTGAATCTCTTGGGCAGCTGGCATTTGATGACCACATCCTCTACCTCATGGCCCAGCAGCTTGTGGTAGATGTACCCCCACACAGATGTCTCATCAACTGCAAATGTCTTCAGGGCAGACTGCATCCTGGTGAAATAAAACATCAGGGGCCAATTGAATAAACAGTGATTAAGTGTTAACAAATGTGTTAACAAAGTTTGGTTACCTAATACATTTCGGTTAACTTGCTGTTTAGCTCTTGTATAAATGTTTTTTGTCAATTTTAACCATATTTGGTTAACTTTAACCATTCTACCAATGGTCTGTAAAATTATAACCAAAAATAAAAATGGCCGCTCATTTAGCAGAAGCAATCAGAATGTTGCATTGTGGGATACTTTGATTAATTTAACTTTTGGTTAAAAACAAACAGTTGGTTAAGTAACAAAACAGTTAACTCCCTTTAACCAAGGAGGTTAAAAGTTAACCAATTGTTAGATGCTAACAAGGGTTAACTTAATCCATTGTTTATACAATGTACATTGTACAATTGGGTGCAAGGGTTTACCTAATTCACTCGTGTAATGGTCACACCCGCGTTATTGCCGCACCACCAAAATGACCGCAAAATTTGAAGAAAAAATCCTTATTTAATGTAAAGGCCGCACAGTTTATACAGCAGAGCTCCGCTATATCGTCAATACCGCGTATATCGATATAAACAATGACGGTCGTTCAGTAACGTACCGAGATTCGTTAAGGTAAGGTTGGAGTGACAATATGAGAGATACGATATGTTTGACAATTTGAGAAAATTAATTGTTAGAATTTGGTAGGTAGGTTTTTAAAGGCAGATTGAGCTACTTATGTCCCCTTAAATGTCAAGTGCCGATAAGATATTTCGCACCTTCTCAACATGTCACCGTCTTCTCTGGGGTCCAGCGGACAGGCGAGAATAACTCATCAATTAGCAGCTTTGAGAGATGAGAATAACTTGTCAAATAGTGACAATTAACCGTAACAGGTGATGTTCAAACTTGTACCAATGATTGTGATTGTTTTAAAAAACCCTTACTTCATATATGTACATTTTGCTTTGATCAACCATCCTGTTAATTCCATATGGAGGTTTTGTTTTATTGACAGGCTGTATGGAGTTTAATTTTGATATTTCCTGTCTATGAAATACAACTTCAAAGAGATTGTCGACTTGTATCAAAGCGGTGTTGTTTTATCAGCTCTGCTATGAAATCCTTTGATCTGCATGATAGTGTGCACGTGACATTTAAGCTGGGTGAAATTGTTTGATGATGCAAACATTCAGAAATATAATACAAGAGATAAAACTAGGAAGTACCCTGTAATTTATAAAAATTATGGAATATGGAATATGTTCACATTGGTTAGTGTTTTAATATTATAATGCATTTTTAAACAGAATGTTTGAACTAAATTAGATTGCTACCGGAAAAGCTTACAACGATGCTATCTCGTTCATATCGTCACTCAACTTCCTATTTAGAGAGCTCATCTAGTTTTATCACGAAGTAAACGCATGGTGTCCCAAAAAATTGGCAGAATTGTTCTAGAAAAAATGTCCCAAGGCCTTACACCTATAGAATGGCCGAACCCCCAACTCCATAACGATAAAATCGGGTAAAAAAGTATGGCGATTACATGAGTGAATATGCTAAATGGTGACTTATAATTTACCATTTGTCAGGGATTGACAATCAATTAAGCCCGTCATTCCAGAACAGTTACTTTTTGTAGTAGATGAAGAGATTTCAAAAGATGGTCCAAATGTATGGGTATATCAACATTTATATGCAAATACATTTTTGTTAAGGTTTTCAGCAAATATTTGTTTTTTTTCCTTACAGTACCCCCTTCCAATCCAACCAACAGTATTTCAGTTATCTGGAGACAGTGTCCACTTGAAGCATAAATAGTACTGCATTCACTGTGTATAGCATGCCAAGAACACCTGGCATGATACCGCTCCCACTCACATTATCCTGACATCGGGCCAACCAGTCTTGGAACTACTCTTATATTTGAGTGTTAGCAAGGGAGCTTTACCACTACCATTTTTACGACTTTGGTATGTCACGGCCCGGGATCAAACCTGATGCCTCCAGCACCTGGAGCTGACGCTCTACCGACTGCGCTACCAGGGCTGGTTCACAAGTGGTGGATGGAGAATACCTAATGATCACTGGAATCGCTCATTTTTTTTAATCATGAAGCAGTATTTTTGCCAGAGGTGGAATACAAGTTCGTACCTGTCAAAGGAAGTTGATTTCCAGACAAAGTCCACCACGAAGTTAACGGTACACTCTATGGGTACGCCAGCATTGCTTTTCAACTCTATAGCAATCTCATCACTATGGTCTGGACTAAAGTCAAGGACAAACACCCTCTAGCAACTGAATCTTATCATCATACAATTCGGGAAAAAAATCAAAATATCAACTACAAAAAAAGTCCTATTTCATAAAACTAGTTATTTTCATTATTAAACATTTTTGCTAAAGTGTAAAATAGTTAAAAAGATTTTTTATATGTATGCAAGATAAGTTAATTGATACCAGCTACATTATTGGATGTTTATCTTTCCAATAATTTATGATAAATTTGGGCATAAAATAGCTTATAAATACATTAACTTAAGTATTTTCCATAAATATTGGTTTGTGTTATTAAAAAGTATTGATTGCTTCACCAAGACCTTTCGCTTTCACTTTTGCTCGGCCAGAGTCGCCCTCTCCCATCAGAATTTTTTTCTTGCTTGTTGTTATATCACAATTTCAGTTACATAAGTAAATTAGTCCACCTAATTATTGGTAAAGGATGACCCCAGACTTAAATCTTGAGAGAACCACTAGCTCACTGCGGGTTAGCTGGAAAACCTTTCAACAACGAAGTTTTCCTCCCGAAGGGGACTTGAAGCCACATGATGAGGGGCTGAGGAGTTACAAGTTGGCAACTCTAACCACTCTGCCACAGTCGACCGCTCAATCAGAATCACATGGCTGTAAAGGATACTGTCTGGTATCTTGATGACGTGCCCCACGCCAGACCAGTGCTTATGAAGCTCCCCCATGTAGCGAATACGCAGCTCATCTCCGTGCATTAGCTTCATCTCTGCAACACAAGGAAACGACATCATCAAAACCCCTTAAAAATCTTCACACTTATAATGTTACATTTATTCATAAGCAAAACAAAGTAATGTGCTAACAGCTATAAGCAGTGATAACAAGATCAAGACTTTGCAGGAAATAGTGTGGAACCTGAACTGACAGCTCCCAGAGAAGCCTGGCTGTTGGATCTACTCCATTTGCCTATGCCTGAACAATTTGTGCTTGGCAATTTTAGAATTGACACATTCTTCTTTTTTTTTCTTAAAAAAATGCTTCTTACCTGAAACTTAAGTTTCAATGATATACATTTCTTTTACAAAAACTTAAATTTGGTGCAGATAATGAAAGAGAATAAAGCTGGTATATCATAGGAAAAAATAATGCGCTTTATTTCATTCACAGATAAATTTTAGTTTGTTAGTCTGACAAAAATTATCTACAAAATAAAGCTAACAATGAAACAGTCCAATCCAAACCAGTTGTGATGTGCTGAGTAATCATTTCGTCAAGTAGTCATTGACAAATGGTCGCCTAACATAATAACTACAAAAAAATTTTGTTTAGGAAATTATCATTTAAAATACAACTAGATTTACATTGAAATCAGTGCAATGGGATATTCATAAGGATGTCAGTAAGCAATGATGAATTACCAGTATACTTTCGCATAACTGTAGATAGAACAAAGGATATCAAGAAGTAATGGTGTATTATAATAGAAAATATGACATGAGTTGTCATTTCATATAAACAGTTATAAAACAAGTTCAAGAAGAGTAATAGTAAGCCAGCCTATGACAGGCTTATTATCAGTTGTCCTGGAAGAGTGTTATAAATGTTTGTATTGAATGACAACGAGTGTCTGATTCTTTTTATCACAGAATTTTAGTTGCCAATATATGATTTTACACAATTTTAACAGCAATACTAGGTAAAAAATTGGTATGAGACGATCAGCATTATGATGATGTGCTCAACGTCATCAATTAAAAAGCTGTATTACACTTGTGTAATATAACAAAATATGTAATGGCTGTATTGAATGAAAAACAAGGGGAATCATGTGATAAAAAAAGCTCAAGTCTAGTTTTTAATGGGACTCCACCCATATTCACGAGAATCTGAGTAAGTAATGGTGTAAGGCCTGTTATCTGAAGCACTTACCGTCGTTGGCCTTGGGTAGGTTGAAGTAGCAAATGCGTTTCTTGTTGAGGCCAAAGTCCCAGCGCACTACAATGTTGTCCTGCGTCTGAGACTCCTTAAGCTTCTTGTCATAGTCTGCCTCCAGCTTTACAAGGGGACCGAAGATGCTCTGGTATTGGTACGCATCGTCATACCTGGATTGACAATGTGGTTTGATCAGGTTTAAGATTTATAATTTAAAGTTGTTTTGATTTCAGACAATTTTGTAAAACAAGATATCGGTGGAACCGATGGAGGCTCCCCAGGGTATTATGGAGATACAGGAAAATATACAAAATGTAGCTAAATCAAAGGGCTTTAACTCAGTTAACAAAAACTGTCACTTGTTGCTTTGCTGATATTATAAGGATCTTCACTACCAAGTTATTCTCTCTATACATATATAGTTTTGCTGAATGTTGCAAATGGTTGCTAAAAAATAGTTTCATCGGACAAGAAGGTTTTCAAAGTTTTACTATAAAGCCAAAATACAAAGTGTCCATGCTCCTGTCTACCACGTTTTTGACCAATCATAATTCTTGACAAAGAGTCTAGATCTTGTTGTTTCTGACAATAAGACTTTCAAAGTTTTACTAAACAGCCATTGTGGTCTCTGTAGCAATATAGAAGCATGTATACCAAGTATTAAGGTTATATCTTTTGTAGTTTCCGACAAGATGATTTTCAAGGTTTTACCATATAGCCATATGTGGAAAGTGGCCACACCCAGATGGACATAATTTTTGGTAGAATAGGCATCCCCATAACTGGATTGACAATTTGCTTTGATCAGTTTGAAGTATGAAATTGAAAGTTGTTCTGATTTCAGAAATTTATGTTATATTACAACACTTGTCTTTGCACTCCCAAATGGTGGCACGGCCAGGTTATGATGGGTGTCATGGTAAGTCACTGCATCAAGAGCCACTACGACGAGGCTTTGCATCTTTGCTAATTGTCTGAATTTTAAAGTAGATTCTGTGCTGCCTTTCATTGTAATAGCATACGATATACAAATGGAATATCATAAATATCCAGCTTTTACCTGAGCAGGACCTGACTTGGCTCTTCATCCACTCCTGGTTTTTCCAGATCCTCTAGCTTAGCCTCTGGGTTCTCTTTCCAGAGCTCCTCTAGCTTGTTGATCTGCTGGGCAGAGATCTGGCGTGCCCGCAACTGATCCTGATCTGACGGCACCTTTACCAGCCATGGCAGGAACTGTCTGTCTTGGATCAACGGCTGCCACTGGCTAGGGTCCCTAAGCGTAAAAAGCAACAGGAGAAAGAGTTCATATAGTGGGATATAAACATCTGATTTATTATTGGTTGGGGAAAGGTTTGTTACACTACTTTACATTATAATCAGATAGGGGAAATGAAAGTTTGTTTTCTGTGCATGCTTCTGTGATGATAAATAGAAAAAAGAATTCATCATAGATTGGTTGTTCTGTTGGCATCTGCATATATCTACATAAAATGCTTGTAATGACATCATGTGATATGTCACCACCTTAACTACAATCTGGTTTCAGTTACTGATAATGTTATCTTTGTCTTGTGCATATGCAATTATCATAAAAATCTATTCTTCCTTGTACGTATGATGCATATGTTTATGTTAAAGTACATTGCAGCAATAAAGGTACAGTCATTATAGTGATGTCCAGCTAATTTAGAAAAACAAAACCTTACAAATGTCTGGGTAGGACCACTATCTCGACATTTAGTCAGCTGGAAGACCTCGAAAGTATACAATTCTTAGCCCTTGTGTGGTACAATATGTCATATACCTGGAATAAATGATGCCCATGTTGCTTTAGAACTTATCAATCAGCCAAAGGACTCAAAACTTAAGCTAAAAGACTTACAATCTTAGCCCAAAACTCACCAGTTCATGTCCTTAAGGTTACTCAGCGTGGCACACGGCTGTCTGCATAACAGCACCACAACAGAGTCTGCCTTGGCAGGTATGAACCCCAACAGAAAGACATTGCGACAGGCACAATTGTAACACTCTAGCACAGTCTCTCCTAGTGGGCCATCCTTATGTAGCGTCACTTCCTTAGCCTTGGCTCTCACCAGGTGGTTGATAATATGGCTGCCAAAAAGATTGAAGAAAGCTATATCATGATAAGAGTCACTCGCTATATGTTATTCATGTTTTCAAGGTTATGAACTTTCATATCAACTTTCATCTACTTTTTACAATTTTACAAGAAATTTAAAAAAAAGAAAATGTAGGAAAAATAGTTAGCAATGTAAAAGCACTGTAAATACAGCTTACCTGCCAGAGGTATTGCCTCTTCCATTACAGAACCATTTCTTGGTTGTGTTGCAATGGACAACACAAGCAGGGTCATGGATTCCACAGTATCTGTAAACATAATGACAATGTGAGAGAAAACATTTTGCAGGAAAGGAAAATTAAGAAAGAGAAGTGTACAGCTAGAATTAATTAGCAATACCCACTGAACATTTCTCGACATAGAAGGCCTCAAACAATTGTATAGGTAAATGTTGAACTCCAAGATAACTGAAAATGTTTGACTTGAAAAAATCATGGCCAATGAAAATCATAAACTCTGAAACATTAGGGAACAATAGTATCATAATTTAGCAACTCTTACAGCTAATGTTGTGACATACATTGCCCATCATAATCAAACGTCAGTTGCTTTCAGCTGCTACTGCCAATGTGATTTAACTGAAGTTCCACAAATCCTCACAAAAAGGACCACCTGGCTAAGCAGGTAGCCCACTACTTGGGGCACTTTCTTCTATATTTTATTGTCCCATAACTATGGAAAGTGGGGCATTTTGCTCCTCAGGACCTTAGACAATTATTGCATAAACAATAGACCATTTCAAAACAAGCGTCTAGCCAATCCTATTCCGCTGATCAAGTAGACGCTTTGTGAGAAAATCTCGCGAGACTCGACCTGTTTTGCAAAACTGGGGGCTCTTCACTTCCGGATTTTGTATTATCTAATTGAACGTAATACAGTGCTGAAAATCATGAAATTGACAAAAGTTCAACGTCTGAATAACCATAAGTTGCCAAATAGTGCACGTATACAATCATCAATTGAAAGTTAAATAAAACAACCGTAATAAAAACGAACTTATATCACGTCCATTTACATGTTAAATATTAAAGAAATTATAATCATTACCGCCATTAAATTTATCTGGCCACACATGATCATCATCATGATCCCATATTACCTGTATAATCACCTTTAATCATCATCATCATCAGTAGCATCACCGCCATCACGATCTACATCGTAATCGTCATGGGCATCACCGTAACCGTTTTTTACCATTTACATAATAATCATAAACAGCATCGGTATCACCGTCATCATTATCAGCAGTAGCAGCAGCAGCATCACCGTCATTTGCATCATCATTACTTTAGTTACAGGGGTAAGGATCTTTGTCAAGCAAATTTTCTTATGCTTCTAATCTTAGTTGTTATACATCTTATAATGAACAATGTTGTAAATGTGGACAATGGTGTCAAAATCCCTATTTCTTAATGCATCGGTCACATAATGCGCTATTACGTATAAATGATTAATAGGAATTCGTGGACTGCGATTCAAAATCTGCATACAACTTTTGACTTTACTTGATTTGCAATTATTTGAATGAGGGTCTAAACGCCTGGCTACGTCTTATATTCCCATTCATGGCTTGAATGTTCTATGCCAAAATGTGGTCTAAAGTGGGCCATACCGGGTACTTAATTTTTGTACCTATTTAAAGATAGAAATGTATTATTTTAAAATATCGTTTTGTAAATTCATATTACCGGGTATGTTTCTCTATGGGCGTGGGTCCCTTTCATACCTTCATAAAGTTCTACTCTAATTGAATCTCTAATTTTATGACATGAGCGGACACCCCAACTAATTAAGCTAATTGGCAGTTTTATGACACCTTGTTTGTCTAGTGGACAGGAAGTGTGACCGTGTTTTGGCGTCTTTTCCCCTTCGCAAGAATTAACACATGCATCCGCTATGCAGCTGTGTTTGAAACTGTCACCATATGGCAGTCGTGTGGTTTATGACCTTCACCATTTACAGACCAATATGCATTGACTTACGCGAGGACAACAAAAAGGACAAAACACTAAGGTCTACAATATCTTTTTTGGCTCATAAAAGGACCTAACGCTATATTTAGCAGTACCCACAATGGTGCACTCTTTCCCAACCCCACTATTTTTTCGTTAAGGAAGAGGAAACGTGGATGTTGGGATTTCAAGGAACACAATCTAATGTATATTTTCATCTCGTGTTTATTGCAAAGGTATTATTTCAATAGCTCGCCTATTCTTTTGTAGTTAATCCATACCTTAAATATAAATAATTCCTTTATAAAAATGCTTATGATCATTCAATGGACTAAAGAAGTTTGTAAGGATATTTATATAAGTAAAAACATGCGCAGTCTGAAATATTACTACATAGTAAAGTTTCCCCCTCCACTCTCACTCTTTTAGAACTTATATTTATGCCGCGAAGGTAAATCGTCAATAACGTTGCATATTTTTTCATAGCACACGCCGTTCACGTGTACTTATCATTTTTAATCTCTCAACAGTACCCAACGTTCACACCCTCTCTATCTTCTAAATGGCAGCTTGAAGACAATTATCGATCGATATCATGTTACACAGTATTGTGAAATAATGGGTAGGTCAATTTGACACAAAAATATTTCTTTTCGGCGACTTCAAATGATAGTGACCGTCGATTGTTTCCCAGAATTTTCTTTGTTGTTGCAGTGTTAGCCAGAGAGCCCTCCGCGCCAGAAAGAAATAACACCGCATTTATTTTTTACAACCTTGAAGAAATTAAAATCAAAGTGATGTAATAGCGACTCCATGCTATAAGTGCGTGAACAATGTTGTAAACAGCCGTTAATTAGCGCTAATATGTGCAAACCGAAAAAAAAAACCAACTTGTTTTCTAAGAATGTACGGACACAAATGATGAAATCCTTTGCGCAAGAGCCCCCAGTTTTGACAATCGAAAGAAAACGGGTCAAGTCTCGTAGCGCGAGATATAAATCGGCGCATGCGCACTGGATGTTTGAAATGGTCTATTAACTAATTTTTTTAATTTTTTGGTCTGACAGACTTTCTGGCCTTTTCGAAGCCTGTAAAAAAAGAAGCACAGGTCGTCCTCTGAGTTAGATTTAACAGCATGCTTTCAAGGAAGGATTACTGTTTTTGCTCCAGGATGGTTTCTTTTTTAAGAGCTCTAATAGGAAATACACTTATCTTATGTCCTAACACAGCCAGTTCACTGAAAAACTGACTTCTAAACAATTCAAAAATAGAGAAAAGAACATATTTATTTAGTGTTATATAACTTAGAAGCTGAATCAACACCTTTATTTGAAGTGCATTTGCACACACCAGGGCCAAAGATTACGTTTTGAGCTTTAGTGCGAGACCAATCCCACGTTCTGATATGTTAATTTTTTTAAATAAAATTCAAAACTGAATGATCGGCGGATTGAGAATGGACATGGATTCCACCTCAAAGTTTTATAACCTTGGATGATGATCATCAGTTATGAGGGAATGACACCAACAATTGGCATCAATTTGTTTTATGCATCACTGATTAGCATATTCTGATCAACTGCATATCGCTACAACAGTAGTGGTAAAAAAATATTAATTTTTTTTATGAAATACATGGTAGCGACTGATATATGAAAGTGAAGTCCAGTATTTTGGGGGAGGAAGACCCCAGACTAACATCTGGTTAGAAGCACAGGTTCACTGCAGATCACCTGGAAGACTTTCCCACATTAGGTCAATTAATGCAAGCTGGACTCAAAACCACATGGAAAGAGGCTAGCAGTGAAAGCAGTTACAAGGAGGCGACTCTACCACTAAACAATGGGCACCCCTTTGAAAATGTTCTATTTTCTTCATGGGCTACTTACGAGCAGGCATATTTTGGCAGATCTTTCATATAGAACTGCTCCTCTTCCTCCTCCTCAAACTGCAGCTCACCAACTCCTTGGTTGATGGCATTAATGTTGGCATCCAGTCCATTCTGAAGAGGCTTCTCAATATCATTGGGCTGTAAATATCACAAGATATGCACATTTAAAATATGTTTCAAAAATATCTTTTTTATTTTCCTAAATTACAGTAACTTCTTTTAAGAAGTGATCTTTTGTGATTTCAAAGTGATTTACATTCTTAAACATCCCTTACCCACCCGCCCACCCACACCCATTCCCTCCCCCCTCCGTGGATAAAATGGTACATGGTGTTTTGAGCAAGTAAAGAGTTAAAAAGCACAAAATTACAACTTTCAACTTTGTAGACAGTTTTATGTCATTGCAAGAATTCTTTAAAACCTGGCTTTAACGACCAATTATTTATGCCATTATTTGAAATCCAAGTGCAATGGGTAGGCTTTAATACTGAAGAATGCACCTAATTACAAAGGTGTTAGGGAGCAAGAGCTTGAAAAAAGACTGTATCTTGATAAATAATTTGTCTTTTGTTCAAACATTTTAGGATGAAAAGTGTGGAAAATGAAAGTGAAACTAGAAATAAGGACTCATGTAACAATTAAATGTTGTTAAAAATTCATGAATAAATTGGTAATATGTATTCTTTCATGGAATGAACTCACCAGTACGGCTTATCAGACTTATTCTGTCTCAGATAAAAAATAAAAATTTGATGACTCGTCGTAAGTGTGAAAAAAAAAGATTAAAAGAACAAAAAAATGAACTTACATTTTACGTATTAAGATTGAAATTGTTTTACTTTTTTTCACCAAGCCTTTACATCTCATTAGTTGTGGAATAAAGTATTTGTGAGGGCAATATTGATTGGAATTTTATTGGTAACATTTTTTTTCCAGCACCAGTTTTTAAATTACAAAACCAATCAACTAAGTTCAGCACTTTCACACTTCATTTTAAAATGTTAATGTCCGAAGTAACTTTACATACAGCAAAATCAAAAGTAAACATAAACACTTTTGCTTTGAATTAAATTAAAATGCAAAATCTCTTTTGGTAAAATAAAACAAACAAATAAGCCTCCCATCGCAATATGTTTCTTATATCTTCTGTATGACATACCAAAAGTTGTCAATGACAATCAGTGTAGACTTACAACTTGATCAAATAGTTAACAAACTTTCATTAAATTTTCAAGCACTTGCTATTAAGGATAGCGGTATTTTGACAACCGTCTTTAAAATCGTAACTGTTAAATGTACCTGACTTTGTCCAGGATCAAGCTGTGAGGCTTGGGTCTGCGACTGAGTTTGAGATGGAAGCGTAAAATCGACAAAATCAAACTCGGATCCTTGTGTATCAGCTCCAATCAAGTCGGCTTCCTCCGTATCCAGGAAGGTCAACGTTTGTGAGCTGGGCCCGTACGTGTCAACGCTCATCGTTCTATCGTGGTAAACGTTTTGTTGGCGTAAGCATTAGGGTTTGTTTTTCGCAATAGCTGCCTTTACCTGGCGATTGTTGTCGAGAAGAATTGAAAAAATAACCGAAAGTAGGAAAACACGTCGTTTTCTTCACGCCATTAAGTTCTATTCACGTGTTGACGTCACTACATGCCCAGGTTGCGTGACGTTTACCGCAAAATATACATGAAGTGTTGGTACCCAATTACATTCGGCGTAGCACGTAAAGGTCGGGTACCAAAAATTGAACTTGCACAAATAAGCGTGACGTGAACACAAGTGTTGTGAGAAAATTCCGCGAATTGTAATCGAAAACAAAACTACATTCAGCGGTAACAATTTCACATGTGTCCTTTATTCTGTGTAATTTATCTTTTAACAAGCTCAGGGTAACAAATAATTCCAGTTGTTTTAATAAAAAATATGATAAGTTTGTAAGTAAAATGATAATGAATGAGATTTCGCGACAGGTTATAACATCTGTCAAGTCTTGATTTTTGGCAAACTACTGACACTTTACATGTTAATGCATTATGAATGCTCAAGTGCTTAACAAATAACTGTTAATTTGACTTATAGGTGCTAACTTATTTGAAGAAAGCCCAGACATTCACTAGAATACTTAAAACCTCATTTCAAATCATGATAATAAATAGAAAATTGTAGCGCCTCTGTTAATTGTTTCATCATGTACCTCATCAGTCCTTTGCTTTTTATTTTTGGAAATTTTAATTAGGGCAGTTTATTTGAAATTTCCTCTTTCAAGAGACAGTTTTCTGCCTTTATGTGATACAAAATTTGGATTCCAGCTTATGTTTCAGTTAGAGATACATCTTATTTATGTGAAAGTAACATGTCCAGTGACTAAATGTGCAAGGGACAAAAATGGATTGATCTGGAAAAATCTTATACCCACTACCCAGGGTAGGGATCAAACCATCAATCAACAAGAGTTAGGTGCTTTATTAACTGAGCCAATTCTTTCAAGATATTGTGGTAGTAACTTCCAGATGGCAGTTCTGAAAATTAGTGGTACCCTGTTCACCCAGGGCAATTATTGTTTTTTTTACATTAGGCATGTAAAATTAACAAATTGGAAGTAGTTCTGACTAAACACTTTGTAACTACTTAATAGCAACTGCCATAATGTCTGAGAACTTTATTTATACTTGTCCACAGCCAATCATATTGTACCTTTATCCCATATATTTACAGAACAGCTAATGACATGTCATTTCCTAGGCTGTTATGTTAATTTTAATTCTTAGACATAACACAAATTTTGTGTTTAGTTTAGAGAACTTACCAGTAAATAAAGCATCTAACATGTATATATGTCAGTGGCTGGAATATAATATAAACTTCTAAATAGATAATTGAATGTTCTTTTTTTTTTTGCAGAGCCAAATTCTTCAGAGGTCAACATTTAAAATTTCCATAAACAACCTAGTTCAACTTTGTTGTACCTTTGAAGTAGTGGACATAAAATATGTATAGCCAGGGAGGCAGTGGACAGTATGGACCACAAAGTTGGACATTTCCAGAACCTCCTGCATCTGTACCATTACATGGCAACTTCGTCTCACAACTTGGATTTCATTTTCGTTATCAACCACCTGTCTGTAAGTATTCCAGTATTACTTTAAAGGCATTGAAAATGGCCTTTTTTACAGCCAAGCCCCTAAAGATGACACAAGGCAGTGAGATCATAGCTGGACACTTAATTTGTTTATTATATGACATCCCGTAATAGGGGAAGAGGTAGTATAACAATTAGTCACACTTGATGCACACAAGCTTATTGCACTGCCATTGGTCAGTAATACTTTTAATCTCCACCCTTTTTCCTAATACCATTGTACCCCCACTTCCTCCCCTAGCCTATAAGCCTCCCACTGTTATCACAGTGTGAAGCCTGATAAGGCCACATTCAGTAATGCCTTTAGCTTATATTTAACAGGCATAAGTCTTCACCATCAGCATGTACTGTTTTTAAGAAATTTGTACAAATTCTAAAGTTCTTAACTTATTAAACATGGCAAAACTATTTGAGCAGCTAGTTCTGATGACAGAATTAGTGTCTTGATTGCATGTAAAAAAGACAATACAACTGTTTTTTAGGGGCTCCACTACCCCAGCAGCGTATCCAGCAACCGTTTTCAGCAATGCCAAGTGGCTACAGTAACCCAACATACACCAACAACCTAAACAACAATTATTACAACAATACCCGAAGCTACCAGGAACAAGCATCCAGCATCAACAAAAACAACAAGTATGTGACAGAAAAAAAGTTCAAAGGCATTTTATGTTTTTTTTGTGAAACTGGTGTGAATTTCACAGATGTTTACTTAGCAATTAAATAAGTATTAACACTTTCCTTGGTGGAAACTGTTGCAAACACCATCAGGGTATGATATGTTTTATACAAAAGGGTTGGATGGTGTTTACAGCAAGTAAATGGTTCAACCTTTATATAAGTCATTTTTTTATGTTATAACAGTTCTTAGTACTTGTTGAATAGCAGCATCCAATGCCTAGTGAATAGTTGCTGCTTGTAAGTCCTCTAACTCCATTCGCTTAACAGCATCAGTAGTCCTTTTTGGGTGAGAACTTGCATCTGGGGAGGTCTTTTAACTGACCTGCAGTACCTGAGTGGTTCTATACAGACATTAGTCGGGGGATTTTTTTTAAAAAAAATTTCGTAAGCTTATAGCTTAATGTTGCCACGATGACTATAATTTTGTTGTTGAAAATAAGGTTGGCATTGTGTCAAAATTATGTAATCATTCCCTCAGGTAAAAAGTATTTTAGGACTATATTGTAGTTATATGTCATTTGGTCCTTTTGTTGTTATGGCCATAGCCGAGATTTGTCCGGGTTGGTAAAATTTTGACAAAACTTTACAGTTTCTGGTAGGTGTTGAGCATTGTTGCACAAAGTGTCTCTGCTTACTTATTTATGCAGGCAATCTGAATTACAAGGTAGCTAAACTTGTTTCCAATCCTTCTTAAAGTCAGCCAGTCCTTCTGCCAGTTAGGTAAATCTGCTATTTTACTGATGCTTTCTCATAATCATTTCATTTAAGGAAAGAAATATTTAAAACAATCAGACAAAAGCTGTCAAGGCATGTCTGTAAATCTATAATGTGCTTGCTTGTTTAATGACTAAACAAAAGAGGTAAACATTTTCATCAGATGCATAATTCAATTTACTGCAAATCAACCTCTCCTCATAAATTTATCACACCACTCGTTAACAATGTCATATAATGCAAGTTTAACAATTTAATCAGACGACCAAGACAAAAACCATTGGTTGTAACACCCCAACGGGATACACAACGGGAGTTTACACTGCATGGCAGAAAGCGACTGAAAACTACTGATGAAGACGGTGCACCACCTAGGAAACAGGTTGTGATTGAAGATGTGCCAGTCCCAAAGAAAGGCTTCTCTCAGAACACTAAGGTATGCAGACATGGGTACCTGTTTTTGTCCTATATTCACCTCAGACATTAGATTTATCAAGTCCAGTGTGATAACATTTTCTGTATCAATCACCATTGTGATTAACCTGTCATGTGCAAAATATAAGTGTGTATAAATTCTGTACCACACATAAAGGTCCGAATGCAGTTAAATTATATAAACATTTAGACAAGGTGAGTACCTGTTTAAAGAAGCTCAGAGAAAGAGAGATGTTGTTGAATGTGTAGCTTGTGTGCTTTTGACCTTTCCAGTACAAACTTAATGTAAATATAGGCAAGAATAGAAATGAATTTTGTTTATATTTAACATTTTCAGATGAGTTCACATCTGTTACATTTAAGTATAATAGCATTTGAAGAACATTTTTCTATGCAATTTCTTTTTTCTTTTTTTAATTGACATTGATAACTTGTGCATCTTTTTGCCATTTTCTCTTGCAGATTACTGAGTCTATTTGGCGATACTTTGAGAGTAACAAACAGTCGGACAATGCTTATAAAAAGAAGGTGGATCTCAGAGATGCCTTATATGCAATATTTGCTGATGTCTTCCCTTGTACGTATTTGTTCTTTTATGGCGATTATTGTAAATGAAAACGTTGTGGGATTTTTTACTATATAAAGTTTGATTTGGTATTATAAAGATGTAATTAAAGCACTAATTGTGTAGCATGTATATTACATGGTAATAGAGTAAAGGTGGAATTTCTTCCAAGCTTTTTTTGAAGTGCTGTTTATTTATTTTTTTATAACAGGATCACTCATGGCCATGTGCTGCTTACTTATGTTTTGGCTTTTTGTCTTTCATTTAGAAAGGTTCTCCAGTTGACATGCCTGTGGTTCCCCGGGAATTTGTCTAGAGTCTTTGTCTACTCACACTAGCTGGCTGTCATAAAAATGACCATACATTTTTTTCTTTCATTTATATTTAAGGAAAAAATGTAATAAAAGATAAAGAGGGACTGGATTTTCTTCCTCCAAATTAGTTTACGGTATTGTCTCACTTATAAGACTTTTCGCTTATAAGATTTTCGCTACAAGACAGGCCCCCTACTTAACCTGGGCAATTGACGGTTTCTGCTTCAACTCTTTTATAAGATGAGGCGAAAAAATGAACAGGAGCTTTGACCAGTCATGCTGTCTCAACAAAAGGGTTATTTGGTAAAAAGTGACTGTAATTTTTACACGTTGTGGTATTGTATCTAGCAGATGTTAACCTCACAGCTGCAAGAACATCCTATAGCACGTGGCGGCATGACATTAATTTCTTTGATCTACATCACCTAGTCTGGCATGACAGTACACAATATATCAGGGAACAGTGCACTGCCCTTGTGTACATGACAACAATCAATAATTTCATGGAGAAATGTAATCGACAGCTGCTTATAAAAACACATTGTTCACACCCTCACTGTCAAACAGCTACGATCTATATCACCTTGACAACATCTTATTTCAGAATCAGTCAACTTGACCTGTGTAATGTGGCAAGTTTACATAGAAGCACCAAGTAAATAACAGCTTGGTGTATCTGGCTGACTGAAGTTGAAGGTTTATTCAGTGTTAACTAACGGATAATATGACATGTGTCATGCAGAACAAAGGGAAATTTATGTGAGACAGTTAATCGTTGACCGACAGACTTCAAAGACCAATTTAGATAAATTATCAGCAGTCAATAATGACGACACATGGGGTCATTGCATAACCGCTTACAAGTTTCTGAAGTATGTTTCTGTCCCAAAACAAAGTTAAAACCTTTTGCCAGGTCACTAGACCCCGCATATAAAATAAGCCCCACACTTTGAACATGAAATTTTGAGGAAAAATCCCTGTGAGAAAATACGGTAATTAATGTTACATATGTATTTTATGACATTTATAATGGTTGTTTTTACAAAGTTGTCAATAATATCATTTCTTACGAGTCAACAGCAAAAGTATTTATAAAATCTTTTAGCACTGCCCATTCACAAAAGATTTTAAGGATTTCAATTGATTTCCAACATGTTCAGACTATGCACAAAAACGTTTGTATAACTGAATGCGACCTGAATTAAGTGTTCTCCATACATGTGAATTTCTTCTAAGTCCAAAGTGGGAGATTTTCACTTGCAAAGTGGAAGTTTTTGTAATTTTCATATAAACAAAGAAGCAAGTTATCTGTTTCCAAGCAGGCAGATTTCTGAAAATGTATAAAACGCCTCTCATTTTCAAATAATTTTGAACCTTAAAAGAGGAAGTCTCCATCCAAAAGCGGTAGAGTTCACATGTATGGTTGTCAAAAGGATATAAACTGTAGACTGTTGTATTTCAATTGTAGACTGTGGCCTGTACATGGTAGGATCATCCATGAGCGGGTTTGCTACCAAGACTAGTGATATGGACCTGTGCCTTATGATCAGCCAAGAAGAGGTGAGACCCTTTGTTTTATTTGTGTCATATTTATAACAGCAAGCTTGTTTATGAATAGATTCATAATAACATCGTGGGGAGCCCACGGTATAGTAGTAGAGTGGCCGATTTGTAACTTCTCTTACTGCATAGCCTGTCACCACTTGGGTTTGAGGCCCGTTCGAGGCAAAGGACTTTATGTGAGAAGGTCTTCAAGCTGACCTGCAGTGTGCAGGTGGTTCTACCCAGATATGTGTCTCAGGTTGTCCTCCACAACAAGCTGATTGTTGCTATAATGGTAATAAATGGACGCTGCGATGTATTTCAAAAAGCAAAACAAACAAAACGTAATAACCTACTTTAAAATCACAAATCTTAGAGAATATTGATGTACTATTATTGCACTACTATGACTGGTCACTCTGATTAGAATGAATTTTGACAACTATAGTATCAATAATATCGGAAGCACCTGTGGCTGAGCAGATAGTAGCTGATTTTTGACTCCACTTTACACCTGCCTGCTTGAGTTTAGTCAAGTTTGAGGTGAGAATTGATATGTTTCATCTGGTATGCCTGTGGTTCTACCAATGCATTTATCTGTAAGTGTTCTCAATTAATCACCAGTGACCACCTATATTTAAGAATTATAAGAAAATAATGATTTATTCAGTTATTTATAGATGTGAACATAAACTTTTTTTCTTTTTTTTTCAGTATGCCAAATTGCCAAACTGGATTCGTAAATTGTATTGAATAGAGTTATAGTTGATTATGTATTGTTTAAACTAAGTTGTTTATAACACAGATTACAAACTGTGTGTGATGCTTAAAGCATTTAAAGCAGGTATTTACAGTCTGTTATTGCTGACATACTTTCACACTTTTGTACAGTGTCTTTACTCACACAATTTAGATTAGTCTCCCAACAAACAAGGTGCAAATAAAGCCTGCACTCTATAAACTATATATTGACATGCTCAACCTTATTTGTCATTCTAGATTGACCCAAAACGAGAAGCAGTGGAGATACTAATGGCAATCCAGAAGGCTCTTCGGAAGTTAAGTAAGTAAAAAAAAATTCAACAAGATTTACCAGACCTGGTAGCGCAATCAGTAGAACGTCGGCTCCAGGTTTGGGAGGCCCCGGGTTCAAACCCTGGCCGTGACATGCCAAAGTCGTAAAAAAATGGTAGTGGTATAGCTCCCTTTATAATGCTCATGCAAATATAAGGGTAGTTCCACAACTGGTTGGCCCAGTGTCAGGATAATGTGACTGGATGTGGTTTCATGCCAGGTGTTCACAGCATGCTATTCACAGTGAAGGCAACACTATATCCACTTCAAGTGGACACAATCTCAAGATGATTGAATGCTGTGGGTGGGATGATAAACCCAATAAACAAACAAGATTCTGAAGATTTTCTACATAATAAAATAAAATACATAACAACATAATTTACAAACATATAAAAGTGTTATTTTCATATTTGTATTATGGTCTAAAAGCCTTGAATGTCAAATTTAATTCATTATTCTATTGCTCTATGAGCAGTTAAAAGACAGTCATGTTTTCAATGTTTACAAAACATGGTTCTTTTCAAATCTTATCATTAAAATTATCCCTTTTGTCAAGTCACCTTTACAAAAAAAAAAATTCTGGAAATTTCAGAATTTTTTTTTTTTTAATTTCAGAGTTTATCAAGCGGATCCAGCTTATAAGAGCAAGAGTACCAATCTTGAAATTCCAGGACTATGACGGGTAAAAAAGATCATGTGTTATACTGCTAAGCTGAAAGCTTTACGTGCTAGTGTTTTAGTTACTTATGCATAGATTAGATTCAAACTGCATGCATCTCTTTCTGGTGGTACCTACTGATAAAGTCAAGTTTGACAGTTCTAGCTTTTTGTTTGAAATATGACCTCGGTTTGATTTTAAACACAATTTCAATGCTTAAACATGCAGGTTGAAGATCTACCAGTATTATAATCTGTTTCAGTCATATTGAATGTGACCTGAACATCAACAACTCTGTCGGCATCCGGAATACTCATCTGCTTCGTTACTATGCATCAAGTAAGTAATACTGTGTCATATCTGAACATTGCAGCAGATCTCATAGGCAAGTACACAATGTTTCAAAGTTGCTCAAATAATCAGTAAGTTTACCTTTGTAAAAATCTTTAATTATAATTGGTTATAAAACTAAAAGTGTTTTTACAATATACAATGCAGTATTACATCATTATTTATATTTTAATTGTTATTGCATTTTTTAGTAATTTTAGGTTATAAAAAAATTAATTTGGTGGGTACGTGCTGTACATATGCTCATTTTTTAAATCCTAAAGTTAAGTTATATCAAAGATTTTATAAACTGCAATGAAATTGGATTCACTTGGATAGCACGAGAAGTTAACGACCATGACTCATGTAATCTTTATATACTATTATTATACCCCCCACCACTAAATGTGTGTGTGTGGGGCGTGGGTGGGCTATAATGAATTTGCTTTGTTGCGTCTGTCCGTCCGTCTCTATTATCGTGTCCACTCTATAAATCCTATACCAACTGAAGGATTTTCTTCAAACTTGGCTGAAATGTTCACCTCAACAAGGGGATGTGCAGAACCCATGTTGCCCATGTGTCAGCTCAAGGTCAAGGTCACAATTGAAGGTCAAATATCAAACAATCAAATATTAGACATTAATTTGTCGTGTCCGCTCTGTAAGTCCTACACTAATTGAAAGATTTTCTTTAATCTTGGCTGAAATGTTCACCTCAACAAGGGGATGTGCAGGACCCATGTTACTCTTTTGCCGGCTTAATGTTACGGTCACACTTGAAGGTCAAAAATTGACTTAGAAAATATTCTTAAATTTTAACATGTATTTGATTTTTTCTGAAACTAGAAAAAGTTTTTGCTTGAAACTTAAAATATATATGAAGTGTCACAATTAGGATATGCAGGTCAAGTTTCATAACTCTGTATTGCATTTTGACAAAGTTATGCCCCTTTTAAGTCTTTAAAATTACATAGAATCAAGTATTAGATAATGTGTCGTGTCTGCTCTATAAATCCTATACAAATGGAAGAATTTTCTTCAAACTTTACTCAAATGTTCAACTCAACAAGGTTATGTGCAGAACCCATGTTACCTTTGTGCCGGCTTAAGGTCAAGGTCACACTTGAAGGTCAAAATTGACTTAGAAAATGTTCTTAAATTTTAACATGTACTTGAATATTTCTGAAATTAGCACAGGTATTTGCTTGGAACTTAAAAAATATATGACGTATCACAAGTAAGATATGCAGGTCAAGTTTCATAACTCTTTATTGCATTTTGACAAAGGGCATTTTGGGCCATGTGCAGAACCCATCTTACCCTTGTACCAGCTTTTTTGATGTATTACTGAATTAGTATGTTTGAATCAACACTTAACAAGCTGCGTAGATCCAATGATCCTGAGAATATAACCAACACCTGACTGCTACACAAGTGGGGGGGTCAACTTTTTAGCTAAGTTTTGGTATCAGCATTTCATTTCCCACTGCATTGTAACAACTCCATTTAATGATCATTGCTGTTTGTCTCCGCAGTGGACTGGCGAGTGCGCCCCCTGGTGCTGTTCATGAAAAAGTGGGCCCGTTTCCATGACATCAATGATGCCTCAAAGAAGACCATTTCCAGCTACTCCCTCTGCCTTATGATG
The DNA here is from genome assembly GCA_007844125.1 of Sinonovacula constricta. Lineage (NCBI taxonomy): Eukaryota > Metazoa > Mollusca > Bivalvia > Cardiida > Solecurtidae > Sinonovacula > Sinonovacula constricta. Next base: position 32,397,110 of record CM017559.1, read on the forward strand.
CTTCACTACCTTCAATGTAATAAGATTAATGCGACTGTATTAAACAGATTCCCCTTGTCCGTTCGCTTGGAGTTGCCGACTTTTAACTCCACAGCCTCTCACTGTATGTGTTTGTGTCCCGGTCAGGGCGAGAACTTTCATGTGGGGAGGTCTTCCAGCTGACCTGCTGTGCTTCTACCGATACATTTGTCTGGGGATCTTCCTCCACCAATAATAAGGTTGACATTGCCAATTTGACAATAATTGTGTCGGCTTGATGTAACACAACAAACAAACAAAACAACTCTTCCAAATATTACTGTAAAATGTTGACAAGTGTCCTATTGTGATACTGACAGTGAAGACAATAGTTGAACAGCTTTTAACAGTACAGATTATGATCATTTTAAATCTTGATATACCTTGTAATGTTAATTTAACCTTTTTTCTAGATGGGTGCAAACCTCAAGTGCTTGATTCAGTCCAGAAATTACATCCAGTAAGTCTTAAGATATTTGTCTATGTTAAAGTAACAGTCACTTGTACCATGACTATACCATCTGCAATCAACTCCCTGGCAGAGCTTAACTCTTTTCTAGCTGATAACACCATTCATCCCATTGACATAAAAATATTCCCCATCCTAAAGGTGTTCCCAGCAAGAAATGAGTTAAACCTTGCCTACTGACATGGGTACTGATATGACATCATGCAGTATCATTATTACCTTTGATCTTCCAGCTGACCCGCAGTGTGCCAGGGGATCTACCTCAACATTCAACTTCAGTCTTCCTCCACCAATAATAATAGTTTGATGTCACCAATATAAGCAAAATTATATTTGTGTAGTGCATATTTGTGCAATGTCTCTCAAGAGACAATGCCTAAATCACTGTAATAATGCAAGTGTCATGTATTTAACAAAAATAACAAACCAAAAAAACAAAAACATGATTTATAACGATCTACATGTTGTTGTCTCAATTTTTCAGACACTGTTTGACTACGGGGAGGATATTCGGAATCTACAGATGAACACACGTATTGAGTTCAAGAGCAAAAACTCTCAAAGCCTCGGGGATCTCTTCCTAGGTTTTCTCAACTATTACACCAACGAGTTTGAGTGAGTCATCACTGCCCCTCTAAAACAACAAAAATAATAATGTTATTTGTTTTTTAATTCCTCTGACACTTATTAACTATCTTTGGTTTAAAAAAAGTGACACTGACAGTTATATTGTTAGGTTGTTGTTTTTTTTAAATCTTCTCTTTAAAAACATCAAAATTATGATATATTAACTATGTCTGCATCATATATCTGATGATAATTTTACTACTTCATTAGCATTTTTTACAGGCTGAAAGGACTGAGGTAATTATAGACCTATTAATGTCTCATTGAAAAAAAAATTTGTGATGTATTTTTTTAATATTTTATGTCTTACGTCATTTTTCAGTTTTGACATGGATGTTGCCAGTGTTCGAATAGGAACAAAGATTCCAATCCACATGGTCCGAGCTCGGTGTAAACCCCAGGAACTGGGCAGCTGGGGATGTCTCAAAGTGGAAGGTAAGGGCAGCTAATGCAACATATTTTTATTATATAATTATTTGTTCATTCAGTAAATTATGAGAAAAACATATATATATTTTAAGCTCCACTTTCTGAAGAAATAGGTGATGGTCTCGTCATGACCTTCTTGTCAGCATCTGCCTTGGTTTACTTTTTTTTTCTCAAAAGTCATCGAAGATATTCTCTTTAGACTTAGAATACATGCTCATTGTCAAAAAAGTGGAACACATTTTGAAATGGCAGGTAAACCTTCAAAGGTATTCTTCACAATTATGCCTCTTCACAACTTAGATTTTTAGCTCACCTGAGCACATCGTGCTCAATTGAAGCTTTTGTGATACCGCTTTGTCCGTCGTTCGTCGTCAACATTTTAGCTTGTGAACACACAAGAGGCCACAGTTTTTATCTAATCTTCATCAAACTTCATCAAAGTTTCAGTCGGTAGACTTGGTCAGAATGTTTGTCTGCATGAAATCTTGGATAAGTTCATTATTGGGTCACATTGGGTCATAAAGTAGGTCACTTGGTCAAATCTTAGCAAAAGCTTGTGAACACACTAGAGGCCACATTCATAGTCTAATCTTCACCAAACTTGATCAGATTGTTTGTCTGCATCAAATCTTGGATGATTATATAATTGGGTCAAGTGGGATCAAAAAGTAGGTCACATTTTAGAAAAACCTTGTGAAAACACTTAAGAGGCCATATTGATCACCCAATCTTCACCAAACTTGGCTAGCATGTTTGCCAGTATGAAATCATACATATGTTTTGAAATAAGTCATGTGGATTCAGTAGGTTACTGAAGTAAAAGTATAATTCTCGAAAATGTTATCAACCCTGTGGCCACACTATTGGTCCAATCTTCACCAAAATTTCTAAAGTAAATAACTCTTAATTACTTGATAACAGATTTGGGCCTACTGTGTCATCAGGTGAGCGATTAAGTACCATCATGGCCCTCTTGTTTTATAATACCCTTCAGATGGGGAGATCGCGGGTTCAAACCACAGCCGGTCAAAACAAAGACTTGGTAGTAGTGGCTTCCTTCCTAATGCTTGGGGCTAAGAGGACAGCATTACGCCTTACTCTTCTGTTTCAATATAATGGTCCGGCTGGGTTCAGTCCCTGGGCACCTCATAAGTGCCACTGTGCTATAATATAATGATAGAAATGTTGCTGCACAGTATCGGCAAAAAATGCCAGGAAATCCCAATCTTTTATAATACCATCTGACACTGGGGAAATGGGAGCACGGCTACCGAGACATACCGCGAGAGATTCAGCAGCAGTACGATCCATCTCAGAAAGCTCTCAGAGCTGATCTGGATCTGCATTATTTCCCAAAGCTTGATCAGTTCTTACTAAGCATCACAGATCTGGGTCCACACAATTCATCAAAGTCTAACAAGCTTAGCTTAACAAGCTAAGAGCTAACAAGCATTTATGGCATAATTCACAAACTCAGAGTCTATCCATGTCATGAACAACAGTCAAATTAAGATGAATGTTTTCAAGCTTTAAAGCCACCTGGCTTAGTTGTTGAGCATCAGAGGTTCTACTTATACAGCAGCAGGGAGCTCAAACAACAGCAGTTAGCTGTTTTGTTTATTATCAATGCTGTATAAACAATAACAAATAAAAAACAAATATGTAAATAACATTACTAAGTGCATTACTAAGTCTGTTCTTATTCATATAAGACTTGCGTACATGTAGTATTTTATTCCAGAATATAATTTGTAATTAGTTATCATTGTTATTTTATTGTACCCAGGAGTTGTTTTGTTCTTAAATCTTTGTAATTTTATTTATTGTTAATTAAAAAATGTCTTACTACTTTCTTAATAAATTATTTAATTTTTAACTTATTTCAGAGCCTTTTGATCTTAGCAACACTGCCCGATCCTGTTATGATCCGGAGACATTTTCACGAGTTAGGAGGGTCTTTGCCAAGAGCTACAGAGAACTGGCATTGAAACGGAATGCAGAAGCCATCTTGTCAGTGCCATTCTAGACACGTCAGTGAGCTGCCTACTTGACAGGGGCAATAAGTCTTGAGACTCTAAAAAGAAAGACTCTCGAAGGAAAATTCCTACCATTAATGTGGCCTGGACACAGTCTTAGCTACTTTTTGGCATCTAATATTATGGCCAATAATTGTATGTACTACTAATTAGAGGTGTATCCCTGCCAGCTTATTCATTGTATGTACCTTTAATTGCTGGCATCTCCATGCCTTGCCAATAATTGTATAAACCTATAATTTCTGGTGTTTCTATGCAAGGCCATTCATTTTATGCACCTATAATTACTGGTTTATCCATGCAAGGTCTATTATTATGTGTGCTTTAACTTCTGGTGTATCCATGCTAGGTTGTGTGTACTTTTAATTACTATCCATGTAAGCCAATTATTGTGCATACCTTTAATTACTATCCATGTAAGCCAATTATTGTGCATACCTTTAATTACTATCCATGTAAGCCAATTATTGTGCATACCTTTAATTACTATAAATGTAAGCCAATCATTGTGCATACCTTTAATTACTATACATGTAAGCCAATTATTGTGCATACCTTTAATTACTATCCATGTAAGCCAATTATTGTGCATACCTTTAATTACTATCCATGTAAGCCAATTATTGTGCATACCTTTAATTACTATACATGTAAGCCAATCATTGTATGCACCTGTAATTACTGGTGTATCCATGCAAGGTTGTGTGTACTTTTAATTACTATCCATGTAAGCCAATTATTGTGCATACCTTTAATTACTATCCATGTAAGCCAATTATTGTGCATACCTTTAATTACTATCCATGTAAGCCAATTATTGTGCATACCTTTAATTACTATCCATGTAAGCCAATCATTTATGCACCTGTAATTACTGGTGTATCCATGCAAGGCCAACTATTGAATGTGACTCGAACTACTTATATAACTAGCATACCACTGCTAGGTCAATCATTGTATATACCTTTATATTTTGGCCTATCCATGCCATGCCAATTAATGTATGTATCTTTAATTACTGGCATATCAAACCATGTCAATTATTGTATGCATTGTTAATTACAGAAACACACTTTTAGTATCCTTGGTGTGTAATTTAATAGTATACATGGCTGATGCACTGATGCAGCTTCAAATTGTTTAAATAACTTACACACCATTAAAACACTTGATTTTTCCAACCTGATTATGTCAAGATGTTTTTTGGGGGGAGTAGGTGGGGAGGAATGTGTACACATTAGCAAGCAGTATTTTTTTTATCGTCATTACAATGTTTATATTTAAAGAAAATGCCTGTTATATCAGCTGTGTCCAGGCCATGTTAAGAAGGGAAGTCTAGAAAATCTAGACTAACGCTTTGAAATGTAGGCAATTTCATTTTCAGTCTTTCATAAGAATGATTATGTCTTTCACAAAAAATATTGGCATGAACATTATTCACCTCTGCTTGCAATTAAGGTTGATATTTTTCATCAAATTTTGGAGCAAAAAAAGAAGGGATTTTTTATTTAAAAAAAGAATTGCTGAAAATGTTTAAAAGCATTATTGATTGACAAAGTTTTGGAGAGGAATTTGGTATTTATACCCAGTGTTATTTGTTTTTTAAGTTTTGATAATTAAATGCCCAATATGCATTGGTAAAGAATTATTATGTTTTGGAAGTGGAAAGTTTTCACTACGGTTCTAACTGAAAGTTGCTATATTAAGGTTACGTGTAAAGTTAGTAAACGTACCATACTTGCTTTCATTTGTTTATGAAACTGCTCACATTCTTGTACATTGTATATAAGTTCATTAAGGTCATTCAATTAAGCTGTGATAAATCATTATATTGTTGTTTTTTTGTCATTGTACATTTAATAATGCTATTTCAGTAAATTACAATGCTACAGAAAACCTTTGGAATGAGTGGTATAAGGTTGAGAATGTTTATATTTGTAGGTGCAAATGAATGCATATTTGTAGGTGTAAGTGAATGTGTATATTTGTAGGTGTAAGTGAAATTGTATATTTTTGGGTGTAAGTAAACGTGTATTTGTAGGGTGTAAGTGAATGTGAATATTTGTAGGTGTAAGTGAATGTGTATATTTGGAGTGCAAAAATGCCTATTTTAAGTTGTGAGTGAATGTGTATATTTGTAGGTGTAAGTGACTATATATTTGTAGGCATAAGTGACTATTTTTGTAGGTGTAAGTGAATGTGTATCTTTGTAGGTGTATTGACTATATATTTCTAGGTCCAAATGAATAATTGTTTGCTTAGTGAAAGCAGTCCATTATGCTTATGATTCTGTCATAAATTTTAAGTTGGAATGAAGGATGTGTATGAAAGTATGTATTTTGTCGGTCGAAGTGTAATGTATATGCTGGTAACCCTTATAGGTGATTGGACACCAAAGTAAAAACAAACAGAACACAACAGTATCAAATATTACTTTAGTAAACAGAGAAAAAATTGTACATGGTACAGTACTTTAGAATTATATTAAGGCAAGTTTAAATGTATGAACACACTGCACATTATAAACACAAACATTTCTAAACAAACATTTTGCATTGCAAGAAGTTTCTTATTTAACTAATTACAAAAAGGTACCATGTGCAGAATATTAATTTTGTTTATGTTGATTGTACAACAGCTTATGGTGTTGTTTTTAACCCTTTACTTTCTGGAAACAACAAAACAACATTTACCATATTGACATAAAACATTCATCATTAATTTGGTGTTTCCAGCAAGTAAAATGTAAATTTATAGATCTTGCTGATACAGACAATTTCTATTTATTATAGTGTCACATCTTCACAATAATCCATCAAAGGCAGCTAGATTTGTCATTTTCAGCGTAAAGTTTCTCATCAAAATAGAACTTCTCAGCCATTTATATTGAACTTTATTCAGGTGTATTAAAATAAGAAGAGGATGATGTTTATTTGTATTAGAAGTAATATTGTCTCACTTAATTATAATTAAACTTCAGCTTAATACAAATTTTGAACAGTAGTTTTATTTTGTTTAAGTTGAGTTACTGGGCTTCATTGAATGCAACAAGAGGGGATAGGGTATACATGGGTAAAGTCACCATCTTGCATTTTTTTCTCTAACTCTGCATCTCATTGCATGGGTTTGAGTCCTGAATGTACAAGAACTTTCATGTAAGAAGGTTGGTTAGGTGTTGAGCAGTGCACTGGGTGCTCTTCCCTGGTCTGGAGACAGCCTCCTTCAGATCAGCCAGGTATCAATAAATCGGGCGTCTGTGGCTGAGCGGTTAAAGTTGCTGACTTAAAACTCCTCAGCCTTTCACCGCATTGGTTTCGAGTCCCGGTCGGGGGCAACAACTTTAATGTGCGGAGGTTTTCTCCCTTGCCTGCGGTACACCAGTGGTTCTATCAAAATGCAAGTCTGGCGTCTTCCTCCATCAATAATTTAGCTGAACGTCGCCAATCTGACCATAATTGTGTTTGTGCGGTGTAACAAAAAGCAAACAATCATCTTAAAAGCGACCATAACATGTCCCCGGAACTTACTTTATAAACTAAAAGAAAACAAATGCAACAAATGAATATATCTTAAATAAAAAAAATAATATGTGCTCTTTGTCTAAGGTATATAATAACATTCACTTTTGTACCAATGTGAAATGTTAAAGTGCTTTTGAAGTCATTTTGTAGAAATCATTGAATTTTTTTTATTGATTTCTCCTCAAACCATTTGTACATAATATTTATTCTGATAATGTTTCTATCTTGTGTTATCTCTTTTTTTTTACCAAAGCACCTTTGTTTTGTTGTGCTTTAAATAAAAGAAGTCATTTCACTTTATAATTCATGTTTTTCAATATGTGTTCTCTATTCAAACTTACATAGTAATTATATGTTAGTGTTATTCCTACAGAGTTTGGGAATTTTGTGCAAATCTGAGAGTAACTATTGTGCTGTATTGACACTTTTTGTTTGATATATTAATACTATTTACTTATATAAATTCATTTATATAATTTTGAAACATAAGACTATTGAAAGTGTTCAATACAAAGTGTTATTGTATTTTCTCTATCCACCAAAAAAAAAGTTAAAGTGGGTTGGAGTGTAGATAGTTTTCACATTAGTGAAGATCCGTTGTCTTTGCAGCCATCTTTGATAGCAACTTCAAAGGACTTTCACATGAATTGTATGGAAGCTAAATTTTATTTTCTTGTAATTTCTTCGTTTGAGATCCAAAATATAAAAGCTATACACCATTTGAAAGCTTTTGAAATTCGTATATTAAGGATACAACTTTTTTAAAATTGATAAATGCACAAAGAATTAATACACAGAAATAAATAAAATTATTCGATCATCTTTAAACAAAATGAACAGTGTTCCTTTTTGGGTTGTATATTTTTTTACCTTTTAAACTATCAAAATATAGTTTTGATATTTAAAATACTTCATAAAAGCTGTTAAATCTGATATAAAGTTCAGTTCAATAGACTGAAAGATAAAAACCCAGTGGTGAGTTTAATACAGCACATATTTCCAGATTTCGGCCTGCATTAGCTTATGACTTCAAAGATGGCTGCCTTAAACTGTCTTATCAGTGCCTATGACATCACATGAAAACTATCTATAGTGTTAACATTTTGTATACAAGTCCGTCCAATGGACCATTCAAAACCAGCTGATTTTAACCAATCAGAAAGCAGCAATTCATTTACCCCTTAAAAGGTGCTCACCCGCTAACGAAGAAAGTCAAAAGCAACCGCCATCGTGCAAAGCATACACGGCTCTGAAACTTGTCGGAACCTAAAGAAAAAGTTCTAAATAAACGCATTTTTTTGCGATCAAAATCAATAGCCATATATCAATAGGGTTGTCGATAGAATATAGTGACTAAAATATGTTTTATCACCAGAAGTAGACTGAACACACTCTGTTCAGTGAACAAACTGTGTTCCTTTGTTGTGTAATTGTGCAGTTTGCATTTAAGAAGCTCTATTTTGAATTGTGTAAGCCTTTTGCAACAATAACTAAAGACTTGAAACAGTGTATGCTATATTTTACGATCAGATGTAAATTGCAGATGTTATTAAATATATTTCAGAGCGTAAAGGTGGTACCCGACTGTGTGCCAATATCTAATTCATGTAACAATATCTGACCTCTGTCTGGGGATGTTTGAACATAATTTCTGCAGAAAACAAACCAATTAAAGTCTAAGCTTTGGCGACTTTCAATAGTATCTAGGTTATCGGACAGTAAAACTCGTTAATCAACACAATGTTCTTTCTGTTCAAATCTATAAATAAAAACGAATGGGATTCCTCCTGGAACAGACATCGATGTCACAGCGGATGAAGTGGATGAGCAAAAACATAAATGGTCACGTGGTTTTCTTAGTTTGAAAATCGCAAACTGTGCGGCGTGGCTCAGACAGGAATCACATATTTGACATGAACATTTTAACGTTATGGTACACTTTTCAGACAGGTGAAGGACCAAGGTTTATCAAGATATTTAATGAAACTATTTTTGGTTCAAACTGTCGAATACCACCTTTAATATCACACTCCTTACCAACCACTCTCATACTCTTCATTGCAATAACCTCTGTCACAGGCTCATAATCGACCATACCTGGCAGCGCAATCGGTAGAGCGTCGGCTCCAGGTACGGTGGCCCCGGGTTAGAATCCGGGCCGCGAAATACCAAAGTCGTGAAAATGGTATTAGTAAAGCTAACGCTCAAGCAAATATAAGGATAGTTCCACGACTGTTTGGCCCGGTGTTAGGATAATGTGACTGGGTATGGTATAATGCTGGGTGTTCACGGCATGCTATACACAGTGAAGGCTGCTTCAAGTGGACACCGTCTCCAGATAACTGAAATACTGTTGGTGGGATGATAAACCCAATAAATAAACATGTTCATACTTCAGCCATGGCGATTTAAAATGAGGTCAAGTTTCAAGGCAATGGATATGGCCTTCTTTAGTGCAAAGCACAATCAAATAGAGTTTTAAAATGTGATTGGCCATCATCTTCTTATTATTAAAAAAAAACAATAGTAAAGCTATAACAAAAATACCAACAACAGCATAATGTTGCATTCTTTTATTCTAAAACATTTTCAATTATTTCAGAATTTTTATAAAAGCGTCTACTCTTTATTTGTCATGGTACAAAAACTTTACATGTTCAATGGAAAAAAAAACAACTTTTCGGGCCATTTACAAAATATAATTAATTGCATCAATTCTTGTTGATAAATAAAAGGTTTACACGGCACCGGCAATTCACATAAAATTAATATTTTGCCGCATCTTAATTTGTTCTACTACTGTCTGTCTTGTGGAAAATGTTGAGTGCAAAACTGTTTTATCTTATATACAATTAAAAGAGATAACACTTATTGTATCCAGCCCTTACTGTAATGTTAGTATACAGTAATTTGGTTAGGCTTGAGCAGGTTTACAATATATATTAATATCATTTTGGGTAATTAGGCCTTTCAAATATTTAAAGGTCCTGTCTGTCAGTTTGTTTAAAAGTTTCCATATTACACAACATGGAAATATTTTTATTTGCGAAAAAATATTTTAACTAGGGTAAACAATAAAAAAAGGGAGCTGACTAAATTCTAACCGGGAGCCTCAAGTATGACAGGCTAGACCCAATCGGAACTCATTGGGCAATTCCGTCCTCGGGACAATCATCGCTCGGATGTATCTGGTGCAATTATACTTACAGAAATCACAATCGTTTTGTTCGCCGGAAGAAAATGCTTAAAATGTAGGCTAGTTGGCACACAACATAAACAATGGCGTCGTTTGACAGTTTTGTGTTTGCTGCGCTGGGTAAATTAAACTTGGATGATTTTACTTTGAAACAGCCACAAACTGACAGACGTCCAAGCTGTCATCTTTGTTTTGACGTCTGTCACAAAAGAAGTTCCATTTAGGGAAATGACCGAGGTGATCTGACTACCTACATATATCCGAGAGACGATTCGTGAATTATCCGAGGTGTTCCGATTGAGGCTAGACCGTAACTGGACGGGTTATACTGGCCCGCAGGTTCATTAAACCCAAAGACCATTCGTCACATAGAGGATGATGTCATCAAATAGTCTCCTCTATCCTTTGATACTTCACATCAGGCCGAACTTTTCGAGGATGTGTGCTTCCGCATTGTAAAAGAGTTGTGTGTATGAATAATGTAACGATAGTTTATTTACAAAACGTTGAGTGCTTTCAAACAGATTGATTGTCATCTCTGCTATAAACGCGTTGTCTCAGAGGACCTAATGCTGAGGCAGCTCAAAAGTAGACAGCCGCTAAGTTAAATTGAGCTAACGCAGCAATAACAGTGGTACGAGGGTTTCCTTCCATGTTCATGTTATTGGCATATAAATCAACTGACAGACAAGGCAGTTTGCTTACAATTGTAAATATGTAACTAGTATATGGTGGTAGACTAAAGTTCCATTTACTTTCTTCAATCAGTTCTAGTTTTTGTAAGATCTAATTAGGATGTCGACATTAAGGTGGTCTCTGACAGTTTGCCTATATTAAATACATGTAACAATAACAAATATCCACCGAATAATCCATTAATGCAAGCAGGTCCTTTTATTTGGCTTACTCGTTTTTTATGCTTGTGCCCTTTGGAGTGTATGTTGACTTTTCTGCCTACCATGTGATACCCAGATTAATCATCAACAAACACTTCCATTTTCTTGTTTAAATCGCACATATATTGAGAAGTATTGAAATGGATTTTAAGATTATTTTATACAAAGGTATACAATTTCACTATTTGTAATTGCACCATCTGCAATATAACAGGCGATGAAGTCCAAGAATTCCAACTAAAAGGACCTACCTTGGCCGAAGTGATCCGAATACCTACATACATCCGAAATATGATTCGTGAATTATCCGAGGTGTTCCGACTGACGATATTGTAAGTAATTTGTCATGTGGTTTAAACTGTTATCATTTTGAACAGCATGGCCCAGACAGAAAATGCACTACAGGTGGTATCCGAAATTTTTTTATATCAAATTCATGTAACAATACCTTACCACTGCTTTGGGGAATTTGAGCATACTTTCTGCATAAACCCGTACGATAGTGGCCGTAAAGACATTTTTGAACACTGCATACATTGTCTGGCAGTAGCCTACAATTTGGGATAATAACACTCTTAATGTTAAGTCATTCCAAATCTATAAACAATAACAATAGTGATCTCTGCTAAAAATAGATACCAACGCCAGAGCAGATTACCCCGATGACGATATAACGTAATCGCAAAATGGAGCTGTCACGTGGTTTCCTAGTTAAAAATAGCTATCTCTGCAGCATAGCTCAGACAGGAAATACCTGTCTGCAATGAGGAATGGGGATTTATGTTTCACTGTACACGCTGATCTAGGGCATCAATGAGCAGCATTTTGCGAGATCTTTTCTGATAATAATGACTTATTTGGATATTTAATGAAAAAATATTTTGCTCAAACTGTCGGATACCATCTTTAATAGAACCACCGTAAATATAACTTGCTGGTGAAGAAGATAACTAGCACTATAAATATAGAGACTTTGTCACCTTAGGTACGTGCTTCATACAACCTCTCTACCCGCACTTCATATGTACAGGCATTTAAATATCAGCCTGCTATTTACGTATTTGTAAGGCATAGGCAAATAGATTAGATCCTGATCAGCTAGCCCCCCCCCCCCCCCCCCACACACACACACACCTTCCTGCTGGCAGTTGTCATCTATATAAGTATCTATACTATTTGCTGCTGCTCAGTCTCTGTTTTCCTTTCATGTTACATAATATATATAACAGGAAAGCAAAAAAAGAGAGAGAGAAAAAGACTGAGAATTTATGATGTTTTTTAACAAAGTGTGGCAAGTTAAAGGTTATATGATTGCGTCACTACCCAGCCAATTAACGTATTGTTTACAACTGATTTATAAACACGAGGTATATTATCGAAGATATACCATGCTGTTTAGCTTAAACAGTTAAGAGCTACAAACCATCGCGACGCATTTCCAAACAAACACTCTTTCAAAAACAGAATGATTCCATATAATCTATTGATCAAAGGAAATATTTCATTCCATTAGTTATTTATTGTGTATTTTTTAGTATAACAAAATTTTCATCAAAATGTGACCAGGTCCCTAAAAAGGTCATATGTTATTAGTCGGATCGCAAAACTACACCATTCAATCAGGATATATCATCCTCAAATTATGTTAGTAGCATATGAATTTGTAAAGCTTGCCAAAAAATCAAATTTCATCAACGTGATCAACGTGCAAATAAGTATGCAAAAGTCTGCTTAAACACCTGTTCCACACACTTCCGTTATTGATAAATTGTACTAAATTATCACGATTTCAGATTAGCTATCTACCTACACATGTCATGTTATGTACACTTTAGAGCTGTAAGCGGTATCCAAAAGCTCGTTTCAATAAAGGTATATGCAACATATCTTCATTGAATAATAATATGTTCCCTTTGGGAGAATGTTAGTAAAAAATCAGCATGTGTTACGCTTAGCGTAACTCTTACATGTATCTTCTTGGCACAAATGTTATTTGTTTATCAAGTAAATGTGTGGCTTGTTAATTACCGACATGTTATTAAACACTGTTTTATTGACCGCAATATATTCTCAAGTTTGTTAACATACGGAGGAGAAAATGCGCAAAAAGAATATGTTAAAAGAACTTTTTTCTGTAACTTCATTCACGAAAGTTCACATCTTACATGGACAAACCACGTTTTATGGACCTGAATCATTTTTACTCGAACGATTCAGAATTTTGAAATGGGGCTACTTTAAACATAAATACACATCCATCTCAGCTTATAGAAGCGTCGTCAACATCTGGCGATTCGTCCCCAGTCTCTTCGTAATCATAATAATAATAATCATCGTCACAGGTCCAACAACATCGTTTCTTGTAGTCACTCATATTGCACATGTTCATCATTCTCACGATGCTGCAGTAGTCACTCTCATCCGTACATTCTGGAAAATAAAAACAAACAGCAACAATGGAAAATAAAAACAAACAGCAAAAAAATGAACAGAAGGTATGAGGTTATAGGTTTTATCCAACAGTTTGGCTTCATCAAATACACGTAAATCTGGATTTGGGGAAATGGGGCATAATTTCTGCAAAATGTCAAACCTACGTCCAACAAAAGACGCTTATGAACATGGTCTTAATTGTAAGACATAAGAAATAGTTAACTAAATCACTATACAAGCCCATTCTTTCTAAAACTATAAATAAGCATGATTGGGATTTCTGCTAAAAATAGACATCGACGTCAGAGCGGATTACCCGAATGAATATATGTATGTGCAGCGAGGCTTAGATAGGAAATACCTATTGGTAATGACGAATTATGTGTTATCCTTCACTTTTCACATAGATACAGGACATCGATTTATTTAGTTCTTTGAGAGAAAAAATGTTCAAACAATTGGATTCCACTTTTAAGGTGAGATATTTCATTCAACAACTAGTTCAATAAGGAATATTTCATTCTATAACAGCGAGTTAAAAATAAGATGTGGGATATTTTATTCTAATACAACTGGCTAATTTAGAAATATTTCTAATGTACAATAAGTACCTTCAGTAGAAATACTTAACCAATGACAAATAGTTCAGTGAAAAAATATTTTAATCTACGACAACTAGCTAACGGAAAGATATTTTATCAACGACAAATATTTAAATGAAACGTAATGTATTTTATTTACGACAGCACGGCAGATAAATAGTTTAATCTACCACGGCTACAACTAATTTAACCAGAAATGGCGTCCATACGAGCCGGCGGTATACTGGGCTCAATCAGGACAAGGAAACTGTTGCTAAAATGACTTCTCACCATATTCACGACAAAAGTAAGAGCTGCTTGTAGACAGTATGCTCTACCTTTGTCAATATTGGATAAATTATAATTCTAAGTAAAAAAAAAACAGCATAACTCTGCCTAAATAGTGTTTTGGATTACCTGCCCTTGTGAATTTGGGTTTACTTAAGATAGAAAAAAAGACTAGGAATATTTAAATATACTGTATTGAATACAAAAGACCATCAGGCCTATCAGTACTGAAGGATATAATTGACAATAATACATAACATCAGTTAAATGGCGATATATCTATACATTTGTGAACATGTATTTCTAACTCGTAGAAAACAATGAAGGAAAAACAACATAAAAAGTATTTCATGTTTAAAGTGTATATGTTTGACGGTTTTTAAGAAATGTACCTTAACTTTTAGCCTGCTATTCGCGTATTGACACTATTTGCGGTTCAGTCTCTGTTTGTAACTATATCAACCCTGAATGTAACATATATTTGTTGTCCTTGTTCTCTGCTACATCTGAATTAAGAATCTGTATTGCTAACATCGATACACGCGGTTTCTTTTGTTAAACAACACTTCGCCAAACAGCTGCGAATTCATATAAATGCCAGGCAGTTATTGTAATTGCAAGCTACACACTATTGTTGCAAACTGCAATGTTAAAAAACGGAAAACTCAGGGGTTTTTTTCTCTGAAAAACGTCTCACAGAACAGCTGCGGTTCCATGTCTTTGCCAGATAGAACATCGTCACAATAAAAACTGCATTCCATAAGAGGCACTGCTCTCAAGAGCGGCGCCATTTAAAGATAAAAAACTCTAAGATTTAGCATGGCCTTTAAGACAATTTAGCAAGCTAAACGTTAACAAACACTACACTAAACCAACACAGTAAGAGGATCATAATGCTTCGAAATTAAATGTAGGGTTAATGCCCTAATAAAGTCTGTTCTCCTTTTGATATGAAAAGAAGTTCTAATTATGACAATAGCTCCACTATCTTCTTTGAAAAGAAAAGACTCAAATTAGCAAAAAAAGACCGATATTTAGGCAGATATAGGTCAATTACTTGTGTTTTCTTCCGTTCCATTCTCCTCACACGGTGGACCTTGGCAGTTCCGGGAGGTGCGGGGCTTGGTCATGTGATCACATCCACCAGGTGGCGCCGGTTTCCCATCAGCCATCCAGACACACTCTAACATCCGGGTCTTAAGTCCCTTCTGACCGCAGTCCTCGGCATAGCACTGGAATCGAATAAGTAAAAATACCGTAACAATTCGTATAAATGTGTTCACTTTTGTCGGCTATGGGAGCTGAAAGCCATGGGCTCCAATCCGGATCGCGACATACAAATGTCACTAAAATGATAGTGGTATAGCACCATTGCTAATGCTTATGCAAATTTATACAATGTATAGGGACTTCTCCATGACTGGTCGACCCGGTGTCAAGATAATGTTACTAGACGTAGTATCATGCCAGGTGTTCACGGCATGCTATTCATAGTGAAGGCAGCAGTATATCTGCTTCAAGAGGACACTGTCTCCGGATAGCTGAAAATTGTTGGTGTGACCATAAACCCACAACATACACCCACACGTGCAGACGCACACTGACACACACGATCGATAATGTGGTTTAATAGCAGAAAAGCCTCATAAATATGTACGTTTTGAGGAATAAATGATAAAACAAAACTCTTCGAAATGAAAACGTGCTTCCTACTTGACATCATGTGATTTATTTAAAGAAAATGCCGAGAATCACTGCGTTAAAAGATATTATTTTACGTGCAAAAGAAATGTGAAGATTAAATAAGATGAAGACTGAAGACCTAGTGTGCCAGTGAGATTCTTCTATGTATCGGATAGAGTCTATATGGACGTTTCTACATAAAACAGAAGCCGAAACGAACGCAGCGAGTGCAGAATCTGTGTGAACAATCAAGTATACGTCCCCACTCGTCATTGCAAAGGTATTCCCTATCCAACCCACACTGCAGAGATGACTATTTTTAAACTAAGACAACCACGCGACCACTTATTATTAGGATCACATTCTAGTGTCATCCCGGTTATCCTCTTTGATGTCAATATCTATTTTTAGCGGTGATCACTGTCGCGATTTTTATACTTTTCAACAATATAGTTGGTGTTAAAAATCGTTTTTATTTGGAATACATTATGAGTTTATGTAGAAATAATGCCCATACCCCTAAAGCAGTGGACTGATATTGTTGCATGTATTCCCTTTAAAAGTGGTATCCAGCAGTATGTCTTTATCAGATGCATGCAACAATATCTTACACCTCTTTCGGTGATTTAGGCTTACTATCATACTTCAGTCTAAGAAAGTCGATTTTGAACATTACCTGAATTGTAAGACAAAACAAATCGTGGCATAGATGTATATCGCTTTCCAAATCTATAAATAAACACGACAGAGATTACAGCTAAAAATAGATATCAACGTCATACCTGATAACCCGGCTTATCATGGACCGTGACCCAGGCGCGTATCTGTGCCGTTTTTGAAGTTACGCACAATTACAAGAGAAATAACCTTTGTAGTAATACTTTTGATTATATTCGGTTCCTTTCTAATGAATAACAGGTAAAATGCGGACATGCACGGAA
The DNA here is from genome assembly GCA_007844125.1 of Sinonovacula constricta. NCBI lineage: Eukaryota > Metazoa > Mollusca > Bivalvia > Cardiida > Solecurtidae > Sinonovacula > Sinonovacula constricta. The sequence goes on from CM017559.1 coordinate 32,414,228, forward strand.
AAATATGAACAACTAAAGTCCTGACGTGTGTAAGTTTAATCATTTTAAAACCCTTTCAACTTTAATGATGTGGTAATAAGATTTTATATCATAGAAACTACGGAAATAAGATATTTCATTCCTAACCCGGTGTAGGCATCGACTTTCATAGTGTTTTTGGTACTTTCAGATTTTCGATTTTTCGAACGGAAGTTACGATCGTGCGTAAAGTGCGTAATGGCAGAAACGCGCCTGACGTGACCTCAAAAAGTAAGAATTAACGTGGTTTTCTTTTTGTTTAAAAATGTATAATTTTGCATCGTGATTCGGAAAGATTTTTTTTTTACTTTCTACTTTCTACACATAGATATAGGGCACCAAAACAGCATTTCGCGGAATCATTTCATCTTTTCAGACAACAATATCTTCTTTGGGTTGCATGAGAGAAATATTGGTCAAAACAGTCGGATACCACCCTTGTCATTGGTCAAGTATAAACTTTTGCCCACTAATGCCGTCACGTCAAAGATGACATAATTTTGCATTTTTTATTTCATTGAAAGGCACATTATGTTGTGATTTAAAGTTTGTTTATGTACTAACAATTTTGATTTAGAAAAACTTATGCTTGATCAGGTCCTGAAACATTTACTTCATGGTTGTTTGCTGAACATATCAACCTGCTGGTTCTCGGTGTCGGATGTGACAAATTGAGCTTGACTGAGGCCTGATGACATAAGCAACGGTTGCAAAATCACCCCGGGATCATCGGTCAACAATACTGGCTGTTTTTTTTTTATATAAAACAAAAATACGACCATGAGTTCTTTCAATTTAACAAAACAGAGGTGTTTTTTTCCCTAGTTAAAAAAACGATGACAATGCATACAGAAATTGCAAATTTCATTATACATGTATTAAAACTACGAGAATAAGTACTGTAACCTACATCTGACCACTTGGATGTTCTCCACTCCTCCGTACAGTTCATGTTTACACAATCTCTGGCACTATCCGGCGGAAATCCGAGTTCCCGACAGTATTTCTCGTCGGTTATGGAATCGTTAAATTCGTTCACACACTGGACGGTCCGACGTTGTATAGAGTATTGGTGTCGGACACAGCCTCCCGAGGAACACTGGTGAAATAAAGATTATTTTGATATTAAAATCGTGATTTTTAAGTAAAACCAATTTCAGTTGAAATTCCTACCTTCTCGCAACCGAAATCTGCCTTCGTTTTCGTTTGCATTGTTAACGACCCGTGACCGGCAACTGCATTCCGATATATGTTTACCTCTCGCATCCGAAATCTGCCTTCGTTGGCGCGTGCATTGATTACCAGACGTAACCGGAAATTGCATCGGCTACATGTTTACCTCTCGCAACCGGACTCTAAGTTCGGCCATCAATCTCCTCACAGCGATTACGTCACGCGTTGCTACTTAAATCTCTGCCCCCAGCAAGGATCACGTAACGATAGAGTATCACGTGAAGTAAACATGGCGGCCTCCATAAACACGCCACGAAAAAAAGTGAGTCAAAATTGTTTTTTATGTGACGAGAAAAAGACGGCATTTTAATGTATCTGATTACAAAGACGGCATTTTAATAAATACAATTTGTTGTTTAACGGGTGAGGAGAGACCTAATTTGTTAAATTACCTTACAAGCGAACGATTGGGAATTTGTATGTATAGTACGTTGTATTCTGTACAGTACGGTGAAATTTGACTTCCATAATTTCATATTTTTTCATATTTTAAGTTACTTTTTATTTTTAATATGATAAAGTAATACTTTTATAGGAAAGATACTATATTTTGAGGAGATAAATCCAGAAAAACATAAAAAAAAAAAAAAAAAAAAACTATTCGCCTATATTTGGGCGAAAAACTTGCTGGTGGCAGTGATATAATGTACTGTCAAGGGAAGTAATCACTGCGGGGAGTTTGTTCGGCTGTATGTTTACTTTTCGCAACCGGAATCTGCATTCGGCTATACGTTTACTTCTCGCAATCGGAGTCAACATTCGGCTATATGTTAACTCTCAGCAATCGGAAACTACATTCGGCTATATGCTTACTTCTAGCAATATTCGGCTAAACGTTTACTTCTCGCAATCGAAGTTTACATTCGGCTATATAATTACCTCTCACAATCGGAATCTGGATTAGGCTATATGTTTACATCGCGCAATCGGAAACCACATTCGGCTATATACTTACTTCTAGCAATATTCGGCTTTATGTTTACTTCTCGCAATCGGAATTGTTTACGTCTCGCAATCGGAATCTACATTCGGCTATATGTTTACTTCTCGCAATCAGATTCTACGTTCGGCTGTATGTTTACTTTTTGCAATCGGAAGTGTTAACGTCTCGCAATCGGAATCTACATTCGGCTATATGCTTACTTCTCATAATCAAAATCTGCAATCGGCTATATATGTTTACTTCTCGCAATCGGAAACTGCATTCGGCAATGTTTACCTCCTGCAACCGGAGCCAGCATTCGGGTACTTGTATATGTTTACTTTTTGCAATCGATATCTGCATTCGTCTATATGTTTACTTCTCGCAACCGACACCTACATTCTACTTTATGTTTACTTCTCGCAATCGGAATCTACATTCGGATATATGTTTACTTTTCGCAATCGGAATCTACATTCGGCTATATGATTATTTCTCGCAATATTCGGCTATATGTTAACTTCTCGCAATCGGAATTGTTTACGTCTCGCAATCAGAATATGCATTCGGTCATATGTTTACTTCTGGCAATCGGAATCTGCATTCTGCTATGTTAACCTCCTGCAACAGGAAACTGCATTCGGATATGTTTACTTTTCGCAATCGGTATCTGCATTCGGTTATATGTTTACTTTTCGCAACCGGACTCAGCATTTGGCTTTATGTTAACTTCTCGCAACCAGAATCTGCATTCGGCTATACGTTTATCTCTCGCAACCGGAATCTACATTTGACTATATATTTACTTCTAGCAACCGGATTCACATTCGACTGTATGTTTACTTCTAGCAACCGGAATCTGCATTCGGCTATATGTTTACGCCTTGCAACCGGAATCTACATTCGACAATATGTTTACCTCTCTCAACCGGAATCTGCCTTCGTTTTCGTTCGAATTGTTAACTACTCGTGACCGAAATCTGCATTTAACTTTATTACAACTTCTCGCAGAAGAAAAATGCAATTCTCGCAAAAGAAAAATGCAATTTGCAATGTGTACCTAAGAAAACTGGCTTGTTAAATTGCGGGTACTGTCTGTTCGTATGTTTGGCGTCAAAGCACAGGATCATTAACTGCTATTTTTTACGTTTTATTACAATTGATGCAATATGGTGTTAAACCGTATGCTGTTGTTTATTATATATTCTAACTTAAAACGATATTTTATTTTATAATCTATGAGCCTTTTCTTTCAAATATTGTACGAGTACTCGGTTCTGTATGACAATTTATAGTGGCGATGTGACATAAAGAGTAAATCGCTTAAATAAGTTATGCATGAAGTCTTTCTTATTCATTTCAAAAAATAAAAATACGTCATTATTACAAAATAATAGAAAAATTTAGACGTACGGTTTAAAATTACTTATATATTGTGAATATGAGTTGGATGTGTAATAATTGCAAATTATTGTACAACTTCCTCCGCTTCTTATTAGTCTCCTGCAACAAAACTTGACGTCAGTTTAACAAAAATGGCGGGCTCATAACATATTTACCTCGGACCAGTTTCCGGTGCGCCACGTGACGCAAGGGTCAATGTTACAGCTCTGGATTGCCAATGGCGGTACGTCTAGATGTTGAAAGCACTCAGATTTGGACAACACTTCATAATAATCGTTAGTAATCACCTCACAACTAAAGTTTCTCGACTGGAGACCCCCACCACACGTCATACTACAGCGACTCCAGTCGCTTGAACGTAAAACCAAGGGACGTAACTGCCGCTTTATTGGATCCATAAAACTATATGAACCGTTCATAAGATTGGCCTCATGAAGTCCACCACTGCGTATAAACTTATCGCGAGTCACGGTGTCTTGTAGCACAGAAAAAGATGTGCTGAAGTGAATGGAAATGTTGGCTTCTAATCCACCTACAAAACAACTATAAACACCTTCGTCAGTTCCCGGTCGAGCGTTTCTTATGCGTAAAGCACCGGAACGGGCCATTCGCGCCCGCTTTGAGCGTCTGAATCGTAACCCGTTCTTGAACCAAGTAATCTTCTGTCTATCTAGACCTACATGTGGACACTTTATAATTATATTTGTTTCCGGAAGGACGAACGCCTTCATTCCGACGACAAGTCTTATTTTCTTGATTTTATTTAATTGATAGAATTCCAAATCCACTTTTTTGATCATTGGTTCTGGACAAGGGGTCATGTTGCATGTTTTCTCGGTTTCCGGTTTTAGTTCAAAGTCGCAATCGTTTATAGCAACAGTAACTAGGGTCTCATTGTGTTCCCGCTGGCAGGTTGGATGGCGAACCATTATACCTACACCACACGTAACAGAGCACTGTGGAAAGAAAAGAAGAAAATTATAAAAAGGGTGTTGTTGCACCACATTTTATCATTATTTGCCTACATATATGTGAATATTGTTAGAATAACACTCTGGCAAAACAATTTATTTCAATTCGAAAACTTGAATAATTTTCAATATTTACTGCGTTAGTAGTGAATACATCGTTACTGCCTCACGCCAATACAGCCGACCTAACAAAATTCAACTATTCCTAGCGCGACAAAAAGTAGTTCTACATATTTCTGTGATAATATTACAAACGAAAAGCAACGTCTCATAGCTTAACTCATATGGAAGAATCACCAAATGTTTTACTATGTCAGGCTTGTCTAATTTTTATTTCCGATTATTTATTTTGGAAAGTAGTTCCGCAAGTTGTAAAAGAGAAGAACGTGCCTGCACAAAGTGATCTCCGTCGATCGAAACATAGATTGTAACGCAAAAAAACTGTTGCAAACAAACTACCTTTTCGTACGGGTAAAACAAAAACAAAGTACTGGTGCGTCACAGATCAGCCTGAAAACCAGTACTTTTTGGTATTAGTATCTTTGTTTAATTAAAAGCCCCTTTCTTATATCTTTCAAGAAAACTTTTAAAAGTTCCACCATTTTACCTCAGACCAGTTACCAACGGTCCAGTGTGCGGGACACTTCTGTGTGTTACAGGGCGACTCTCTGTCCGGTACAGGTTGCGGGCACATGAAGTCGGGCAGAGTGAGGATATTTGGTCCTTGGGCGTACTCCCTGATACACTTGACGGTCCTGGACATGATCCCCAGTCCACAGGTCGTCGAGCAGCCCCCAAACTCGCCCAGCTCCCATCTAGAAGTATACATGTTTGTTACAGAGATATGAAATTGCGAGGACTTTTTTTCTATCATTAGTGAAAAAAGTGGTTTTAAATATTACCCAAAACAAATATGTTCATACTGGCGACGACCAGTTCATCATTCTGTTTTCAAATAGGTTGTATGTCTGGGTAGAAATACAGGCGACGGCTCAGGTGGTGGAGCGTCGGCTTGCGGATCGGGAGGTCGTGGGTTCGAACCCCGGCCGGGTCTAACCAAAGACTTTAAAGTTGGTAGTAGTGGCTTCCCTCCTAACGCTCGCGGCTAAGTGGACAGCATTACGCCTGACTCGTCGGTGTCAGTATAATGGACCGGCCGGGTTCAGTCCCTGGGCACCTCATAAGTGCCCCTGTGCTATAATGATAGAAATGTCGCTGCGCAGTATCGGCAAAAATGCCGGCTAATCCCTTAATACAGGCGTGCCGCATGTTAGCTAGAATACCTTTCAGAAAGACGGTTATCACGCCGACCGGAACTCGAATCTACACGGTAATGGGTTTGGGAGTTACATGTACAAGTTGGCGACCCTAACCACACGGTGATGGGTTTGGGAGTTACATGTACAAGTTGGCGGCCCTAACCACACGGTGATGGGTTTGGGAGTTACATGTACAAGTTGGCGGCCCTAACCACACGGTGATGGGTTTGGGAGTTACATGTACAAGTTGGCGACCCTAACCACACGGTGATGGGTTTGGGAGTTACATGTACAAGTTGGCGGCCCTAACCACACGGTGATGGGTTTGGGAGTTACATGTACAAGTTTGCGGCCCTAACCACACGGTGATGGGTTTGGGAGTTACATGTACAAGTTGGCGACCCTAACCACACGGTGATGGGTTTGGGAGTTACATGTACAAGGTGGCGGCCCTAACCACACGGTGATGGGTTTGGGAGTTACATATACAAGTTGGCGACCCTAACCACACGGTGATGGGTTTGGGAGTTACATGTACAAGTTGGCGACCCTAACCACACGGTGATGGGTTTGGGAGTTACATGTGCAAGTTGGCGGCCCTAACCACACGGTGATGGGTTTGGGAGTTACATATACAAGTTGGCGACCCTAACCACACGGTGATGGGTTTGGGAGTTACATGTGCAAGTTGGCGGCCCTAACCACACGGTGATGGGTTTTGGAGTTACATGTACAAGTCGGCGGCCCTAACCACACGGTGATGGGTTACATATTCAAGTTGGCGACCCTAACCACACGGTGATGGGTTTGGGAGTTACATGTACAAGTTGGCGACCCTAACCACACGGTGATGGGTTACATGTACAAGTTGGCGACCCTAACCACACGGTGATGGGTTTGGGAGTTACATGTACAAGTTGGCGACCCTAACCACACGGTGATGATTTTGGGAGTTACATATACAAGTTGGCGGCCCTAACCACACGGTGATGGGTTTGGGAGTTACATGTACAAGTTGGCGACCCTAACCACACGGTGATGGGTTTGGGAGTTACATGTACAAGTTGGCGACCCTAACCACACGGTGATGGGTTTGGGAGTTACATGTACAAGTTGGCGACCCTAACCACACGGTGATGGGTTTGGGAGTTACATATACAAGTTGGCGGCCCTAACCACACGGTGATGGGTTTGGGAGTTACATGTACAAGTTGGCGACCCTAACCACACGGTGATGGGTTTGGGAGTTACATGTACAAGTTGATGACCCTAACCACACGGTGATGGGTTTGGGAGTTACATGTACAAGTTGGCGACCCTAACCGCTGGTCTACGACTGCCCACACTCATGCCCCAACCCCGAAAAAAATGGCGATTTGCTTGACAACAAGCTGGGCAATTCTGTTGTTGTGCCTCAGACTGAAACTTAAAGTTGTATAACCTCAATTCAAATTCCAGGAGCAAGGGGGCCGGCTATTTCTTGCTACTATTAATACCCCCCCCCCCCTCCAAAAAAACAACACACACACACACACACACAAACACAACAACAACATATGTCTACATTATATCATAGACTGACCGTTGAGGACATGGTTTATCGTTACAGATCCACCTCTCTGTCTGTACATGAGGAGCCTCCACGCAGAAGTCATCCGTCACAACCTCCTTCGTCTCCTTGTGGACACAATTAAGGATCGTCTCCTGGATACCTGGGGGTAGTAACAGAGATGACTAGCAAACATTACAGATCCTCGATCTATGCTGTTTGTCTGATCATTTTGTCATTCGCCCTAGTGTTGGGCCCGTATTCACCAACCATTCTTAAATCTAAGTCATGACTTAAGCCCAAGTCATAATTTTCTTACCAACAGAAATAAGATTAATTATGAAGTTTCAAAGTGATTTTAAGCTGAAAGTAGCAAAAGTTAAAGTGTAATGCAAAAATACAGACATGTAGCTAAATACATTATGAAGATATTGTGGTTTTAAATCCATGACTTGAGGAGTTATTACTGAAGAATGTTTGGTAAATACGGGCCTAAGAGGTAAGCGATACCGATTTAGCAAATAACGGTTATTTTGATCAGTCATCTCCCAGCGTGATCAGGATATACACCATTTGCATAAGCCTGATCAATGCGCTCTAACCAGTCGAAGAAGTTAGCGATGACTTGCAGGCAAATACTGCTGATCTTGGTGAACAGACATATTTATATATGGCGATATTTGAGTCTACACTATTTGTATAAGCTTCGTCATTTAGCAAAAAAGCAGATTAAAAAGGTAGTGACAAAAACACAGTTTTGTACCAGTCATTACTTGTAGAAATATATTTTTACTAAGGTTTTGTCCAAGCTTAAGTTTTGATTAATATATTAACTTATAGTATTTTTTTAGTTTTAGCACTTCACTTAAAAATGGTGCATAAGAATAGGAATTGTAAAAGTGAATAACTGAACAACGTTTTCTGATATGACTGAGTGACGTTTTCTGCTATGACTGAGTGACGTTTTCTGATATGATTAAGTGACGTTTTCTGATATGACCGAGCGACGTTTTCTGATATGACTGAGTGACGTTTTCTGATATGACCGAGCGGCGTTTTCTGATATGACCGAGCGACGTTTTCTGACATGATGATATGATTGAGCGATGTTTTCTGATATGACTGAACAACGTTTTTTTATATGACTGAGTGACGTTTTCTGATATGACTGAGTGACGTTTTCTGATATGATTGAGTGGCGATTCTGATATGACTGAGTGACGTTTTCTGATATGATTGAGTGAAGTTTTCTGATATGACTGAGTGATATTTTCTGATATAATTAAGTGACGTTTTCTGAGATATTTGAGTGCGTTATCTGATATGACCGAGCGACGTTTTCTGATATGACAAAGCGACGTTTTCTGCTATGACTGAACAACGTTTTCTGATATGACTGAGTGACGTTTTCTGATATGACCGAGCGGCGTTTTCTGATATGACCGAGCGACGTTTTCAGATATGACCGAGCGACGTTTTCTGATATGATGGTATGATTAAGCGATGTTTTCTGATATGACTGAACAACGTTTTCTGATATGACTGAGTGACGTTTTCTGATATGACTGAGTGACGTTTTCTGATATGATTGAGTGGCGATTCTGATATGACTGAGTGACGTTTTCTGATATGATTGAGTGAAGTTTTCTGATATGACTGAGTGATGTTTTCTGATATGACTGAGTGATGTTTTCTGATATAATTGAGTGAAGTTTTCTGATATGACTGAGTGACGTTTTCTGAGATATTTGAGTGCGTTTTCTGATATGACCGAGCGGCGTTTTCTGATATGACCGAGCGACGTTTTCTGACATGATGATATGATTGAGCGATGTTTTCTGATATGACTGAACAACTTTTTTTTATATGACTGAGTGACGTTTTCTGATATGACTGAGTGACGTTTTCTGATATGATTGAGTGGCGATTCTGATATGACTGAGTGACGTTTTCTGATATGATTGAGTGAAGTTTTCTGATATGACTGAGTGATATTTTCTGATATAATTAAGTGACGTTTTCTGAGATATTTGAGTGCGTTATCTGATATGACCGAGCGACGTTTTCTGATATGACAAAGCGACGTTTTCTGCTATGACTGAACAACGTTTTCTGATATGACTGAGTGACGTTTTCTGATATGACCGAGCGGCGTTTTCTGATATGACCGAGCGACGTTTTCTGATATGACCGAGCGACGTTTTCTGATATGATGGTATGATTAAGCGATGTTTTCTGATATGACTGAACAACGTTTTCTGATATGACTGAGTGACGTTTTCTGATATGACTGAGTGACGTTTTCTGATATGATTGAGTGGCGATTCTGATATGACTGAGTGACGTTTTCTGATATGATTGAGTGAAGTTTTCTGATATGACTGAGTGATGTTTTCTGATATGACTGAGTGATGTTTTCTGATATAATTGAGTGAAGTTTTCTGATATGACTGAGTGACGTTTTCTGATATGATTGAGTGAAGTTTTCTGATATGACTAAGCGACGTTTTCTGATATGACTGAACAACGTTTTCTGATATGACCGAGCCACGATTTCTGATATGACCGAGCAACGTTTTCTGATATGACTGAACAGCGTTTTCAGATATGACTGAGTGACGTTTTGTGATATGACGAGTGATGTTTTCTGATATGACTGAGTGACATTTTCTGATATGACTGAGCGACGCTTTTTGATATGACTGAGTGACGTTTTCTGATATGATTGAGCGACGTTTTCTGAGATGACTGAATGACGTTTTATGACTGAGTGACGTTTTCTGATATGACTAATTGACGTTTTCTGATATGACTAATTGACGTTTTCTGATATGACTGAGCGACGTTTTCTGACATGACCGAGCGGCGTTTTCTGATATGACCGAGCGACGTTTTCTGATATGATGGTATGATTGAGCGATGTTTTCTGATATGACTGAACAACGTTTTCTGATATGACTAAGTGACGTTTTCTGATATGACTGAGTGACGTTTTCTGATATGATTGAGTGATGTTTTCTGATATGACTGAGTGACGTTTTCTGATATGACTGAGTGACGTTTTCTGATATGACCGAGCGACGTTTTCTGACATGATGATATGATTGAGCGATGTTTTCTGATATGACTGAACAACGTTTTTTTATATGACTGAGTGACGTTTTCTGATATGACTGAGTGACGTTTTCTGATATGATTGAGTGGCGATTCTGATATGACTGAGTGACGTTTTCTGATATGATTGAGTGAAGTTTTCTGATATGACTGAGTGATATTTTCTGATATAATTAAGTGACGTTTTCTGAGATATTTGAGTGCGTTATCTGATATGACCGAGCGACGTTTTCTGATATGACAAAGCGACGTTTTCTGCTATGACTGAACAACGTTTTCTGATATGACTGAGTGACGTTTTCTGATATGACCGAGCGGCGTTTTCTGATATGACCGAGCGACGTTTTCTGATATGACCGAGCGACGTTTTCTGATATGATGGTATGATTAAGCGATGTTTTCTGATATGACTGAACAACGTTTTCTGATATGACTGAGTGACGTTTTCTGATATGACTGAGTGACGTTTTCTGATATGATTGAGTGGCGATTCTGATATGACTGAGTGACGTTTTCTGATATGATTGAGTGAAGTTTTCTGATATGACTGAGTGATGTTTTCTGATATGACTGAGTGATGTTTTCTGATATAATTGAGTGAAGTTTTCTGATATGACTGAGTGACGTTTTCTGATATGATTGAGTGAAGTTTTCTGATATGACTAAGCGACGTTTTCTGATATGACTGAACAACGTTTTCTGATATGACCGAGCCACGATTTCTGATATGACCGAGCAACGTTTTCTGATATGACTGAACAGCGTTTTCAGATATGACTGAGTGACGTTTTGTGATATGACGAGTGATGTTTTCTGATATGACTGAGTGACATTTTCTGATATGACTGAGCGACGCTTTTTGATATGACTGAGTGACGTTTTCTGATATGATTGAGCGACGTTTTCTGAGATGACTGAATGACGTTTTATGACTGAGTGACGTTTTCTGATATGACTAATTGACGTTTTCTGATATGACTAATTGACGTTTTCTGATATGACTGAGCGACGTTTTCTGACATGACCGAGCGGCGTTTTCTGATATGACCGAGCGACGTTTTCTGATATGATGGTATGATTGAGCGATGTTTTCTGATATGACTGAACAACGTTTTCTGATATGACTAAGTGACGTTTTCTGATATGACTGAGTGACGTTTTCTGATATGATTGAGTGATGTTTTCTGATATGACTGAGTGACGTTTTCTGATATGACTGAGTGACGTTTTCTGATATGACCGAGCGACGTTTTCTGACATGATGATATGATTGAGCGATGTTTTCTGATATGACTGAACAACGTTTTTTTATATGACTGAGTGACGTTTTCTGATATGACTGAGTGACGTTTTCTGATATGATTGAGTGGCGATTCTGATATGACTGAGTGACGTTTTCTGATATGATTGAGTGAAGTTTTCTGATATGACTGAGTGATATTTTCTGATATAATTAAGTGACGTTTTCTGAGATATTTGAGTGCGTTATCTGATATGACCGAGCGACGTTTTCTGATATGACAAAGCGACGTTTTCTGCTATGACTGAACAACGTTTTCTGATATGACTGAGTGACGTTTTCTGATATGACCGAGCGGCGTTTTCTGATATGACCGAGCGACGTTTTCTGATATGACCGAGCGACGTTTTCTGATATGATGGTATGATTAAGCGATGTTTTCTGATATGACTGAACAACGTTTTCTGATATGACTGAGTGACGTTTTCTGATATGACTGAGTGACGTTTTCTGATATGATTGAGTGGCGATTCTGATATGACTGAGTGACGTTTTCTGATATGATTGAGTGAAGTTTTCTGATATGACTGAGTGATGTTTTCTGATATGACTGAGTGATGTTTTCTGATATAATTGAGTGATGTTTTCTGATATGACTGAGTGATGTTTTCTGATATAATTGAGTGAAGTTTTCTGATATGACTGAGTGACGTTTTCTGAGATATTTGAGTGCGTTTTCTGATATGACCGAGCGGCGTTTTCTGATATGACCGAGCGACGTTTTCTGACATGATGATATGATTGAGCGATGTTTTCTGATATGACTGAACAACGTTTTTTTATATGACTGAGTGACGTTTTCTGATATGACTGAGTGACGTTTTCTGATATGATTGAGTGGCGATTCTGATATGACTGAGTGACGTTTTCTGATATGATTGAGTGAAGTTTTCTGATATGACTGAGTGATATTTTCTGATATAATTAAGTGACGTTTTCTGAGATATTTGAGTGCGTTATCTGATATGACCGAGCGACGTTTTCTGATATGACAAAGCGACGTTTTCTGCTATGACTGAACAACGTTTTCTGATATGACTGAGTGACGTTTTCTGATATGACCGAGCGGCGTTTTCTGATATGACCGAGCGACGTTTTCTGATATGACCGAGCGACGTTTTCTGATATGATGGTATGATTAAGCGATGTTTTCTGATATGACTGAACAACGTTTTTTGATATGACTGAGTGACGTTTTCTGATATGACTGAGTGACGTTTTCTGATATGATTGAGTGGCGATTCTGATATGACTGAGTGACGTTTTCTGATATGATTGAGTGAAGTTTTCTGATATGACTGAGTGATGTTTTCTGATATGACTGAGTGATGTTTTCTGATATAATTGAGTGATGTTTTCTGATATGACTGAGTGATGTTTTCTGATATAATTGAGTGAAGTTTTCTGATATGACTGAGTGACGTTTTCTGAGATATTTGAGTGCGTTTTCTGATATGACCGAGCGGCGTTTTCTGATATGACCGAGCGACGTTTTCTGACATGATGATATGATTGAGCGATGTTTTCTGATATGACTGAACAACGTTTTTTTATATGACTGAGTGACGTTTTCTGATATGACTGAGTGACGTTTTCTGATATGATTGAGTGGCGATTCTGATATGACTGAGTGACGTTTTCTGATATGATTGAGTGAAGTTTTCTGATATGACTGAGTGATATTTTCTGATATAATTAAGTGACGTTTTCTGAGATATTTGAGTGCGTTATCTGATATGACCGAGCGACGTTTTCTGATATGACAAAGCGACGTTTTCTGCTATGACTGAACAACGTTTTCTGATATGACTGAGTGACGTTTTCTGATATGACCGAGCGGCGTTTTCTGATATGACCGAGCGACGTTTTCTGATATGACCGAGCGACGTTTTCTGATATGATGGTATGATTAAGCGATGTTTTCTGATATGACTGAACAACGTTTTTTGATATGACTGAGTGACGTTTTCTGATATGACTGAGTGACGTTTTCTGATATGATTGAGTGGCCATTCTGATATGACTGAGTGACGTTTTCTGATATGATTGAGTGAAGTTTTCTGATATGACTGAGTGATGTTTTCTGATATGACTGAGTGATGTTTTCTGATATAATTGAGTGAAGTTTTCTGATATGACTAAGCGACGTTTTCTGATATGACTGAACAACGTTTTCTGATATGACCGAGCGACGATTTCTGATATGACCGAGCAACGTTTTCTGATATGACTGAACAGCGTTTTCAGATATGACTGAGTGACGTTTTCTGATATGACGAGTGATGTTTTCTGATATGACTGAGTGACATTTTCTGATATGACTGAGCGACGCTTTTTGATATGACTGAGTGACGTTTTTTGATATGATTGAGTGATGTTTTCTGATATGACTGAGTGAAGTTTTCTGATATGACTGAGTGATGTTTTCTGATATAATTGAGTGAAGTTTTCTGTTATGACTGGGTGACGTTTTCTGAGATATTTGAGTGCGTTTTCTGATATGTCCAAGCGACGTTTTCTGATATGACTAAGCGACGTTTTCTGATATGACTGAACAACGTTTTCTGATATGACCGAGCGACGTTTTCTGATATGACCGAGCAACGTTTTCTGATATGACTGAACAGCGTTTTCTGATATGACTGAGTGACGTTTTCAGATATGACTGAGTGACGTTTTCTGATATGACGAGTGATGTTTTCTGATATGACTGAGTGACATTTTCTGATATGACTGAGCGACGCTTTTTGATATGACTGAGTGACGTTTTCTGAGATGACTGAATGACGTTTTATGATTGAGTGACGTTTTCTGATATGACTAATTGACGTTTTCTGATATGACTAATTGACGTTTTCTGATATGACTGAGCGACGTTTTCTGACATGACCGAGCGGCGTTTTCTGATATGACCGAGCGACGTTTTCTGATATGATGGTATGATTGAGCTATGTTTTCTGATATGACTGAACGACGTTTTCTGATATGACTGAGTGACGTTTTCTGATATGACTGAGTGACGTTTTCTGATATGATTGAGTGATGTTTTCTGATATGACTGAGTGAAGTTTTCTGATATGACTGAGTGATGTTTTCTGATGTAATTGAGTGAAGTTTACTGATATGACTGAGTGACGTTTTCTGAGATATTTGAGTGCGTTTTCTGATATGACCAAGCGACGTTTTCTGATATGACTAAGCGACGTTTTCTGATATGACTGAACAACGTTTTCTGATATGACCGAACGACGATTTCTGATATGACCGAGCAACGTTTTCTGATATGACTGAACAGCGTTTTCTGATATGACTGAGTGACGTTTTCAGATATGACTGAGTGACGTTTTCTGATATGACTGAGTGACGTTTTTTGATATGACTGAGTGACGTTTTCTGATATGACGAGTGATGTTTTCTGATATGACTGAGTGACATTTTCTGATATGACTGAGCGACGATTTCTGATATGACTGAGTGACGTTTTCTGAGATGACTGAGTGACGTTTTCTGATATGACTAATTGACGTTTTCTGATATGACTAATTTACGTTTTCTGATATGACTGAGCGACGTTTTCTGATATGACTGATTGACGTTTTCTGATATGACTAATTGACGTTTTCTGATATGACTAATTGACGTTTTCTGATATGACTAATTGACGTTTTCTGATATGACGAGTGATGTTTTCTGATATGACTGAGTGACATTTTCTGATATGACTGAGCGACGCTTTTTGATATGACTGAGTGACGTTTTCTGATATGATTGAGCGACGTTTTCTGAGATGACTGAGTGACGTTTTATGACTGAGTGACGTTTTCTGATATGACTAATTGACGTTTTCTGATATGACTAATTGACGTTTTCTGATATGACTGAGCGACGTTTTCTGACATGACTGAGCGACGTTTTCTGATATGACTAATTGACGTTTTCTGATATGACTGAGCGATATTTTCTCGATTTGAGCATGAGACAATCTCAACTGAGAAATGGTTCTGTCAGTAGGCCATGGACCCATGGGTATAAACACTAGAGTCTGAGACAAGTAACACATCTCTAATATCTAATTGGTCAGCTTTAAATAGTTGTCAGCCAATTGGATCTTTAAGACAGACACGAGAATCAGACACGTTGTCTGGTATTGTGCCCTTATTCTTAAAAATGACACATTTTAATATTACACATATAACGTGTTGTCTTTTGTCTCAATAGTTAAAAAAACTTCCCCTAAGTGAGAAAACAATTACAATTTAAAAAGAAATAAATGTTAAAATCTGTATGTGACACTACAAAAGAACAAGCTTCAAATGTAGCTTTTTAACCATATTTAACAAATATAACCATGTTTAACCATTTGATTTCTAGAACCTACCTCCAAGGCATGTCTTGCTACATTCAGTAATCCCGGCCTGTTGCCACTCGTAGTCATGGTAACAAGGCTCCACCATACATGAGTCGTACTCTGCTGGTTTCACTTCATTCGCTGCATTACATATATAGTCATCAGAAATAAAAACACATCAGGAATAAAAACACATCAGAAATAGAAATAAAACAACAACAGTAAAGTGATTAACTTGATAGTGACACAATAAATTTAATACAAATGAAGTGCAAAGTGATGGGCCATGGAGGCCTACTCGGGCAAACTGCAATAAAATTGTTTAAGCTATCCGTAAGGGAACACCCAACTCAAGCATCGGGCGAAGAAACTCGAAACATCTGAGCCATTTCGACGAAATCCTGGTCTTTACGGAAAGCGGCGGAAAGTGCCGGTGTCCAACGAAAGCCTCCCACAAAGTAAATATTGCCAAATGGTATATATAATTGGTATATTTTTATTTTTAATCCCTTCTCCTGAAACACATTTACGACTTGTAGGAAACAGAACCCGGTGACCGCCTCGTGGGTACGACTATTTCTTGCGTCTAAAAATTCAACTTTTGCACAAGACAAAGATCAACTTAACTGCAGAAAGAACCATACCCTGTTTCAAGAGATAAGTTGCACTGCTGTTGGAACTATGGTAAAAAAAAAGACCGCATTAACGCAACATATAAAACACTTATTGCGGTTAATCCTTTTAGCAGCAATCGACATAAAACTGCGAAACGTTCATTAAACGTCGGGCGCAGAACCGTCATCACATGTGCACCACATATCCGTCGCCAATTCATTGCATGGAGGACGTGAGAAAACACTTTTTGGGCGGTTATAAAAATCATATAAGAAGAAAATTAATTTTCCTTATTTCATATAAATCGTCGACAGCTGCAGAAGTCATGTGGTCGGGCATGCGCAACGTGTGGACAGTAAATCGCATGACTTTTTTCAGTTACGTCATTTTACGACAAGAGGCAAACAGACAAAATATTAAAAATATCAACATACCTAAACAATCTTCATCAGGAAGGTCCGCGAAGTCGTCCAGATACTTGAGGAAGACCTGGCAGCGCACGTACCGGAACTTGATACCTTTCCCACACGTCGTGCTGCACGTGTCCCACGTGGTCGTCACAAATCTAGTGGTTCAAAATAAACCAGTCGGTACAAGAAAATTTAACATAATTGAAAAAAAACAACACAACAACACTTTACTGACAATATGTTTCATGAATGTAAATGTTCCGCACAAACTACGAAATGGCTACGATTAATTCATCTGCGTGTATGACGCAGTGCTGGGAAGGGGGGTGGGCGTAGTGGTAGAGTCGCCGACTTGTAACTCCCCCTCTAACTGCTTAGCTTCCTACCATGTGGGTTCGAGTCCCGTTCGGGGTGAACTACTTAGTTTCAGGGGGGGGGGGGGGCTTTCAGGTGATCTGTGGTGCGCCGGTGGTTCTACCCAAACATTCCTCTTCCAAAATAAATAAATAAATAAATAAATAAAAATAGCGGAACGTTGCTACATAATCCTAACAGGTCACGATGTATTTCAAAAACAAAACAAAAATGATACTGTGTGAAAATACATGACAGACTGGTAGAGTTGTGAAAACACATACATGTAAGCTTAAAAAACACTAAGCTTTTAAAGTGTCTGTTAAATGCTTAGTTCGAAGTTAGGGTCTCTAACTGTATGTGTATATCCAGTATTTACTGCGATAAAGTTGAATGGATCTTGATTTATACCCCACCCACCTCAAAGTTTTCTGGATACGCCCCAGCCTAGTGCTGGTTGTTGTTGTCATTGTTGTTTCAACTGTTGTTGCTAAACTTGATGACCATTAACAGTTAAAGCTTCAGTCAGACTACTTAAAATAGAAGTACTTCTTATATAAAAAGATGCAGCTGGTATCGTAAAAGTAAAGGAAATAGTTAAGAGAATATGTATGTGAACTAATAAAAAAAGCTCACAGCTTTTATAATTGTATACTTATTAAGTATATTAACTATTGACATTTATTTTAATTTATTATATCATGAACGTACCTAGGCCGAAGTAGATCATATTTAGTTACTGCTGCCTCATCTCCCTGGGGCATCCCCATGACGTCACTTGATCCCGCCATGAATTGTTCAACGTTTCGTTCCTGAATGTCGCCTGGTACACAGACCACATGATAACGTTACTATAGTAACTCGCATATGCAATTTTTAACGATGGTAAATTTTACTATTTAGGCCAACAAAAAATGACGATAATTACTCGACAAACCACTCCCTTAGTTTATACGCTTTACTTTTCCGCAATACCCAAATTTGATACGATCTGGGTAATACAGTTTATCATAGTTTATTGTAATAGTATGGGGACAGGAGCGAGGGATGGATCAAGGAAAGTGGATGGGAGATGAACCCCCTCTTCACAAACGAAGGCACAAACCAAGTAAAAGAGTAGACCTGTGAAAACACATACATGTAAGCTTAAAAATACTAAGCTTCTAAAATGAATTTTGTTTGTTGACTGCATATGTCGAAGTTGGTGTCCCTTACTGTGTGTGTGTGTGTGTGTGTGTGTGTGTTGTGTGTGTGTGCGTGTGTGTGTTTTGTGTGTGTGTGTGTGTGTGTGTGTGTGTGTGTGTGTGTGTGTGTGTGTGTGTGCGTGCGTGTGCGTGTGTGTGTTGTGTGTGTATGCGCGCGTGTGTGTGTTTATATATATTATTTATTGCGATAAATGGATTCATACCCCCACCCCAACCCCCACCAAGACTTTCTGGATCCGCCCCTGGCAGGAGCAAGTCACTTTAATTTCTAAAAAAAAAACAAAAACAAATTGTGTGTTTGTTTGTACAAAATGATATAATGGATTAAATTTATAAAACAATAAAGGGCTATTGTCATGAAAGGAAGACGACTGCCTCTTTATATAAGTTAAATGAAAAAGACAAAATTCTACCCTTTATGGCTTTTGGCCGATATTCACCAACCATTCTTGAATGCGGTATCCGATAGTTTGCCTTTATAAAATACAATATCGAACCACAGCTTTAAGGAATTTGGGTATTATTTGTGTATAAATTTATACTTTAGTCTTAATAAATAATTTTTTCATAGTAACTGATTTGTTAGACAGAACTAATCAAGAAAAAAAAATCACCCTGACTGTGTATTCTTTGCAACTGTATACAAAAGCTAGATAGTGGTCTCTGCTAAAATAGATTTTGACGTCAGAGTGATTACCTGGATGACTATATAACGTGATCTTAAATGTGAGTGGTCACGTTGTTTTCTAAGTTTAAAAATAGCTATCTGTGTAGCGTGGCTCAGATAGGAAATACCTGTTTGCAATGACGAGTGGTGATATATGCTTGGCTGTTCACACACACAATTAGCATGAACTTTTCAGGTTACAATGAATTGGTGATTTGAGAAAATAAATTTTGGTCCAAACTGTCGGATACCACCTTTAAATGTTCAACTCCTGAATTTTATGACTTAATATCTTACATATCTGACAAATCGCATGACACTTCAACTGGTCAAGTGTCAACACAAGACTGAAGGAGGAGTCTGTGTGAAAGCGCTCCATGGATTATTGGCATGAACTACTTTCGAACATTGCATATAGGGTGCTCGTGGCGAAGTGGCAGGGTCGCCGACTTGTAACTCCTCTGACCGCTTAGCCTCTAACCGCGTGGGTTCGAGTCCCGTTTGGAGCTAAGGACTTAATGTGGGAAGGTCTTCAAACTGACCTGCGGTGCGCCGGTGATTCTATCAGACGGTTTGGGGTTTTCATCCTCTAAAATTGCTGGGCGTCACTATAATGGTCATAACTGGTCGCTACATTGTATTTCAAAAACAAAAACACTCTGATGTTCTACACAAATATGGCGGCGATGTTTGAGTCTGTCTATGTATGACACTTTGCATGCTATGGTAAAAGTTAATTTGTACAAATAAATTATTAGTATATCTTTTTATTTATACACCGAACAATTTAACAATGCGGAAAAGCAAATCCCCAAAATCGGCTAGTTGAAAAGCGCAATGATATAGAGCTGACTAAAACCTGTTGACGCCATCATCTATATATAGAAGGACTGACGTCAAAACTTTAACTGAAAAACAATATAGAAAGATAGACAGATAGGAAAGTGGCCAATTAAGTTCAAGTTATGAATTGTGCTTAAGAATCGTTTTTACATATCACCGATAGACTCATAGTCACCAGTCAGTCTTAAAAATGGTTGTTCAATACCAGTCTGATACCTTTGATAAAGTAATACTTCAGTTAAATTAATATTAAATATTTGTAAACTAATTGTCCAAGTTATAGATTAAATGCCTAAACAATTTGTTATACAATATATTTTTCTATAGTTTAGATTAATCATTTACTGTTAAGATAAATAAAAGCTCTGTCTATGAAACAATTCGTTTATTATTTAAAAGTTATTCTCACGCGGCTGTTGTTGAATCGTACTTTTTTCTCCTGCGTGACTGCATTAATGTCATGGTTAATTTACACGCACGGCGAATTGCAATCAAAAAGTATAACTGTCAGCATAATGTGATAATCGTTATGTTTACATTTTCGTTAAAAAACACTACCTTTGTATAAGGGTTTAAAACAATTGTCTCAAAAAGATAAATCGCCCATGCGCAGGGAAAATTAGTCCGATTTAACAGCCACGCGCTTCATAATGTCATGCCGCCCACTTGCGTTATACACTTATAGCCTGATTGTGTTTTTCAGTTAGCATGCATCGCGACATGCGTTCACAAGGCATGAACGTCAACAAAATGAGATTCAAACCTTAACTGTATTTAAATGTATACTAATTATATTACAATTTGTAATTTGTTGTCCTATTTTTAGGATGCATGTCAAGTTGTTTCTTGTTCATTTTGTGCATTTATTGTTAAGTTTATATCTCAGTTTACAAGTTTATCATTTGACTTTGACATTTAATTGTATGTGAAAATTGCAATACCAATTAATGATTAACAGTCAATTTAAGAACTGTTTCAAATTTAATGACGGCTTCGTTAATTATCGAACAATAACTTCTAAAAAAGGTATAAATCTAACGATATGGCACATATGGACCAGATAAATATGATCAAATTGTTGAGTCAAAAAATCGAAAAAAAAAAACATAATTCGCGTGCGTAGTTCAATTCATGCTTATGTATATTTAAAGGTGATATTCGACAGTTTCAAACACAATAAACAAAACCTTACCAATGTTTGGTAAAAAAAAGGCACAGGGATGGATCCGGTGGGGGTGATGGGGATGCATCCCCCACCCACACCAACCAGGTAACAGAGTAGAGTTATGAAAGCACATATATGTAAGCTTAAAAAACCAAGCTTTTAAAGTAAATTGTGTCTGTTGACTGATTTGGTTGAAGTTAGCATTCCTAACAGTGTATAAGTTTCTGGTATTTACTGCGACTAAAGTTGAATGGACCTTGATTCATACCCCCACCCCCCATCCACCCCACCCCCAACCAAAATTTTCTGGATTCGCTCCTGATTAGGCATACTTTCTGTATACATTCATGCTTTAGTCTAAATAAAGACGGTTTTAAACACTGCTCCAACTGTTAGAAGCACTAATCAACAAAAACTCACTCTTATTGCTTAGTCATTTTTATATCTATAAATAAACACGATTGGGAATTTCCGCTGAAAATAGATACCGACGTCTGAGCGGATAACCCGGATAATGCTATAACGTGATATTAAAAGTAGATTTTCACGCGGTTTTATTGGTTTATAAATATTTAACTGTGCAGCATGGAACAGATAAGAAACATGTTTGTCATGACGAAAATTCTGTTGTGCTACAATTTTCACATACATGTAGAATAGTAATTTACAGCATATTTTCAGCTAAGAAAAAAATGTTACTTCAGAACAAAATCTGGGGCCCGTTTCATTAACAAGTCGCATCGCGATTAACGAATATCGCAGTTCGCAAAATCCAATGTCCAAGTTGCGATTATTTAAACCAAGCGTTTCATCAAAACAATCGCAATTGTCATTTAGCGATTTTAACATTCAACAGTAAAAATTAGAGCACAGTCTTAAAAAATGACGTCATTAACAATGACATCAATAGCATGGACACAAAGTCTCGCGCTAACTGCATCTGTCAAAATTGTCAGACGATAATCAGAAAAAATGGCGAGAAATAAGAAAAATGTTGTTTCAGAACAAATTCTGGTCCATACCATCAGATACCACCGTTAATAATCAATAATGAAATGGAGAATCCAATGTATGCAACATGCTGAGTCATGTTCATTCCGACATTACAACATTTATTATGTGTTAGTTAAATACCACATGCAAATCAACGGATTAATTATTAAGCAATATCGGGAAAGGGCCACGGAATTCCGATACATACCGGTTATCCTTCGGCCATTTACATAAAGAAAATCTAAAAGTAAAACACATATAGAACTATTATAACAATAAAAATATGATGTTTATTATATCAATAGGATGTGAAAAGATAAACAAGAAAATGTCCAATAAGAATTACCAGAGATATTTAAATCTAAACTATCTCTAGACAAAGGCAAACAGAGTAAATGTAAAAGTGTCAAAAACACATAGATGAGACATAACACAAAAAAATGAAAAACCAGCAGTTAACGGTCAATTGGCAAAAGGGTTGTGATTATGC
Source organism: Sinonovacula constricta (assembly GCA_007844125.1). Lineage (NCBI taxonomy): Eukaryota > Metazoa > Mollusca > Bivalvia > Cardiida > Solecurtidae > Sinonovacula > Sinonovacula constricta. Next base: position 32,437,088 of record CM017559.1, read on the forward strand.
AAAGTGGTACAATTGGGTTTATGTCTCAGGCTGTGGTGACAACTATAAATATATTATTAATATAATAGGTCATATAAAATCTCTTATTATACCCATTTACATTTTTACCCAATCAAACTATACCAATTAATGTTCTACCCATTTATATTATACCAAATTAAACATTTATTTTATACTCATTTATATTTCTCCCAGTCAAACTATACCCAGTTATGTTATACCCGTTTATCAATATAACTGGACATCACACCACGTGACTGGTTTTGCGAAGTGATCACTATTTTGATGTTTGCCAGTACATGTATGTGGCACCGTCAACTGAAGCTAAAAATAAAAATCGTTTTATAGCAACTTTAAGGCAACCAGTGTTTTTTATCCATTTGCTGTTGCTACTAGATATATCATTCATCGTAGAAAACACATTCTTTATTTCACAAGCAATAAGTGGGTTTAAAGATGCTTGTTTGAAAAATTCAATTAAAAATAGATCGATGTGTTTTACCTAATGACTTAAAATGTCTGTAAGAAAATTGTTGTCAACTTTGGTGCTTTGACGATTCATCTATAACAACAGTAGTGTTTTATTTTAAAGTTTCAAAGCCTAAGCAACGGGGGCAAAGGTTAAATCGAGCTGGACTCTAACTGGTTGGACTGTAGTTTGAATTCTAGGATAAACCTTGAGTAATAACTCAAACTCGGGTCTATAGGCTATAACCGGTGTACATTGTACATTGTATACACAAGGAATCTTAGTTATTCTTTATTATTTAAAATAAGAAGTTTCTCTATAATTAAGTTCTTTAAATTTCATCCACAAAATCCATTTATCTGAGAAATTTCCTCGTACTTTCTTAGTTTAAGTAAGAATATAACTAATATTCTTTATGGATACGACCCCATGTCCAGCACGGGTAAAGGTCACTCACCGTTGACGTTATAGCAGGGAATCCCCGTAGTGCAATTCTTGACTAGCCTCGGTTTGTCTGATTCCAGGCAGTACGTGTCTCCAATATGGCGGCACACAACCTCTCGCATCTGGGTACCGGTACCGCAACTGGCGCTACACTGGAATTGAAATCATCATCATCACCATCATCATCATCGTCACCATCACCATCATTATCATCGTGGAGATGGCCCCAGACAATGCCAGCTTGACGTATACATATGACCTATTTTCCCGTGTGGGGCGGCCTCGACCGAACTTAAAACTCCTCGCTCTTATCGCGTGAGTTCGAGTCCCGTTCATTGCGGGAACTTTCATTAGACGGTGTCTTCCAGCTAACCTGCGGTGCGCCGATGGTTCTACCCCTACGCATGTGTCTGGTGCCTTCCTCCATTATTTATTAGCTAGACGTAGCAAATAAGACCATAACTGTGTCGGCGCGATGGACTTAACACAAAATATATTGTTAAAACAAAAATATTATACCCGCATGCTTGATCGGTGTTATTCATAGCTTCTGAACATCAAATATCAAAATAAAAACGAATAAATCGAAGAGCGGGAATTTTCCCATTTTCAGCGAATATTAAAATACTAGAGTGACCAATAGTAACCGAATTGTTTATTTAGCATTTATTTAATATTGATAACCTTTCAAAGTTTGTAGATGATTTTAAACGCCTGTTTATCTGTTAGCAACGTACATGTCTCCCAAGAAAAACAACAACATTCATCGCCTTAGAGCCATCCATGAGATATGACATCATTTTGACTGTGAGAAAATAATCAAATTTTGCGGGGCTGTACTCACAAATTTTCAAAGACGGCAAATTTTCACAAGATTTCAACCCATTTTAAATCTTTCGTGAATGGACACCATGCTGTCAGTCAGTTCATATGAATATCCACTTGCGCGGCATATTTTCGAGTCAGCAAGTGGCTTAATCATAGACTCACAAAACCACGCTACCATCTTATATGACCACCCTAGATTGCCACCGTACATAACCACCCTATATTACCATCCTTCATTGCCACCTTACATTACCACCCTACTTTACCACCCTACTTTACCATCCTACTTTACCACCCAACATTACCACCCAACATTACCACCCATCGCCACCCCACATCACCACCCAACATTACCTACCAACATTACCACCCTACATTGCCATCCTACATTGCCACCCTACATTGCCACCATACATTACCACCCAACATTACCTACCAACATTACCACCCTACATTACCGCCCTACATTACCACCCAACATTACACACCACATTGCCACCCTACATTACCACCCAACATTACCGCCCGACATTACCAACCTACATTACTACCCAACATTACACACCACATTACCACCAAACACTACCACACTACATTACCACCCAACATTACCACCACTCACTACCACCAAACTTTACAACCCTACATTACCACCCAACATTGCCACCCATCATTACCACGCTTTCTCATGAGAACGACAGTACTAAGGGTTTAATGCAACATTATGGAAGGCATAGGTTAAGAGCAAAGAATCCATTTTCGAATCTCACACCCACCATTTTCACATGGTCTTTAGGTCATTTATCATACATCATGTTCACGTGGAATGTTTATTTTACTTTATAAGAGATATATAAAGAGATGAAACAGAAATACATCCAGTTCAAAGGGAACATTTCTGATTATGATGTATGATCTAGTAATGAAGTCTAGACATAAGGAAACAAAGATCGTGTAACTCTAGAGGGTTTTCCTTCAGAAAAGAAAGATTAAACATATTTCGATATACCGAAAAAATAGACTTTTGAATAGTTTATGGAAAAGAATATATGACAAAGTCCTGTGAGCATTGCAACATATACCAAAATCTAAAAAGGAACAGGACAAAGGTATTCACATGCAAGCTAAATTTAAAAGAAAAACAAAACTGTGATGAGTCATTTAGCAAAAAGAGCCAACCCAGCAGTTACCGCTTTGGAACGGTCAGTCGGCAAAAGGGACCGACTGACTGTAACATAGTAGCTTTTAAACATGAGGCTGATTTTGAAATGACAAGAAAAAATAAAGCTTAATTGATTAAAGAGAAGAAAATCAAGGTGTGATGACCCATTTACAACAACTTTAGCTTGACATCCTTTTAAGATGGTATCCGACAGTTTGGACAAAAACATGTTTTTAAATAACCAAACAAGTGATTGTTACCTGAAAAGGTTCTACAAAATGCTAATCATTGATGCCCGAAATCTGTGTGAACAGTCAAGCATAATACACCACTCGTCATTGCAGACAGGTATTTTCTATCCAAGCCAAGCTGCAGAGATAGCTATTTTTAAACTAAGTAGACAAAGCAGCCTCATTATATTGTCATCTATGTAATCCGCTCTAACTACGGTATCTATTTTTAGCAGAGACCACTGTCGAGCTTTTTTCGCGATCGGTCCTGTCTAACATTGTGTTTAAAATCGTCTTCATTTAGACTAAAGTATGAGTTCATATAGAAAAAAATGCCCCAATTCCACAAAGCAGTGGTATGATATTATCGCATGTAATTGTTATAGACAAACTGTCAGATATCACCTTTAAACTAGAAAATCTTATAAGATTAAGTTGCGAAATAAGATTAGACCGAACTCCATAGGTACGAAGCTGTCTGAACAAACGTTCATTGAATATGTGCTATTTATCGATATATAAATTTACTCAAACGTCACGCCAGCATATCCATATCTGTATTACGTGAGCTTATGATTTGTATACTACACACACAAAATCGCAAAAAAGTAACTTTGATGGTAATTATTAATTTCGTTATAATGTTATGATATGTTTATAGATTTGGAAAGAAAGAACATATAAAACAATTTATTTCACGGGGAATTCGGGCATATTTTTAGTCGTTACAAAAAAAACTATTTTGAACACCAACTTTATTGTTTGACTGATCGCAAAAATACTCAAAATGTCAGTCTTTTCAACTCTATAAAAACGCGATAGTGGTCTCTGCTAAAAATAGACATCGACGTCAGAGCGGCTTACGCGGAGGACTGTATAAAAGTAAATAATCACGTGGGTTCCTAAGTTTAAAAATAGCTATCTCTGCAGCGTGGCTCGGATAGAAAACACCTGTTTGCAATGACGAGTGGGGACTTATCCTTGACTGTTCACACAGATCTTTGGCATCAATGAAGAGCATTTTGCAAGGCCTTTTCAGGTACTAATGACTTATTTGGTTATTTGAGAAAAACATTTGGACCGAACTGTGGGATACCACCTTTAAATTGACGTAGTCGAGCGCATTGCTGGCACAAGCTGACACACTTACCACAGACCATTCGCCGGCGTGCCAAGTCGGACAGATGAAACCATTACATGACTTTCTAGATGAAGGTCTCAGGTTCGAGCACTCAGAGTCCCTAACCAGTAGCTGGGTGCCGTCCTCATGCGTTCTGACGCACGTCACAATCCGCCAAGATACCCCGCCGCCACAGTCGCGTGTACAGTTCTGCCACGGCCCTACACGCCATCTAGCGGGAGAATAAATCAAAATGTTTGAAAACACGTGGCATAGATGGTTACAACATAAAATTTATAATTATTGTTGTTAATTCGAGCAGAATACATACCATAATAATCAGGGGTCGTTTTCGTTAAGAATCAATGGTTAAGAAATAAACTATTGCATTAAAGGTGGTATCCGTCATTTGGGCCATATCTAGTTCAAATCTAATAGATATAACAACATATTACCTTTTCTGGACAATTTATGTACACTTGCTGCATAAACTTATATCTTAGTTTAAGTTTAGGTTGTGTATAGCATTAACTTAATTGTAAGACAACACAAATCGTAAAGCATATCACTTAAAACGATCTTTTTTTTTTTCGAAGTTATAAATAAGTACGATGGGGATTTCAGCTAAAAGTAGATACCGACGTCAGAGCTGATTAGCCGGATGTTTATGTTGAGTGATCTTAAAAGCAAGTGATAATGTGGGGATTTTAGTTTAAAAAATTATCCAATGTACAGCTCGGATGGGAACTAGATTTATGTGATGACAGCTGTTATAGCTTACTGCTCGCATGGATATGGACACCAATAAACAGTAAATCGCGATATTTTAGTAACAATATTTTATTTGGTTGCATGAGAGTAAAAACATGTGTTCTAAACTGTCGAATACCACTTTTAAATGTGGAAAATTTCGTAAGATTTTTTCACGTAAAAACTCGCGTAGGTCACTGGTGTGGTAAGTCGGAAAAAATGACGTCCTAATATCTTTAAATATACGAATAGTAGGTTAGGGCGTATTCTTTTGACCTACTTCATATGTTTATAAGCTAAGAGATGACGACGAAATGTACGGAAGCCCTGGAGGGACATTTTTATTTCTTGGTAATAGTTATTTAATATTACTTATTTGTTATCGGCAGTCTAGTGGCAGGCAACACACTGGATTACAAGTGATAATGACCTGGGTATATTCTAAACAAATGACAAAACGATTCACTTTCACTTGATGTGTTCATCTTGCTGCTATCACATGTGCTTCCTGCATTTATCACAATTATTAAATAACAGCAAATAAGTAATAACAAAAATCCAGGGCTTCCATACATTTGTTAGTTTATTATTTCGTTATTTAATGACTCAAGTTCTGATATAGGACTCCTCCTGGACATGACTGAAATATTGTTAAAACGGGTGTAAAATCTAATGAAATCCACCCAAAATCTGACATAGAACTGAGTATTTCGACTCAGAATCCCCCGAATACAGACAAGGTGACAGAGGGGAAGAGAGTGGGAGATGTATTTCAATTTACTGGTTAGTGTATACCAATGAAAAGGTACCACTTAACATGCACGTCATCATCACTGGTAATGCAGTGTGTTACAAATAGACTGCCGATAACCAATAAATAATAGCAAATAAATATCAGCAAGTAACAAAAATGTCCCTCCAGTGCTTCCGTAGAAATGCTCTCGTTACAATGCTAAATAATAAATAAAAACATCCACATTTTTGTTTTGCTGAAATCAAACAAGAAAATATTAACAAAATGACAGTTGTTGCGTTTTCTGTCGTTTTTATTATTTTTGACAAGTACAAATGATATTAACTGCGGATTAAATGTCATCATTGTTAAATATGGTAAACTCGAATAATATTTACATGTGGGTGTTTCTATGCGACAATTTCTACTTTGATACACTGGTGGTCTAGGGTAATAGGTGTGGGGAGTGGTTGCGGCGTGTTGGTGTATAGAAAAAGGACAATAATAGATTTCGAATGATGTCCTTTTTATATACGTTTTTTAAGTTTTCTTATTTTTTCTTCTTCTTTTCTTTTATTCTAGTTTTTATTCATTTATTTGTTTATTGACAAAGGATAACCCTCATTATATCGTTGTGATTTATTTTGCAGCGGTTCGTTTTCAGGACGAACAAGTCAAACATCAGGAAACTCAATACCGTTTAAAACATGTCGTCGATAGCTTTAGAGGTGTGAATAATATGTACAAATGACTGCAAATGACACTAACTGCATCTTTGGATATATGACACTTAGTGCATTGTTCCCATGATCATCTGTTAAGTCTTGAATTACATTTTGTACGACAGAGTGTCTCCTTGTTCTGGCAAGCTGATTATTCAGATGTTATATGTAGTTAAATATGATGACCATAAAAGGAAATTGGAAATGTCACTTAAAGCGATAATCCCCAGAGCTCAGAGTGATACAGCAAAAGTATGCAGCGAATGTTTTACAAATAACGAAAATAGCTATCCCGTGTCCTGCTACATTTGAAACAAACACACATTTTCAGCTATTTGACTCACAAATCAAGTTAAACTCATATCTACTGCTGCAGACTCGGCAGGACAAACAACACATCCTGATCAGTCAGCTCGCGCTTGATAATCTAGATCTGCATTATTTTCAAAGACCTGGGGTCATATTCATAAAGAATCTTAAGTAATAAAAAATACTTAAGTCAGAATTTTTTCCTCAAATTTTGAATTTTTCCCTTGAGGATTTTTCTTAGCTAAGATTGACTTAAGTTTCTTTATGAATAACAACTTGAGTGATTTTCTTACCTAAGTGAAAAAATTGACTCAAGTTTTTTCCTAAGAAAAAAACTAAAGATTCTTTATGAATATGACCCCTGATTACTTAAAGCTGAGCAGGTAACGAACGAAGTTATTGTTCAAATTATAACCCGATTCTCCCGTGACGTACGGTTATTAACAAGTTGTGGCATAAAAGCCCACAGACCGCAGCAGCGATTCAACAAAAGCAATATAACAAAAATTTATTTCGACAAAAATATTTCAGACATACCGGGTTGTGTCAAACAAAACTGACATTTATGAATTATTCATAGTATTCGGTCTGCTTATAAAATGACTTATAAAACTCGAGACTCCAACACAATTAGAGATGATGCCAGATTGCAGAGGTTATCAGGAAATATAAAAGGCAGGCACATATTTTACAACGATATAATTTATTCCAGCGATAACAATTAGTAAAATTTAAGTCCGTTTAAAATTAGCTTTATTTGATTATATAAAAAACAATGCTACCATAAAACGCCCAATCAAAAACGTCAATACACATAACCATCCTGTAATGCATTTTTATACACACACAATATTTTGATAAAAGATATATTGCGTCCTTAGCAATAAGAGAAAATGAAAATTTATTAATTAATAAACATAAAATTACTTACAAGTAACACGTGTTTTTTATTTTATTCGTTTTATTTTATTTTATTTTATTTACTTTGAGGAAATGCATATTATGTTATGCATAAAAGTACTGACAATTCATTTACACAGAATTATGCGTATTTGCGATATCCACTTGATTCGGACGAACGTTTTTCATTAGGTATACACAAATTCTGCCAATAAAAATTGTGCTGGTATTAGACCGAATCTACATTAGGTCAGCGTTTTATGTACGGTAGGTCAAATGTGAGGTTATAGTTAACGTGCAGAAATGGGGCGCCCCTGGCGTAGTGGTAGAGTCGCTTGCTTCTAACTTAGCTAACTGACTTCTTACCATTACACCACGTGTGTCTCAGTCCCGATATGGGCGAAGACTTAATGTGGGCAAGTCTTCCAGCTGACCAGCGATGCGCCGGTGGTTCTACCCTGGTATTTGTCTAGATTCTTATTACACCAAAAATAGCTGGACGCTGCTATAATGATCACAATTGGTAACTGCGATGTACAGTCAACTCTCGTTATCTCAAATTTCAAGGGACCGTAGAAAATAGTTTGAGATATCCGAACTTTGAGTTATCCGAATTTAAGAAGAGTTTGTGTAAATCTTAAAAATCTTACCTGCAACACGATGACTGGTAATGACTGAAATTCCTTGTTATATCTGCCACTGCAAACTAAGTTTCTGCAAGTTTGTGTGGTTTTGCATGTTTAAAGTGTTTTTAGGTTTTTTACAATGTAATTTAATATTCTTCTTTTTATTGTAGGTGGTCTCATTTTATTTACAAGTTGAGAAAGCCGTGTCAACAAGTTCTCAAAAACTGTTACAACAACAAGTACAAACTGAAACACTTTAATCAGCGTTGATTAACGAATTTGTTGTTCATTAAATCAGCTAATTAAATAATAATCGATTAACCTCGTCTCTAAATTACATGACATCTTGATTGCCGATAATTGGCGATAAAACTTGCGCCAAATCTTCGCGAGTTTCACGGTAGGTGTGAAAATCACTATTGTTGCCGTTTTGCATTTTATAGCAATTTTAAGTTTGAGATAGACCAACTGATTTCAACAGTTTTATACGTGTGGGGACAAAGAATTTAGTTTGATATATCCGATAATTTGACACATCCGAATTTTAGTTAAGCGGAGTCGATCTATATAGAAACTATAGGGAAAAAACGGGACCGTAGAAAACATTTTGACATAACCGGAAATTTGATATAACCGATTTTGAGATAACGAGAGTTGACTGTATTTTAAAAATCAAAACAACATGCAAAAAATAAAGCAGTTGACTTACTCTGGCGGGCATTGTCCAATGTTGCATTCCTTCGTCGAGTCCGATGGCTTTATAATGTTATCACAATACACCGCATCCATCACTTTACCTCGAACCGTCTCGAAACACAACAACCGCTTTTCTTGGACACCTGTCTGACAGACGAACATTTTAGATTGTATCCGAATGTCGACATTAAGTGCAAATAGTATCTTTTGAGATTAAAGATGTCTTAAATAAAATTAATACATAGCTAAAGATGATATCCAAGTTACTTTATTTTATAACTGAAAATTGACCAGTGATCAACAGAGACTAAACTGTAAAAACCATTACGCTGACAAGCGAAACGGTATATTATCATACCCGCCTTTGTAATAAGCATGTGAAATACCAGTAGCGGACTGAGAGGGATGCAGCTGTCTTGAGCGCCACTAAAATTTTCCAGAACAATAAACTGTTGATATAAAGGTGTCTTTTCAATAAATGAATTTTATAAACTTGTAAAAAGTGTAAATTTTGGTCAAAATAACATAATACGTCAGAACGCACCTCCGACATTTAAAAACAGTCATACATTTAGGTCGTTAAAACACATTCCTCCCATATAACTAAAATTTGAAAAAAAGATCACTCCTTTCTAAGGTCCAATAATAGATCCGCCCTTGAATAACCATAGGTAGACGAGGAAGGGCTTGGCATCGCCTCTTTTCATTACTGAATCAAATTCAAGAGAGATCACGTTCAACTTATGCTGACATGATTTTATAATTATATTTTTATTGCCTCAAACATAAATTTGATAATCATTCTATTGTTTTGCTAAATTTTTAATAACATTCCGCAGACATACAAATAAACAAAAACAACAAGGAAATGACAAAAAGTCATAAGCAAACAACATTGCATAATTCTTTGCATTGTTTAAATGATAAAACAAATGGCAAAACAAATCACACATGCGAACAGAAATCTGTGTTTCATGCTGTTGTATAAGTTATTTATAGTATATTGTTTAAATGATAAGACAAATGTCAAAACGATCCAAACACGCGGACAGAAATCTGTGTTTCATGCTGTTGTATAAGTCATTATTTGTGTGCATTTAGATAACATCAAACAAAAAAACAGTATATTGTAGTTGTAGGCATGGGTGAATGACATTTAACGGTGCAGATAAAATTAGAAATGCCAAGAAAAGTTGGGTATGATGGAAACTAATGGCGAAGCTACTGCTTCTGTTTGTTTTAGCTAGAAGACACTTGCTGAAAATTCCCTTCGGATTTGTGCAAGACAAACACATGTTTTTAATTGATAAATGGCCTCCCTACTACAATTTATCTCACACAGACAAGGCGCCCTTTCTTGATTTGTGTTGCACAGTTGCTTATTGTTTGCCACATCGCACAGACACAAGAATGATCATCATGACGATTGCCAGCCATTATTTGTGAAAGACCGTAAAGATGCGAATTCATATGTGCGGCGAAGGAACGGGACAGAACGGTAGACACAAAATCGCAAAAGAACAAATTCTTCAAAAAAAATATTACATCGGAACGGCAGCGGACGACAGTGGCAGAGGCAAAAAAAAATTGTAAAAGAACGAATTCTTAACAATTAATCTATTACAGCGGAACGGCACTGGGTCGGTAGCGGCAGACGCCAAAAATCGCAAAAGAACGAATTCATAAGAATGAACTATTACAGCGGAACGGCATCAGCCCGGTAGCGGCAAACGCAAAAATTGTGAAAGAATGAATTCTTATGGTTGCATTATTACAGCGGAACAGCACCGGACGGCAGAGGCCGACGCAACCATCGCGATAGAACGATTTTTTAAGAATGAATCGATAACAGCGGAACGGCACCAGACGGCATTGGTTGACGCAAAAATCGCGAAAGAATGAATCCTTAAGGATTAGCCTATTTATTACAGCGGAACGGCTTCGAATCGCAGAGGCAAAAGCAACCATCGCGAAATCAAAATTCTTACGAATGAAACTATCACAATGGAACGGCAGAGGAACAAATGTTTTTTATTATTCCAAACATGGAAGGCGAGGATTAATATTTGCAGCAGCGGTACAGCAGCGGGGTGGAAGCGGGCACAGCTTGTGGCATCTGTTAGATAGGTGTTGCACCGAAGAAAGGACCGAGCATTATTATAATTAAAAATAAAGAAACAATGAAATAACACTACAAGTGTGTTGTTGGAGGAATTGTAGAAGTAGTAACTAATAACTGAAAATCGACATGGACGTTAGCGGGACTAAAATCTTCGTTTTCGTATCTTTTGTAAAAGTTTGCTTATTTGTTTTAGAACATAATCGCCAGTAATTTAATCTTTAAAAAAAAGTGTGAATTAAGATTGCGACAACTAAACCTGTTGTTAAACTCAAGGTGCATTAACAAAATCATGTTTTTCCGTTTACCGAGCCGCATGTATGTTTTTTACACGAATGCGGAACCGCAATACAGTTTCGTTTCTGTTGTTTTTTTTCCAGCGCAGTTTTGGTGAAGTATACGGATTGTCACCTTTACGTTGTCGTTAAAAGTTTAACCAAGACAAAAATGGCGATAAATCATCAGCCCTCTGCGACGTTCCTGACAAATGTATGCGCATGTGCAGTTATGCAGTTGTGTGCTGTAAAGTGACACTTAAACAAATATGCAAACGACGGCATTTGATACGATTATTTGCAGCGTGTAATGATCACATGCATAATTATGTAAAATTGAGCACCTCGCTGATGAATTTAATTGTTAATTATACAGCAGCAGCGAGACACCCAGTGAGCAGCGGGAAGCATTGAGCGTTTTATTGTGCGTCGCTTGTGATTTGATTATATGATGTGTTCCTTTCTTATTTAACAGGTGTTAAATGTTATTTATTGTGCGCGACATTAAGTTGTATAAAATTACATATGATTTATCTAAGTATATAAATTAGTTGGAAATGATGTATGTGTTTCTAAGTTATGTCATCAGTTAAGCTTCAACTTCATTTGATTTAAGGTTAAGCTAAAGTAGCGAAGTCTAGCTAAATGACTTTATCAACGTAGAAGGTTTGTTGGAATTCGGATAAAAATAACACAGACCGCACATGCCTGTTAAATTATGACTAGATTTTAGACAAAACACGCGAACAATTTCAAATATTCAAACATCTTCTTAAAAAAAGACGATAATTCTGACGTCATTTAACAGGTTGAATAATTGGCTCCCGGTTTCAAGTGAGAGGTTGTGTGCGCTGTTTACAGGACACCACGCTGCTTTATGGATTGAAGTTAAGAGCTTCACACAATCTTAGTTTTTTTTGCAAAGTGATAGACCGTAATGGCAAATGTCAGAATGTTATTACTTAATTTTGGTTTCGTAAGTGTCACGTTCTAATGGAAGTCCCAGGGGTGGATTAAGCCGAGTGCCAGCGTTTATGGAGCACGCCCCTCACCCCACCCCTAAACTTCACGTTCAACCCGAACAATACATATAAGATGAATATAAATTATTATTAAATTTCCCAGAAATGTAATTTCATATGTGGGTTCAATTTACTTAATGCTATGCAATGATTGAATACGCAGAATTAAAAAGCTGATGTCGTTACTTCTGTATAATACCTTATATTTAAACAAAAATCAAGCCCGTCTTAAATAACATTTTAGAACCCCCACTGAATATCTAGTGATCCTTCATTTATATTTTACCAGATTGTTATAAATGCGTGGTATCTCAGTGACGTTTAACGTTTTTGATCTTTCTTTCAAAACTATTTCAAACATAACGATTAAAATAGCCCAATTTTAAAAGTAATTTCCAGTGCCAAAATGCTTTGACAGCAAATTGAAGTGAAATGCCGCTATCATCAAAGATATTCGGGATGGGGATGGGATGCTGTGTGTATATAGTTTATGAGTTACATTCGTAAAAAAAAAGATATAATTATTATTATTATTATTATTATTATTATTATTATTATTATTATTATTATTATTATTATTATTTGCCGGCATTTTTACCGATACTGTGCAGCGATATTTCTATCATTATAGTACAGGGGCACTTATGAGGTGCTCAGGGACTGAACCCGGCCGGTCCATTATACTGACACCGACGATTCAGGCGTAAAGCTGTCCCCTTAGCCCTGAGCGTTAGGAGGGAAGCCACTACTATCAACTTTAAAGTCTTTGGTTTGACCCGACCGGAGTTTGAACCCACTACCTCCCGGTTCGCAAGCCGACACTCTTACAATTGAGGTATTGCGGCCGGTCTCAAAGATCTTGTGTTTGAATTAATCTGTATGCCGAAAATTAAATAATGACTTTGCAAAACTAAGCCACACCAAAAAAATATTGTTATCATTTATATTGACGTGATCAATGAAAAGGCAAAATAGTAGTAGGTTTATTCTTTTACTAATTACTGTTTTTTGTGTTGTTGTTTTGTAAGTGTGTTTGTTTTGTTGTTGTTGTTTTCAGTTGTTGTTGTCGTAGTTTTATGTAGCCTATACTGTCCTTCTCATGTTTATGTTGTTTGTTTGTTTGTTTATTGGGTTTATCGTCCCATCAACAGTATTTCAGTTATCTGGTGACGGTGTCCACTTGAAGCAGATATAGTGCTGCCTTCACTGTGTATAGCATGCCGTGAACACCTGGCATGATACCACACCCAGTTACATTATTCTGACACCGGGCCAACCAGTCGTGGAACTACCCTTATATTTGCTTAAGCGTTAGCAAGGGAGCTTTACCACTACCATTTTTAACGACTTTGGTATGTCGCGGCCCGGGATCGAACCCGGGGCCTCCCGTACCTGGAGCCGACGCTCTACCGATTTTAATGTTGTTTATTAACCAGTATATCATACAGCAGTGATATTGTCATTTCTTGAATCTCTATATACAACTTGTCATTTTTTTAACAATCGCAACGCGGACATATTACTGTTGTTGTACGTCATTCTACAAATAACGCACATATCTCAACGCTGACATGTTACTGTTGATGAACCTTATTCTAGAAATTAAGCACAAACCTCAACGCGGAAATATTACAGGTGTTGAACCTTATTCTGGAAATTACGCACATACCTCAACGCGGGAATATTAAAGGTGTTGAACCTTAATCTGGAAATTACGCACATACCTCAACGCGGACATTTTACTGGTGTTGAACCTTATTCTGGAAATTACGCACATATCTCAACGCGGAAATATTAAAGGTGTTGAACCTTAATCTGGAAATTACGCACATACCTCAACGCTGACATATTACTGGTGTTGAACTTTAGTCTGCAAATTACACACATATCTCAACGCGGACATTTTACTGGTGTTGAACCTTATTCTGGAAATTACGCACATACCTCAACGCGGAAATATTAAAGGTGTTGAACCTTAATCTGGAAATTACGCACATACCTCAACGCTGACATATTACTGGTGTTGAACTTTAGTCTGCAAATTACACACATATCTCAACGCGGACATTTTACTGGTGTTGAACCTTATTCTGGAAATTACGCACATATCTCAACGCTGACATGTTACTGGTGTTGAACTTTAGTCTGCAAATTACACACATATCTCAACGCGGACATTTTACTGGTGTTGAACCTTATTCTGGAAATTAAGCACATATCTCAACGCTGACATGTTACTGGTGTTGTACCTTATTCTGGAAATTACGCACATATCTCAACGCTGACATGTTACTGGTGTTGTACCTTATTCTGGAAATTACGCACATATCTCAACGCGGACATTTTGAATCTTGCTTAACTTAACCATATGGGAAGAAAAACAGGTTACGTTTTATATGACGCGACAACTATGTGTATAAAATTGCATACGATTTATCTAAGTATATAAATTAGAAGGTATTTATGCACGTGTTTCAAAGTTACGCATCAGTGAAGTTTCAACACATTGATTGAAGGTTTTGCTCTATCTTAACCATAAATAGTATCCATGTGATGTCATAGGCACTAATAAGACAGTTTAAGGCGGCCATCTTTGAAGGCAGATACATATGCAGGTGAAAATCTGGAAATATGTACTGTATTAAACTCACCACTGTGGTTTTATTTTTCAGTCTGTTTTATATGAAATGTAACAGCATTTATGCAGTATTATAAAATCAAAACTACATTTTGATAGTTTATAAGATAAAAAGATACACTGGTATTTTTTTTTTAAGATAAGCCAATAATTTTATTTATTTCTGTGTATTAATAATTTGTGCATTTATCAATTTTAAAAAATATTGTATTTTAAATAAAAGGATTTCAAGAGCTTTCCAATGGCGTCAAGCTTTAAAATTCTGCACCACAATGGAAGAAATTACAAGAAAATAAAATTTAGGCTTATATACAATTCATATGAAAATTCCTTGCAGTTGCCATCAAAGATGGCTGCCAAGAAAAGGGATCTGGAAACTATCTATTTGGGAAGGGAAAAAAGCTTAAACTAAAAACGTTTTGTGTGACGCGAGTGTATAAAATAACATATGATTTCTCTTTTAAATATGTAAATAAATAACCAGATATTGTTGGATTCAAATAAATCTTAGTTTTGAATTGACTTTAAAATAAAGATGCGATTTTAATTTTATTATTTTGCAAGTGAGTGGTAGAATAATTTATAGGTATTTTATTTGAAAACAGAGGTAGTTACAAAATAATTGGATATAAATATTGTGCAGTCTTTATCTGCATTTTTCTCGTGCAGAGTATGATGGGTTTTTTCTAAACAATTAGACAGATTGACGTCAGTTCAAAAGGAACACCTCTAGCTTCATTTAAAAGGAACAGAAAGTGTTATCCGACAGTTTGCCTTTGTCAAATATATGTTTCAATATCTGACCTCTGTTTGGGATATTTGTAAATGATTTCTGCAGAATGATCATACTTTAATCTAAGCTTAGACGATTTTCAACAGTTCCTCAAATTTAGTGCAGTAAAACTTGTTAATCAGCACTAAAAAGTTCATTCTTTTTAAATCTACATATAAAAAAAAAACGCTAGGGATTTCTGCTAAAAATAGACACCGACGTCAGACCGGATGACGTGAATGAGCTTAAAAATGAGTGGTCACGTGGTTTTGTTAGTTTAAAAATAGCTAACTGTGCAGCATAGCTTAGATAAAAAAAATGCATTTTTGTAATGACGATTGTGTTGTTATGGTTCACTTTTTACTTAGATGTAGGATATCAATAAACACGTTTTGAGGGATCTGTTCAGGTAACAAAACTTTATTTGAATGTTTAATAAAATAATTTTGGTCCAAACTGTCGGATACCACTTTTTAAGACCTTAGTCACGTTAATTGTTATAATCCGTGTCAGATTAAAAACAATTAAAACCAAAACTGAAATCAGACGTTGAGATTCTTACTGTTAAAAAGACAAAACAAAATGAAATGATTATACAATTAAATGGTTATGCAGTGTTATAAAATTCAAAAGCAATTTTAAATATTAATGTACTAAATCTGGCATTTAATATGCACATGTGCATGTTTTAGATCTAGGCTAATTATTATATTTTCAATAAAGACCACGTCTTCACCCGTTTCGCGAGAAACATTCAAAGAAAACCATATGACCAGTACAGCAATATTTTATTATATTTTTTTGTGGAAAAAAACAACACGTAAGCTAACAAGTAGAGAACCGAGAGAGCACCTTTTTCGCAGACAAATGGAAACTATTAATGCAGAAACAATCGACCTCAGCCAAACATCAGATATAAATAAAAACTTGCACTTATGTAACCTCTGACATCGTTTTTCGTACAACTCCGCGAACATCTGGAGTCCCGTGGCTTCAGAAATAAGCTTCTCGCAAGGTCTAGCTCACTATATAAAAGTGTCTACCTCTCGAATATTCTCAGCACTTGACTATTTCCACCACACAAATATTTGAATATTCTCTCCCTCGAATATTCCCAACTCTCGAATATTTCTATCACTTGATTATTCTCAATACCCGAATATTTTTCACACACATACTCCTTATACTTAAATATGTATGTCATTTAACATATAGCTAATAACATCAATTTATAATAAATCCTCTTTATTTCGGTAATGTTTCATAGACATGTTCCGATGCCATTATCTTGAATCCAGATGTTCGTTATATTTTTTTAAAAAAAGGGGTTATTACAATTAATCTTATTGAATGTTAGAAACAGTAAATAATATGTTTTATTAAAATGACTATTTTACACAGGGTGTTTCCATTTTAAGGCTACTTAACCTTTTCATACAAGTATAAGCCGCGGCAATTCCTTTGGTATTTTGTAAGCAATCGAAAAGACAACAACACTGAATTAACCAGTGAAGGATGTAAACTTATGCTTTATAGTCAGAAGTTATATCAGTAGCAACGAATCAATGTGTCCACTACTTTTTTCATGTATTAAATTATTTTTGGAACTCAAACTTCGATACTGCCTTTAACGGATTATAAGACAAAAAGAATAAAGTTAATTGGTAACAAGCTTATTAACTCCAGGGGCGGATCCAGAATTTGTGTGTGTTGGGGATGGGAGGGGGTATGAATCAAGATCCATTCGACTTTATCGCATTAAATGCTATATATATACATGCATGCATACATATAAATACACACGGTTAGGGACCATAACTTCGACTAAAGCAGTTATGCAATCAGCAGGCAGAATTTACTTTAAAATCTAAGTATTTTTTTAAGATTACATGTATGTGGGTTTTTTTTTTACAACTTAACTCTTTTACCTGGATGGTGAGGGGGTGCATCTTAGATCCCCCACCCCAACCTTGGATCCATCCCTGATTAACTCTAAGTCAAAATTAAAAGAAATTTCAACAAAAGAAACGTTACTGAATGAACACCTTTAAATTATTAACATCCACAAAACATAAAGATTCTTAAAGAACTTGCACCGCTGTAACCTTTGACTTTATTTCATACAAACACGCCAAGCATTCGGATCCCCGTAGATTCGAAATTAGCTCCTCGCTAGATCACTGACATAGTTTACAATGATCGTAAACAACCCAAAGTGGCTTGCCGTGGTTACGACCTTATTTCTTGTTGTTTCTTGTTTTATATACATTCAATTATCCTATATCTAGGATTTTCTTACTCTGTTGTTTTTGTAACGCTGTTGTTGGGTGTGTGTGTTATTTTCCCCCCACAGAAACTTGCATTTTTCTTTGTGTTTCTTAGTGCGCCTAGTAGATATTTGTAAGCGTCATATATTTATTATAGAAGCATGTCAAAGTAAGGTAACTCTATTTAATTAATTTAATTAGCTGGACGTCGCGAATACGACCATTATTGTGTTAGTACGATATATATATATGAGGTGCTATAATACAAAAAGAAAACAGTTCCGCTTTAAATTTAAAAAAGACCTTAGTTTCGTTTTTCTTTTCTTGTTTGTCTTTTTTTAAATGCATTGAAGTGACCATTTATGATCATTATAGCAACGTCCAGGTTTTAAGTCCTTCGTCCCGAACGGACTCGAACCAACACGGTGAGAGGCTCAGCAGTCAGATGAGTTACAAATCGGCGACCACTACGCCACGGGCGCCCCCTTAATACATGTAGTTCAGACGCACGTGCTAGGGCTATGTTTCTAGTTCGAGTATTTTTATCATTTTTTAATGTATTTAGTTATTTGTTTGTTTTTTATGTATTTTTGTTAAAACACCATTTCATTCGAACATTTCACTATGTGATCTTAAATAATTCTACAATTTCTCAATATACCTATCCTCCATAAATGCAGTCATGTATACTACTGATTACTCGAATTCTCCGATAATTCGTATAGTGTTATTACTCGAATTGTATCACTCTCTTAATGTTTAAACGTCTTGAAAATATCCGAAGCTTCGAGTTTTCATCGTGGCATTTATATAAATTCTTTCACTAGAATTTATTTCTAACTAGAACATAATATTTACTTTAAAGGTGGTACCCGACAGTTTGGACTGTTCTCTCTCTCATGCCACCAAATAAATTATTGTTACCTGAAAAGATCCCATGAAATGCGGTTTATTGGTACCGTACATACATGTGAAAAGTAAATCATAACACACACACTTGTCTTTTTAAAAAAATCGCATCCGAGCCACGATGCAGAGTTAGCTCTTTTTAAGCTAAGTAAGCAACGTGACCACTTACTTTTGAGATCACGTTACATGATCATCCGGGTAATCAGCTCTGACGTCGTTTTCTATTTTTAGCTGAAATCCCAATCGTGCCTATTTACAGATATGGAAATAATGGGTATTTAAAGCGATGTATTTCACGACGTATACTGTCTTCAAATTGAGGTAATGTTAAAAACAACCTTAACTTGAAGTTTAAGCATACGCTTATGCAGCTGTTATGCACAAATCCTTCAGAACAGGGGTAAGATGTTATAACATGTATGAGATATAAGGAAACTGTTCGATACCACCTTTAAGTTCAACCCATACAGTTAATGTTCCATTCTTACTGTTTTATTATTTAATAATCTTAAGAGAAAAGGGTAGTTGAAATGGTGATGAAATGATTGGTAGATTCTTTTACGCTAAAATAGACAGTTAAATAAAGACAGTTGTAGATGCCACCTGCTTATGTGTAAGTATCTTGATTTCTAATTTATTACTCCATTCCAGCGCAAAAAAAAAGCATAATATTCTTACTGCATACGTTTTTGATATGTTTATAGTATAAACTTTATTCTGATTATGACGCTGGGCAAGAATGCTTTCAAGGCAGAATAAATTGAGAAATAAGCGAACTGTCACTTCTCATAATAAAAGATAGTTGTTTTAAAACAGTGGACCTAATAATCATCTATCAACAGACACGAATACCATTGTAATTAATTTATGCTTATGAACTACAGGAATCGTGTGTAATAAATAATACGGGATTTCTTGTATTGCTTACTGTAGATGATGTTATAACCAATAAACGTTCAGGGTTTACTCGGTAACTTCAAAAGAGGTATCGTAAGAAATATTGGTAGATTTTTGGAATTGCTTTTTAAAATTTTTAGGTACATCGCAATTATGGTCACATTGGCGATGTCGAACCATTATTGAAAATCTCAGGAAAATGCGGTTTCGTCCGTAGCGGGGCGGTAGAAAGCGGTCTTGTTACTCCTATGATTGCTCGCCTCTCACCGCGTGGATTCGAGCCCCGGTAGGGGCGAAGAACTTTACACAATGTCTTTTAGACAGCTTTACCTGGAGCCTTTGTCCGGCTACTTTGGACTTCATCAGTAGAATGGTTGTAGGGATTAGGGATTAGGGATTAGCCGGCATTTTTGCCGATACTGCGCAGCGACATTTCTATCATTACAGCACAGGGGCACTTATGAGGTGCCCAGGGACTGAACCCGGCCGGTCCATTATACTGACACCGACGAGTCAGGCGTAATGCTGTCCCCGTAGCCCCGGGCGTTAGGAGGGAAGCCACTACTACCAACTTTAAAGTCTTTGGTATGACCCGGCCGGGGTTCGAACCCACGACCTCCCGATCCGCAAGCCGACGCTCTACCATCTGAGCTATTGCGGCCGGTAGAATGGTTGTAAAGTCATTGCTGGCTGACACCGCAATGTTAACATCTTATCCCAGATGAAGTTTTCAAATATACATATATAGTGAATGTGTGAAATGAAAAAGTTTCAATAGTGAATTAACATTTTAATGTGGGAAGGTCTTCAGCTGACTTGCGGTGTCCCTGTGGTTCAACCCAGAAAAATTGTCTTTGATCATCTTCTACACAAATAGCTGGAAGTCTCTTAAAAGATCATAAATTGTGTCGCTCAGATGTATTTCTAAATAAACACAATCAATTAAAATCTGTCTGAATAAAATCGCAGCCAGCAGGAAAATCCTACCCCACCTCCCGACTGGGGCTCAAACAAGCCAAACGGAGAGAAGTTGAGAACCAACAAGTTTTCGACACAGACAGATAGTGACGCCTCCCACCACCACACCCCCATCTGGAAAACTCCTTCAAACAGGTTAATGTCTGTAAATGATCATAAGTTGGGGCCAATACAACGCCAATCTCATAGACAGACCGCTTGATCATAGTTTTAAACAATGTACTAATGGAAATCCTTTGATTCATTCTAGTAATTGACAACGTTTTTTTTTTTGAAACCTGCGACTCCGTTGACATTTGACGTGATGATGCACGTTAACCTCACCTGCAGTTTCTTTACATATCAAACTTTTATCCAAATCTAACAATAACTTTAAGGAAATATCCCAATTGTTTTCAATTTTGCAAAGTAAAAAAAGCCTTTTAACCGCCATGATCACGTAATTTAATGACTATTCACGACATGGACTACTTTTCTTAGCGCGTCATTAAAAACGATTAGCATACACTAACCCGAACATCCTGATAATCTTTAAGACGCGTGTCAAACGCTCGGAAAAATTGAATACATGACAGATGTCAGACGGCTTCCTTTAAACCATACTTACAGTGATTAGCTTTTTTTTTCTAATCTACATTTAAATACTTACAGGTTCCAACACATAAAAGGGCAAACAGCCTCTCACCGAGTGGGTTCGAGATCCGTTCGGAGCAAAAGCCTTAATAAAGTCTTCCAGACATTTGCCTAGGGTCTTTTTTCCACCAAACTAGTTATAATGATATAAACTGGTCGCTGCGATGTATTTAAACGAACAAACAACTAAATAAAAACAACAACAAAAAATAATAAAAGGACAGACAAGGAGGAGACAACTTTGTCGTATTTTCCATCCTTACAAGGGTCGATAATAACTAGAAGTGTCATATTAAACCAGTTATTAATACTCGCCCTGTGTATTTATTATGACGGTTACTATGCTGTTACTGTGTTGTTTTTTTACAGTTATGTTACACCAATTATAATTTACATAGATTAAATAAAAAAATCAATTAAGATTAAAAAGTTTTCCCCAACTTCAAGGTTTATGCAGAAATATTAGAGATATGCAAAAAATGACAAAATTCAGTCACCCAATTCCTATCATGCTCGGTAAAATAGAGTTCAGTTATCGTCTCTCAACCATCATGCTGAAGCCTCAAGAGTATTCACAAGCATATGGGTAGACGGGCGACCAGAGCAACTCACCTTGAACTCATCGCGCTTAGGTGAGCTTAAAAGGGTTATAATGCCTTTGAAATTCTTCGGGAAGACTAAATGCTGTTTATTAAGCGTCTGCGTATTGATTAGGCGCTACTGTAAGGTAAGTACTTGCTTTACTTGTG
This sequence comes from Sinonovacula constricta, assembly GCA_007844125.1. Taxonomy (NCBI): domain Eukaryota; kingdom Metazoa; phylum Mollusca; class Bivalvia; order Cardiida; family Solecurtidae; genus Sinonovacula; species Sinonovacula constricta. Next base: position 32,459,336 of record CM017559.1, read on the forward strand.
TTTGTCTTATTCGCTGTTTCTTTGCATACAGAACACAATTAGCCGATAATCAATCATGACTGGCTTCTTCAAAGTGAGATAAAACCGAGGCAATACAAATTAAGTGGCGTGTCAAAAAGGTCGTATAGACTTCTCGAACGTTTAAGTATGTGTCTGGGTGAATAAATATCAAATCAAACATGCTAGAAAACTGAATGTGACCTAATTATATAGACAACGTGTCTTTCGACTGAATAGTATGCCTGCCTAGTAGCAAGAAATGCCTGCATGAATATGATATTTCTTGTTATATCGGAATCAATAAAAAAAAATGCAATAAAGCTAATTTTAATAATAATGCGAAATTAAGCGAACATCATATATGTGTATATTTTAAATACATCCAAACAAATCTTTTTTGCCTTTGTACAACAAAGGTCACAGCACAATGCCACACCTGTTATCATATACAGGAAGATACTTGCCATTAAACACCCCAGAAGCGATCAGACATGAAACACAATCATTCTCATAGATCTTAATGAAACGTGCAAAGGAAATACAGGTCAAGAGGTACACGATAAATTATCAGAGTAATATTCTATACCTACACCGCAGGTGACGGAACAAGGCCCATAATCCGTCTGTATCCACCTATATTGGCCCGCCCTGTCCGAGACCTTGCACGTGTTATTTCCGCCGCAAACACCGCAAGAGTCGAGCTTCCGCTGCGATTCAAGAACGTTGTCGCAGCCGACATCCTGTCGAATGGCAGATAAATGTTTATAATTAGTTACATATATTAAGTTTTATCAAAACTATCACACAAGAGAGATCACGGACGTGCGACATACAGAGCGCGGCATGGAGCATGCGCTTAAAGCAGAAGATGCATATAGACACTATTACCCTGTCGGTTCAGTATATAAATGTGTGGGAATAATGAAGGACACTTCTGCTACAAGGATTGGACATCGTGTCCGACTGAGCTCTTAATTTTCGTTTGCATGTCGCATCTTTTTTTATATAATGACAAGCTGCATTTTTAACATCGGCATACTCGCTATCTTCTAGAGACGCTTTATTCATAAGCACTCGATTTAACACCGCAAGAATAAATATTACTACACAATAACCAAAAGAACTGAAACAGCCACTCTACAACGACTTAACCCAATACCATAATCCCATATATTTTCTACGTCGGGCGAACAGACAGACGGACGGACGGACGGACGGACAACGCAAAAACCTTATCCCTTCGGCGCAGAATAGAAAATTTAACCCTTCATGGATTCGAACCCACAACCATCTGTTTTCAAGCAGTTGACATCATTTTTCTGGCCACTTTTCAGTGAGACCATAACACTTGCTCTACCTTTATATACCCACTAAAAAAGATGCTCACCATACACACTCCATTGATGCACATGTCCATAGAATAAGTGCTGCATCTTGTACCGTCCAGGACCTTCGGTGCTAGTACTGCTACCATCTTCGTGCCCTCTGCGATGCACGAGAGCGCGCAAGGATTTTCAACGTTGTGATAAGGCAGCCAGCGGAAGAAGTAGCCCGAGTAGGAAGCGTCGTTGTAGGCGGCGCACTGCTCCGCTCGAAAGTCTGGCAGACCAGAAGGACAGGGCTGGAAAATATTTTTTTAGATTTTTTTAGATATTTTTAGATTTAAAATTTAAGCCCTAAGTTTATAGAAAAACTGCTCAATTTGTGGATAATTCTAATTCATAAAACAAGTAAAAATGCCCGAAACCTGATAGACAATATGAAAGAATACCATTTTATGAGAAAGAAGCACTTACAGGAATAAGTTTAATAACAGTGCATTTGCTCATTTATATCAAGTATATCAACACTTTAAAGGCGGTAAAAGACACTGTGCCAGCAGAAATAAACATAATGACAGTCTGTAATTGTTTTGTTATAGTGCTGTCTTCACTGGGAATAGCTTGCCGTGAACACCTGGCATGATACCACACCCAGTCACATTATCCTGACACTAGGCCAACCAGTCGTTAAGACTACTCTTATACTTGCTTTAACTTCATCAAGGGAGCTATACGACTAGAATTGTAACGGAAGTCATTGGCCACTGTAGGATGGTACTTGGGAAAGGTTACAGGCCAGTATTGACTAGTTAGTTACATGAATTTATTGGACGCAGGATCCTGTGTCCATATACGCTAATTCACAGCAATGTACGCACACACACAAAAATTCTGCGTCCATGTAGACGCACAAAATATGCCCAGAATAACTAATTTCAACATCAATTGATTCGGTTATCGGCAATTTGTCCTTGACATTTCCGATGCTATAAATTTCTGACAATGTCATCGTGTATGTAAATATACCTGACAATCAATACGCAATAAAATTAAAAGCTTACAACGGATGTTGTTAGGAACGCTGTACTGTTCGGATGCATTTCCGCGTTATTTTAATGAAAAGTTGCAAGTAATATTCAGTGTTTATTTACATATACCAATAAAGCCATTATATGGCTACAATGTTCAATTTCTACAACTTAAATGACTTGGACCCCAAGATTTTCATGCTGGACCCTTGTTGTCATAGATCCTGCATCCAGTGGACCCCTAATATAATAAGTGGGCCATGATGGCCCTTAATCGCTCACCTGATGACACAGGCTTTTAGAAGGGTCAAATCTGGCATATACTAATTAAGAGTTATTTACTTTAGAAATATTTGGTGAAGATTGGACCATTAATTTGGCCAATGGGTTGACCAAGTAACCTACTGAATCCACATGTCTCACTTCAAAACATATGTAAGATTTCATACTGACAAACATGCTGGCCAAGTTTGGTAAAGATTGGGCAATCAATGTGGCCTCTTAAGTGTTTTCATAAGGTTTTTCTGAAATGTGACCTAGTGATCTACTTTTGACCCAACGTGACCCAATAATATACTCATCCGAGATTTGATGCAGACAAACAATCTGATCAAGTTTGGTGAAGATTAGGCTTTGAATGTGGCCTCTAGTGTGTTCAAAGGGTTTTTCTAAGATTTAACCTAGTGACCTTCTTTTTGACCCCATTTGACCCACATATGAACTCATCTAAGATTTCATGAAGGCAAATATTCTGATCAAGTTTGTTGAAGATTGGGCCATAAATGGGGCCTCTAGTGTGTTTACAAGCTTTTGCTAAGAATTGACATGTTGACCTACTTTTTGACCCCACGTGACCCAATAATGAACTCATCCAAGACGTCATCCATACAAACATTCTGATCAAGTTTGGTGAAGATTGTATTATAAATGTGGTCTCCAATGTGTTCGCAAGCTTTTCTCAATTTGACCTACTGACCTACGTATTGACCCCACGTGACCCAGTTATGAACTCATCCAAGATTTCATGAAGGCAACCATTCTGATCAAGTTTGGTGAAGATTGAGCCATAAATGGGGTCTCGAGTGTGTTCACAAGCTTTTCCTAAGATTTGACCTAGTGACCTACTTTTTGAACCCACGTGACCCAGTTACGAACTTATCTAAGACGTCATGCAGGCAAACATTCTGACCAAGTTTGGTGAAGATTGGGTTATAAATTGGGCTTCTAGTGTGTTCTTAAGATTTTTCTAAGATTTGACCTAGTGACCTACTTTTTGACCCCAGGTGATCCAATAATGAACTCATTCAAGATTTCATGCATATAAACATTCTGACTAAGTTTGAAGAAGATTGGATAAAAACTGTTGCTCTAGTGTGTTCACGAGCTAAAATGTTAACGACGGACGACGGACGCCGAACGACGGACGCCGGACGAAGCGGTATCACAAAAGCTCCACTTGAGCACGTTGTGCTCAGGTAAGCTAAAAAGGAGTGTAAATCCCTGAAGTTACAATGATTGCCTTAATTATTTATTAGTAAGACCAGTTACATCATGAAATATACAAGATGGCAGTTCCTAAATTTCTAACCTTTTTTTAACGCGGTCGGAATTTCGCTTAAAACAGACCTTGAATGTGACGTAGGTTGTTATCTAACTATGGCATAACTTTTTGACCGAACTACATGTATTGTTATATAACACTGTTTTTCCTCAGGGGTAAACAACAACAGATATATTAACATTATAAATGCTTATGACCTGTCGGTACCACACTTCTTGTAACTGGTTCTAAAAATAGCTTACTATGATGCTGCATATACAGAGATAGCCTTAATGAAATTATGTTTGTGGTGTAACCGGACAACTTCTAAAGACGTCCACGACACCAAGAATCAGCCCTAGGAAAGTCCTTTTACGTTACCCAATATTTTGTTTGCACTTTTTCGATCTTAAATATGACACAGATTGGTCGGATACCAATTTTTAACTTTCCATACAAAACATAAAACATCTCCCTTTAAAGTCTGGCTACTGCAAGGTAGTCACAATTTTGAAGCGGTTATATTTCTTCCTTTTTGAGTGTCATTAACCGATGTTCCCACTATGGCATAAATTAAAGGAGTTGTGAACATCGCTTGTTATGGCAAATAGTTTCCCACGCAACATATATCTCTTGACCCGCTTAGCGCGCCATGTCAGGCTTAAGGAAATAGTGTAGCTTCAGAGCATCAATCTCGCGCGGAAAACTGGATAATCAGGACATACCGTTTTGCTGTGCAGTGCCTGCAGCCCGATGTCGTTGTGTGTAGATGTAAGCAAATTATCAAGATTTTGTTTTGCTTACTTTTTTATTAATAAATGCAGCATTGTTAGGGTTGTTGTAACAGACAGACTGGCCAGACAAAAGCTGCTTCTTTTGTCATGTTGATTTTTTTACAAAAAGTCGGCAAGTTTTACAGACCATTTACATAGGGATGGACCTAGCTGGGGGGAAGGGGGGGGGGGAAGGGGGGATGTGGGATGCATCCCCCAACTAATCAGGTAAAAGGGGTAGGGTTGTCAAAAACATACATGTAAGCTTAAAATACAAAGCTTTTAAAGTATTTTTGTCTGCTTACTGCTAAGCTCGAAGTTAGGGTCCCTTACTGTAGCCTACATATATAGTATTTACTGCGATAAAGTTGAATGGATCTTGATTCATACCCCCCCCCACACACACACACACACACACACACACCACCACCACCACCACCACAACAACAACAATAACAACAACAACAACAATCAAAATGTTCTGAATCCACCCCTGCATTTACAAAATGCATAATACCACGGGTCATAAATTTGATTTCATGCACTAAGCGTTTATCAAGTTTAGGAGTATGAACTAGAAATAGTTATTTTGTAGAAGTCGATAAGCAGTGTGTCAACAAATTAACAGAACGATCGCAGGAGTATATATACAAAGATTTAATATTAGTGATTTATCGGTTCATTTTTATCGTAATTTAAACGATGACGAACGACGGCGAGCATGATTATTATAATGTATATTAAAATTAATAACGTCTAAAATTGCCTAATATTAACTCGTATGAATTTAAAGGTGGTATCTAACAGTTTGGACCAGTTTTTTTCTCTCTCTCATACAACGAAGTAAATTCTTGTTACATGAAAAAAAATCCGCGAAATGCTGTTTACTGAAGCCCTTAATCCATGTGAAAAGTAAAGCATAACACCGCACCTGTCATTACAATAATGGGGTGGGATTTGCCGGCATTTTTGCCGATACTGTGCAGCGACATTTCTATCATTATAGCACAGAGGCACTCATGAGGTACCCAGGGACTGAACCCGGCTGGTCCATTATACTGACACCGACGAGTCAGGCGTAATGCTGTCCCCTTAGCCCCGAGCATTAGGAAGGAAGCCACTACTACCAACTTTAAAGTCTTTGGTTTGACCCGGCCGACTGTTAGCTATTTTTAAACTAGAAAACCCACGTAACCACTCACTTTCGAGATAAAAATTACATGTTCATCCGGGTAATTAGCTCTGACTTCGATATCAGTTTTAAGCAGAAATCACCATCGTTCTTAATTATAGAACTGGAACTAATGGACATTTAAAGCGATACATTCCAAACTGTCGGATATCTCATTTTTAACAATAAGAAATTGTGTAAATTAGTAGCGGGACAAAGGCATTTTAAAAGCATTTTAAACTCTCGATTTCGAAAAATTAGTTTGAACACCGGGAAAACCCAAATCCCAAGAGTAATAAAATCTCATAAAAATATTTTATCCATCAATTGCTAAGTCTTTATGTCACCATTAAAGCAATTAGGCCACAATTTATATTTTCCGCAGGGCTGTTGATCCACAATTGGTATTGGATTCAAGTATTACCATATATCGGTTGGATATCTGTGAACATGCTGTCCTTCAGAGTCTATTGTCCTTAGGTGAGGAGATTCAAAAGCGTCGCGACGGTTTTCACATAATTTAGCCATAGTATCACATATGTTAACAAGTAAAAATGTATCTCTTAACTGCACGTGGCGGTATATACGTCATGTGTATACATTGTTCATAAGCAATGAGCTGATTGGCTCGACTGTATCCTAATGATTTAAATAAATATGACGAGTGGTTCATGTGGACTATGTGTCATGTATGCGCGATAAACTGTATTTTAATATTTAGAAAAATAAAAAATCTAAAATCTGCTGCTGTTGTTGTTGTGTGCGTGTTTTGGTTCTATTGCACCGACACAAGTATGGGCATATTGGCGAAGGCAAACAAACTTTTGGTTTCGGAATATTTCCAGACATATGTCTGGGTAGAACTACCGGCGCACTGCAGGTTAACTGGAAAATCCCAAATTTTGCAAAACAGCAAATATAATAAGGCTTTTCCTATTGCGTGTAGTCTGCAATTTTTAAAACTATAAATCGAAAAACCTTGTGTGAGCAACCATTTAATCGAATGCAATTTTCGCTTCATTCTAGCATTAAGAAGATGACTGCACAAATGCAGCATTCCGCAACTGTCGGTGATGCGAGTGAAAAATCCCCATTTACATGCAATTTTATGAATGATTACTGAATAGCGAAAAAAACACACACTCTTCTTGACGGCTAACACACAGGTGCAGTACCCATGTAACATAGCTAACAAATGTGCACGGTAACTTACTAACACTGGAGAAAGAGGCGCCTACGTTAGCATTTGTATAGTCCGGGTTCACTGTTAGAATAGCTATTAAAATGATGCATTTAACACTAACATTCAGAAATTTTATTCTTAGGCTGTCAAACATAATTCGGTCGAAATTAGGCAAAAAAAAGTGTGGTAGACGGAAGGTGTCTGATCAGGATCTGCACTATTTATTACAGAGCTTTTTTTAACACCAGCATATAGTTTTCAGCAATTATATTAAATAGCATAAAAGTGTTAACTGTTGATACGTTTGGCAGAATAAGGGCTAAGGCAGATGTATTTACCTATAATGCTTAGAGTCAAACGAATACATTTATTTCGTAATCGCGCGTGAAAACACGGGCACATTCTCGCGTCGCCAGCATTGTCAACGCCAACAAACTTGGATCGGTTGGACTGCTGTGCTTTCAGAAAAGTAGTTGGTAAATAAATCTGCAGTTGGTTTCTCAATTAGAGATTATTCAGTAGTGGATTTGGTGGGGAATTCAATGAACATGTATAAAACAAAAACTTATTTTATCAATTCAATTTAAAAAAAACAAACACACACAACAAAAACCATAACAACAACAACAAAAACTCACTCAAAAAATACACACAAAAAAACGTAAAATTGTATCCGGTATGGTCCAGATAAACGCATATCCGGCATTCTAAACATCTAAATACTCCCGGAACCCTAGTAGTGAATGTGGATAAAAATATAAGTTAAAAATTAGCTTTCAGGCAGTAAATAGTTATTCTTTGGGGGTTATTCCGTGTCCTTTATAAGAAAAAAATGTCCTATACGGGATCGAAAATGTACGAAACTTCTAGTGTGAGGTTGGTAAAATACGCTTCCTAACATACATGAAAAAAATTCACGTCCCCATCAGAACCCCGGTAAAACAATAGATACGACCCTGTAAAATTTTGATTTTCCTATAAATATTTTATAAGTTTATTTTACATAAATTAGTAACATATTGTCATACACTGTGATATAGTGTAGCTTTACTACAAAAAGTACAAAAATACGAATAATTCAGTTTTAATTGCCATATTCTTAAAGATTATCATTTTTAAATTTGCTAAATACACTGTTAAAGTTACTTATCCGCTTGTTATTCTTAGCTGATGGTATATGTTACGTGTAAAATAAATACACTCATTTTTTTCCAAACTCGCTATGTAGTTTTAGCGTTTAGCGTTTTAGCATTTCTTTATGATAAATGCCAACAATGCTGACCAAAATGCTAGTCACAACGATTAGTTAATAAATCCTTTCCAAATTTTGGATATCCCTCCTTGCTTAAGCGGCTTAGCATTCCTGAAATGTTTAACACCCTTTGCACAGGTCAAGAGGACGACGAGACAGACTGAACCAGACTGACCTCTAATTGTTCCCCGCCTGACCAGCCGGACACACAAGTGGCCAAACGTTATCAGGTGGCACAAAGACGAAGTTTTTGGATTCTGCGTTGTAGAATTTTAAAATGTTGAATCCCTTAATGGTGATCTAAATGAAGAAACGGTCTGAATTGAGACTTTGTTCAAGCTTAAACATTGACAACGTTGATTTAACATAGCGCAATTTACAGTTCACTGAAATGACGAAATGTATCCGGTTAAAGGTGAACTTGTACAGTAAAACCTCGCTAGAGGAACACCACACTAAGTGAGACCAATTCTTGAAGAACCACTGGTGGTCTTGTTAGTGAGGTTTCAAAATTTAGGCATTGTAACATTATCTCCCTGAAAGCAGTATTCTGTTTGTCCAAATCTGAACCTGAGCAACAGAGAAATGTTTCTGCAAGCGAGGCCAGATACGCAACCTCCGAAATCGGTAAGAGTAACTTTCCTTATTGACGTTACTTTTTGTTTTGGATTTATTTAATGTTCTAGAGAGCGGTGCGTTTTATGAAACAACATTTAAAAGACTTGCGTGTTTTCCAGTGCGTTGCGCTACCAATTTACCACGATTTTCTTTTTATCATTATTTCCATAATTTTAACCGCTTACATGGTAACACTTACATCGACCAAATTGTGTTGTTCAGTGCTTTGATTCAGATATTCTGCATATTAAGAACTGATCTAGCTTGAGCACATTACGAAGATGTCTGATAGGGGTGGTTACACTAAATACCGACAGGAAGTAAAATGTGTGACATTGGACTTTTTCTCTTTAGTAACAGTCTGTTGCTATGTTTTGCATTAAATTTCCTATTTTAGGGTAATCTGAACCTTTGGGTATCAAATGGAAGCTAAAATTATGTAGAATTAAAAGAAAGCAAAAGTCTTTAATCCCTATGCACAAGAATGGACTGATCCACTTTTACAGGAAGTACATATTTCACTGAAATTTGGCGGTTACCGACTGGCAATTTGGCGGTATGCGCAGTCTATGAAGCCGACCCTTCTTACAAGTTGCAAAAATTGACTTATTTCTGGGTCTTTCTGATAGACAATAAATAGCTCGTTTCACTTTTAGTGGCGTCTAACCTGATCTCGCTCTACACTATATTCTGCTTAGCCTCGATCAACTGACATTTATATGCACGAAATGGTTGACAAAGAGTTTAGCATTGGAAATCAAAGCATGATAGCGGTTATACTTTCAGTCATACGTTCAGAAGGACAAGGAGACAGGCTGACCAAAACTGACCTCTAAATACCAGTCTGACCAGCCATGTAATATATGTAAACTATTACAAGTGGACAGGTGACGACCAGCATGTGTCGTTGTTAACAAACAAGCCAACCTAATTGTTCAAGTTTTCATCACAAACATATATCTGGTTGCACCGTTTATTCTTGGTCGGCAAAAAAAATTTTGAAATTCGTCCTTCTCTTGGTTATTAAAAAGGGACAAAAGAGGCAAATGGTGATAGACATAAACATTCAAATTATATCAAACTACTTAACTATTCTAAGTGAATTGTTTAATTCGATTGATCGTATACTACGGTTATTTATACTTCGGTTTAAAGTATATATCGGTTAAGTGTTCATTTCGGTTGAAAGTATACCATTTGTTTACTTCGGTTGATTGTACACTTCTGTTAATTGTATATTTCAGTTATTTACATACTTCGGTTATTTTTTCATTCTGTTAAGTGTATACTTACAATTATTTTATTTGTACACTATGTTTGTTTTTATATTTAGGAAACTTGTTGTTTTTCACTTATTTATAAACACCGATTATGGTATTTTTTGGTTAACTGTATACTTAGTTAACTACATTCTTTGATTTTATTCATTCTGTGTATTGTATACTTAGAAAAATTGTATTATACATTTTTTTTTATTTCGGTTAATTATATGGATCTGTTGTTTGTATGTATTCTTCTTGTACTCGTACATTGTAATCGCCATTTTGCACTTACACAATTTTTTTACATTTTTCATTTGCCACATCGAAATCCAATATGTCCGCCAGTTTCCAAGATGGCCGCCTCTTTTCTCATTTACCCGCTAACAAGGCCAAAGTATGGACATTTTATTTTACTAATCAATTTATCAACATTGATGTTGGAAATGATAGAACACTTAAATATTATCACAGAACTTATAAAAAACTATGTTTTTACTGCAAAATTTCTTGTATTTATTTCAAGATGGAATCCTAAAATATTCTTTTATTCGATAATTCTCAGCAAAACTTTTTTTATAATAAAGTATAAAGATAATTAACACAGCTGATTTATTAATTAAGGTAGAAGACAATTCACTCTTGTTTCATCCTTTGTCATTTTGTATATAATCAAAGCGCCAATAGCACTGCAAACACTTTATACAGCAAAAATAAAAGCCACTGTTGAGCGATGACTTTACTCATAGTTTGCACTAAGCCAACTTTTAAACTTTATGTCTTTCATAACAGTATGTCATTTTGACTAAAATAACTTTGCTTAATGAATACTTGTATTTAAAAATTATTGACACCGCTCTGGATCGGAAATAGCTATGGGAATGAAGAAAAAAGTGTAGCGGGCACTACCAGGAGCTCGCATCAGTTGTCTTTTTTTGTTGTTGTTGATCGGAATTACTTATGAAATATCTATGAGAATGAAGAAAAAAGTGTAGCGGGCACTACCAGGAGCTCGCATCAGTTGTCTTTTTTGTTGTTGTTGATCTGAATTACTTATGAAAAAGCTATTAGAATGAAGAAAAAAGTGTAGCGGGCACTACCAGGAGCTCGCATCAGTTGTCTTTTTTGTTGTTGTTGATCGGAATTACTTATGAAATAGCTATGAGAATGAAGAAAAAAGTAGCAGGCACTACGAGAAGCTCGCATCAGTTGTCTTTTTTGTTGTCGTTGATCGGAATCACTTATAAAAATAGCTATGAGAATGAAGAAAAAAAGTGTAGCGTACACTACCAGGAGCTCGCATCAGTTGTCTTTTTTGTTGTCGTTGATCGGAATCACTTATAAAAATAGTTATGAGAATGAAGAAAAAAAGTGTAGCGTACACTACCAGGAGCTCGCATCAGTTGTCTTTTTTGTTGTCGTTGATCGGAATCACTTATAAAAATAGTTATGAGAATGAAGAAAAAAATCGAGCGTACACTACCAGGAGCTCGCATCAGTTGTCTTTTTTTCTTTCTTTTTTTACGAAAAGAGCCGTTTATGCTAAGTGTTACTGTGCAGCTTGCAATTAAGAAGTCAAAAAGCTGTTTGTAGAAAATAAAGAATAATGAAAATGGTAATATCCATCGACATTGATGGTTTAGCATAATTGCGACCTGAAACTAGTTTGTGCCAATAATAGAACTGCGGCCGTAAAAGCTCGTGGGTTTTTTTTCAACAAAAAAAATACATTTAGAACATTTGTCAGTCGTTGCGTATACAAACAACAGTTTAAATCTCATTTACGAGATTACTTTTATGGCTTTGGCTTTTTGGTACAGCTTATTACTTATGGAGGAAGACCCAAAACTTATGTAAGGGTAGAACCACCGGCGCACTGCAGGTTAGCTGGAAAGCCTCCCCACATGAAAGTTCTCCTTTGGATAATTTATCCAGATTAAAATTGTGCCTTTGGCCATATTTATATTAAGGAATAAATGTCTGAGTAATTTTCAGTGATTATAATAAGTTGAACATTTTTGTGCGTTTCGGTTATAATACTTGGCATAAAACGTTAAACTGTTGTTGCTGTTTTGACACAAGAAGCGGGCAATGATTTAGGAGACAAATGGCGGCCATCTTGACAAATAGTGGCCATTTTGGATTTTGAGGTATCTAACCATTTCAGTTATGCATATTCATCCTAGTTTTCGTGCAAAAATGCATGCTTGCATCACAAAATGCATTATTTTGTCACTTATCAGCTTAGCTAGCAATGTCCATGCAAAATTAACTATCTGTTACATGTATCTGTTTCACTCACGTTGTTGTTGCATGTAGAGTACCGGATGGAGCGGCCACGGCATCTGTACCGAAAATATTTGATCTTGATACATCTGCGGGTCTGATATGTAGCACCACCATCGCACGTGCGTGAGCAATCACTCCACGGGCTCCACGTGGTCCAGTGTTTTGCTGCTACAATGGTGACCAGCTGGAAATAAACAAAAGATGGTAAATGTTCATGTTTCAAGATAAACGGTCAATAGATATTCTGTTGTCATTGACTAACAACCATGCCACTTCAATATTCATATTTTTATACATCAGATAAAATAACAGTCTATTTAGCGTAGCCGAGATAAACATGAATCTTTGGTTGGACCACCAGCGCGCACAGGGCGTTAAAAGACATCCCATATCACGGGCTTTGTCCTGAGCCGGACGCGAACTCATTCGGCATCTTGATCCTCTATCATCTGCGGTGGGTCACGCGTCATCTAGTCGACCTTAAGATAATACTTCCAAATGTAAAACAAACAAAAGAAAAAAAAAACGTAACTCATGAGTGTACACTTAAAAACGTGGAAAATTCGTGCAAAATCACTGAAATAGCGGCAACGCCTTCAACCCTTTCAAAACAATGAAAAATGTGATCCGTGAATTGTGATTAATAACTAGGCAGAATCTTGATTACTACAGGATACAAGAACAGATCATTTCTGCATTTTTTCCTGAGATTTATTTACGCAACATCGACAAGGTCGGGTAAGAGCTGGTCTGAATCAATCGGTGTGTAGACAGAAGGCAAGACGTTAGTTGATTGATTGGCCTTCTCAGCCCTTATCATGCTAAATTACCGTATTTACCTATACTAGTGGTGTTGTTATTTGTGCCAACTGGCGTTCTTTATAGAATCGACAGCAAATAGTGCAGATCCTGATCAGACAGTTCCCGGCTGATCTTGATCTACACTGATTGCCCATACCTGATCAACAAGGGATGAACAGGTTTAGAGTTAAAGTAGGGCCGCGTAGAGTATTAACAAAAATAAGGTAGGGCCACGTATAGAATTAACAAAAACAAACATAGAATTAGATAAATGACGGTGGAAGGCGGATGTGGCTTGTAAGAAAAGAGCGATCATGTTCTGCTGCTATCGTTAAGAAAGATCTGGCTACTGTTGATGCCCAAACAGCTGGTTTGTGTAGCGCAACTGTGTGGTGAGTTACGAATGTAGAAAAACTGAACTTTTTCGGTAGGGTCAATTCTGAATGGAGAAAAAAAATTTTTTTTCGTGGGGTCAGTTATGAATGGCGGGAAAACGAACCTTTTCGATGGGGTCAATTATAAATGAGAAAAACGAACTTGTTTGGGAGAAATTGAGGGTGGGGGTGCAGCTATGAATGTTTGGGTTCCAGTATAAGCGAGAAAAGCAGAGTCTTCAGTGGAACCAATGATCATTATCACGGTGTAGTAAAATAGTAATGAAGAAACCCAAAATCATTTATAGTAAGGTACAATGAGTGTGGCGCGTCGGCTCCAGGTTTCGAAGGCCCCGGGTTCGAGCCCAGGTCGCGACATACCAAAGTCGTAAATGTAGTGGTATGCTCCCATGTTTACGTTTAGGCACATACAAGGGTAGTTCCACGACTGGTAAGACCGGTGTCAGAATAATGTATCTGGGTGTATCATGTCAGGTGTTCACAGCAAGCTATACACAGTGAAGGCAGCACTATATCTGCTTCAAGTGGACACTGTCTTCAGTTAACTGAAATATTGTTGGTGTGATGATTAATCCATTAAACAAAAAGTTCTAATACAACATATCAATTTGAAGAGTATACATACATGTGCCTAACGGGGTACGGATAAAAATCTCTCTCGCACAAAATAACTTCCGTACATTTAAGCACAGGCGAACAAAATGCGATAAACTTTACCGCCTAGGCTAAATCCATTCAGTATTTTTTTCCAAGATTGGATAAAATCCCTTCCGTTAATTGGCTTAACTTAGTTCTTACTAATCTGAAACCTAGTCCTCGTGGGCCCTACTTTGAGAAATTTCAAGTTTGCTCCTACCAATTACATGAATCAATGTTACCAGATTTAGAAATAAAACGTGTTTATTTGAATGTTTTTTTATGTCATAAATGTTTATTCAAAGAATCATGGTATACTAACAAGAGTATGGTTTACTGTTTCATTCAAATTAAATAGACACAAATAACTCATTATAGAGTATTTAAAACATATTTTAGCACCAAAATGAAAACATCCGAGGAGATACAGATGTAAGACTTTGTAAACCATATTAGAGCTGACACTGATGGGAATTGGCATCACAGCTTTTTGGAGAGTTTGTTCAATTTCCCATTCCGATGAAAAGCAAAATATTTTGTCTAGATAACAGAGAAGTGATGAATATAGGAAGCATCTGAAATATAAAAAACATGGCTGGCATCTTTGGTTTGTTTGTGCTGTCTGTGCATAGTTGTGATAATGATTTATGTATATTAAATAATGGCTTATCTATTATGGAATTCCTTAACAGAAAACACCAATATTGATGGGATAATATTGGCAATTATATCAATATGAACACATTAACACCTGGTTTAATTCACAACAATCGTCACAATACATCAACTATCAAATGTCAAGGTGACCATTTATCAACCGAAATTTGGATATGACGTCACAAACACCCGCAATATCTCGAACAAGACAATGCGGCTTTACAACGTAACCAATAAAGCATTCGGAACCCTTCCAGGAGTCTGACAAGTGTCGATTGTTTATCTCATTCAAACTTCAAGAGACTATTATATTTATAGAATCGTAATCAAGTCATCTATGTTATGAGTTATCTAGCTTCCTCCGTAATAGATGTAGTTCTTTGATTCCGGAATTTCATCGCTAGGTTGCCACTGTTTGTAGTACAAGTCGCGAAATCCCCTTATCTTCGCTGGAGATTAACCTGACCGGAATTTCAGCGTAATGATAATAATCGGCGGGGTAATCCGAGCCAAAATTAGACTATTCGCGTGGAGCAGCTGTAAGCATGCCTAATTAAAATAGTTCTCTCTGAAACATGGTGCTGTTTTGATGGACTGTATAATAACTATTCTGAACAAAGGGTCCAAGAAATATAGTCAAGCAGCAAGACCGGTTCCACGTTTTTACAGTAGTAGAAAAAAGAGTCTTTTCACAGATCCATTCTTGAACAGCATTGTTAGCTATACACCATCAAAGCTTAGTAATCGTCATTGCAATAACACGATCAAAGAGATTCGTTCATTAGTCGTCATTGCAATAACACGATCAAACATATTCGTTCATTACTCGTCCTTGCAATAACACGATCAAAGAGATTCGTTCATAAGTCGTCATTCAGTAACATAATAAAATAGATTCATTCATTACTCGTCTTTGTAATAATATGATAAAAGGTATTTGTTCATCGCTCGTCATTCAGTAACATAATAAAATAGATTCATCCATTTCTCGTCATTGCAATAACATGATAAATGTACTTCGTTCATTATTCGTCATTGCAGACACATGATTCATTCATAAATTGCCATTGCAATGACATAATATATGTGATTCGTTCAGTACGCGCAATAACGTGATAAAAGAGATAAAATAATTACTCGTCACTGCAACAACATAATAAAAGACTCATTCAATACTCTTTATTGCAATAACACGATAAACGGGATTAATTTAGTACACAATACAGCAATTACATGATAATATAGATTTATTGAATTATGGATATTCGGTTGTTCGCACTTTCTTTCATTATATCGCAAAATATAAATGAACTAATTTTTTTCGCGTAACCAAATGACCTTTCTAAATAGTATATAAAACTAATTGTTTATTGTTGTTTTTTTGTTCAATAAATATACATTTAAGTGATGCAAAAATAGCTCTATAACTTACACCGCCAAGACAACAAATAATGACGCATTCTAAAACACAGATACCGTGCTTGTATGCTTCATCACAAAAATCTGTAATACAGTTATGCTTATAAGTACTTCTATTCATCAAGATCCAATGCCATAGAAATAACAGAAGAATCCACATTTTCCAGGGAAGAAGAAAACAAAACAGGAAATCTGTAGATCCGTTTTTGTTTGCATAGAATCTTCTGAGTCATAATGACAAAGGGGAACCGGGTGATTTATTTCTAATTACCCATAAAACCTAGTCGTCAAGGAGACCTTTTTGCTCACTTCCGGTGCAAGGAAACGACGACTGCTAGGTAGTTTTAAGTATTACCCCGCTGGGATTAGACGAACGATGTGGATCTAGGGTTGAAAGAAGTGCCCTGTTAAAAACTAAACAAGAAAGCCGTTGATGCAATGCATCAAAGGCGACGCAAACAATTAAAACAATTTTAAATAAAAGAAATTGTGACATATATTTTAAAACTCAATCAAAGATGGTATCAGGCACCTTTCTTTATTCAAATTCATGTAAATAAATAATAAAATAAAGTAAAAAATAAATTTCAATGTACCGAATAATGGCCCGTATTTTATCATGGTTATGAAAGGTCCGCAAAACAGACTCCCAATGTGCAAATTTCACTGAGCATTCCATATATAGGCGTCGCGCTTCAGTGCGACGCCATTAATTGACTTAAAAATATCAAGTCAACTTGTGCATTAAGCAAATAACATGCATGGTTTTAGTTAAGGTGGCACCCGAACGTTTGGACGCTTATTTCTCAAACAACTTAATAAATTATAACTTAAAATGATCCAGTGAAATGCTGTTTATTGGTGTTCTAATTCCATGTGACAAGTAAAGCAACGCACCATACTGATCACTACATACCTACCATTCTTATCGGTGCCACGCTGCACGGTATGCTCTTTTTAAAACTAAGATAACTATAACATACCACCTACTTTTGAGACCATGATATATCATCGCTTGGATTATCAATTCTGACGTCGATATTTTTATTTTTTAGCAGAAACTATATTGTATTTATTTATAGATTTTAAAGAATAAACATTGAGAACATTTTTTTCACGATTTGCAGTATCTTAAATTTAAGGTTGTGATCAAAATTGTCGTTTCTTACTTGAATATGAGTTTATGGAGAAGTTTGCCCAGTTTTCCCCAAAACCGGGGTAAGATATTGTTACATTTTTTACTAAAAGAGTTCACAGTTTTTAGCAAAAATGCTTTTTCAAGCGTTATAGAGTTTGTGTTAAATTCAAGAAAAGGGCAATTTGCCGAAAATTTCAATGTGAGCGTTTTTAGAAAAAAATACATTTCCTTCTGGAACAATTTACAACATACTGTTACATATCTTTAATATAGGCAAAAAGTCGGATACTAACTTTAAATGCATTTTTAAGAAAACGGCAAAAACTAATGCAATTTGTTCTTGGTGTACGTTTAGGTCAGAGCGGCGGGTTACTTACTAAACATATCTGCAGCTACAGAACAGATGTTCTCTGCCATCAAGCAGATGTCAAAAGCGCGTTTACAGACGCACCATTTGTTTCAAAAGCACGTACGATAATCACATGACCCGGTGTTAATTGCTTACACAGAGCTGTCTTACGAGTTTTACAATACAGGTGCATCGTATTTACTGCGGGGTTGGTTACGCTTCTGTTGTTTTAAAGGGCGATGCAGACAATTTTACTAAGATAGCGACCCTTTTCAAGGTTTTGTATTGAGAAACTGTTCTTTAAGCGACTCAGTGACGGTTTTACGTAATTATATCACACGATCCGTACTTCATATGTATTTATCTTATTGCGCCACTACCGATCAAATCAGTGTATTGTTTCCGTAAGTGTATGACACGATCCGTATTCCGTATGTATATATATAATTGCGCCACTACCGATCAAATCAGTGTATTGTTTACGTAATTATATGGCACGATCCGTACTTCATATGCATGTATATTATTGCGCTACTTCCGATTTAATCAATGTGGTGTTTACAATTGATATTTACAATATGGCGTTTATTACCGCATGCGCTGTTGAGCTTTTACATTTTTTTTAATTTTTAATTTACATTTCTTTGAATCCGTAACTAATCATTCAAAGAAAGCAGCTGCTGCTAGGTTTGTGCAAATAAGCGACTTGAATCTTAAAAATTAATCATACGACAAATTTTTTTTATAAAATACAATATTTTAGATTTTTCATAAAATAATTTTCATTAATAATATGTCCGAAAGAGAACATATTGTCATAACGAGATGCTTCATATCTACAGGCATGGCATAAATTCACATTCAGCCATCTAAAACAGTTAATAAATAGCCATGTAGATTACCAGTAACCCCTCCCCTTTTCACTCCCGCCCCACCACTACCCCACCCGCTATCCCACCCTCAAAAAAGGGAAAATTACGGTGCCGTGGGAAACTTTTGAAACAAACAATTTGACCTTCTTACTTACGATACTTACGATCTCAAAGAACATGCAACTTAACTAAATCAGATATCATGACACGTACATGTTACCAAAAACGTGAGTACAGTAAGGTCAAATGGATTAGACTCTTTGATGAACTTAATTAACATCAGTTTCTTTTCTAAATAAAAATGAAACCGCTAATGAAGAATGAAGTGAAATTAACTCTACATGTGTCCTTAAATTCACCTTACTGGTCAATAGAATTACCAATAGGTTTCAATATGCTATTCTATCAATTTGGACCAGATTGTGTTCTGTCTCAAACTTCCATATAAAATTATTTTACCTAAAAAGATTCCGCTAAATGCTATTAATTTATATCCAACATCTATTTGAAACATAGAGCAGAAAGGAGTACACCCCAATTGTCAATACCATCATGTATTTCGTATCAAAGCCAGGCTGCACTGTTAGCTATTTTAAGAAAACCACGTGACCATTTTCTTTTGTATTTATTTTTAGCAGAAATCCTCATGGTGCTTATTTATAGAATTGGAAGGACTGGACATTTAGAGCGATACATTTACATGATTTCTACCATTCAACAATTGTGGTATCGTTCAAAAGTGTCTTAATTTAGACTAAAGCATGCGTTTAGGAAGAAATTCAGCCCGAATTCCCCAAAACAATGAATGGTTTTATTAACTTTGAATTTGATGTAGTACTTTCGGATAACAAACACATTTAAAGTACAATCATTATGTCATCACCAAACCCTTCTTTACATTAAACTTACATTTATTACTTTAACTTATTTTAGTTGTTGTCGTCGTCGTCGTCGTTGTGGTTGTTGTTTCTTGAATAACTACTAGCAATGGTAACTAAGCATATCGGGCAAGACTTTGCGATGGACATTACTCCAGGCTGTTACTCCCGAGGAACTGGTTCTACACAGAAAGTGGGCGGTCAAGATGTAGTAATAAAACTGGAAAAATCTCGACTGTAAATAAATAGGTGTAAACATACTGGTATTCTACCAGTCAGTAAATGGCGCAGGCCCTAATCTGACAGATCTCAGCGACAGCTCTCTCTAAACAGCTTTCGGCTTTTTTGCCTGGGTTGATAAATTCGGGCTGCGCAGGTAAAAAAGTTCAAGCCCAACGCGCATGCATTAAGTTACTGGCAAGTTTCTCTTTGCTTGTAAGCTGCCATCGATAAATTGTTCATCAATCATTTAGATTGGGTACCACCCCGTAAACGGACTCTAATTGAGATGCTGTCAAAGTGTTTAATTTACTGATTTTGACGTTAAAGGCTGTATCCGATTTTCATTCAAACAACCAACAAATATTTTTACCTGAACAAAACCTGCAAAGTGTTGTTTATTGGTGTCTCACATAAAAGTAACAAGTGAAGCATAACACCATAACCACGTGACCACTCACTGTTAAGACCACGTTAAATTATCATCCAGGTAATCAGCTCTGACGTCGCTATCTATTTTAACAGAGAAATTTTTAATATGTTTTGAAAGAATGAACTTTAAGAGTGTGCTTTCGCAATTTTTACTGTCTAAAAGTGTAGGTAGTGTTCAAAATAGTCTCTTCCAAGACTAAAGTATGAGTTTATGCAGAAAATATACCCAAATTCTTATATAATATAGGCAAACTGCTGGATACCACCTTTCGGTATGAGCTTGTTCAAAAAGAATGCAACAATTCACCCACACACACTTAAGGAATTGTTACGTGTGTCTGATGTAGGCAAACTGTCGAAAACCATATTTCGGTATGAGCTTGTTCAAAAAGTATGCAATTATTCACCCAAACACAGGTAAGACATTGCTACATGTACTTGACATAGGAATACAGTCGGATATCACGTCAGCAGGAGCTTATTAAAAAAGTATGCAACAATTCAACCAAACACAGATAAGATATTGTTACATGTATTTGACATAGGAAAATTATCGGATATCACCTTTAACATTGGGTTCAGGTTCGAGATTATTAGTTTACCTCCATATCCTTTTGACCCAACGTACATGGTTTGCTATGATTTAAACGTGATTAAATACCAGGCTAGTGTGACTACAAAACAAAAACAACAATAAATAACAAAACAAAACACAAACTTTAAAAAAAACCCACAAAACACGAAACAAAACAAAAAAGTCTTTTCGCTGTGACATCACAGTTAAGGCTTTCATATATCTTTTCATGTAGAAGATCCATCCTTTTTACCTTAAAGTTGCTGAAAGTTAAGTTAGGTCTAAGTTAGAACCTTCGTCCCATCTATCAATGTTGGCACTAACTATAAACCTGCTATCGATAAGTTGATCGAAGGTTAATGGCATCTTGCCGCTTAATCTTGATATTTCGAGTGAGCGAAGAAGAAGCGATATCTTATGAACGTTAAAGGTGGTATCTCCGACAGTTTGGACCAACATTTCTTTCTAATGCAGCCAAATAAAATATTGTTACCAGAATAGATCTGGGGGATTAAATGCTGTTTATTGGTGCCCTGCATACATGTTAAAAGCAAAGCATAACACTCATTTTCACATTACAAACATGCATTTCTATCCGTGCCACGCTGCACAGTCAGCTATTTTTAAACTAAGAAAACCACGTGACCTGTTACTTTTGAGATCACTTTACATGAACATTTGGATAATCAGCTTTGACGTCGATATCTATTTTAGCTAAAATCCTTATCGTGCTTAGTTTTAAATTTGAAAAAAAAAACACACATTTAAAATGACTTTTTCACGATATTTACTCTCTTACATTTGAGGTAGTGTTATAAGCCTTAACTTTATCTAAAGTATTAGTTTTAATCACATGATACCCCTTGTTTTCCATTTAATACACCCAATAAATATTTTGTTAAACTACACTAGTGTAATACAGCTTTTGATTGATGACGCCATCGACGTCATCATAATGCAGATCGTCTCATACCACTATATCACCAAGTATTGATGTTAAAATTTCGTAAAATTGTATATTGGCAACTAAAATTATGTGATAAAAAGATTCTGGCAAATATTTAAATATTCAAATATACAAATATTTATAAAACATGTCCAGGAAAATGATAGTAAGCTCGCCATAGGCTCGCTTACTATTATTTTTCCAGAACTCGTTTAATAAATGTATTAAATGACAACGAGTATCAGATTCACTACATGCAACAATTATGCACACAAGAACAGGGATAAGGTGTAGAACATTAACATGTATAAGATTTTTTGTAAGCTGTCGGATATCACCTTTAAAGCAGACATGATGAAGTCGGTTTAGTTTTTTTCTTTTTGTTTTACTTTTGAACAAAAAAAGTGGCAGTCTTTGTCGATTAAACCACTACTTCCAATGGGTTAAAATATCGCTACTGTTTACAAGTTATAAATATGTGAGCAGTTTTTAGTTAAAGGATTTTTGTTGTATTCTGGTTTGGGTGGATGAGAAGCGTAAAACGGCTGTCAGTCTTTGTTGACCGTAATAAACTCCGGCTGCCAAGTCGATGTTAGAGCCTTTGCTCCATCTATCAACTTTGGCCATTACCATAAACCCGATGTCGATAAGCTGATCGAAGGTTCATTTCAGCTAGCTGCTTAATCTTGACTTTTCAAACAAATGAGGGGAAATGGCGTTAGATGTGCGATTTATATATAAATGTAAGCATGTTTGTACGGCAGGTTATTGGGGCGCCGAGAAAGGCGAGCCTTATATTTATAAATGGTTTTGGAAATGCCTATGATGTGACGTTATAGCTTTAAAGGTGGTAGGCGACAGTTTCTCTATATCAAATTCATGTAACAATACCTTACCACTGCTTTAGGGAATTAGGGCTAACTTTCTGCATAAACACATGCTTTGGTATAAGTAAACACGGTTTATAACACTACCTATCGTGTTAGACAATACAAGTCGCGATAAAACACTCTTAAAGTTCATTAATTCCAAATCTATAAATAAGAACGATACTGATCTCTGCTACAAATAGATATCGTCAGAACGGATTACCTGGATGACGATATAATGTAACCTCAAAAGATAGATGTCACGTGGTTTTCCTAGTTAAAAATAGCTATCTCTGCTGCGTGTGCAGGAATGGGTGTTTATGTTTTACTGTTCACGCTGATCTACGGCACCAATGAGTAGCATTTTGCAGGACCTTTTCAGGTAACAATGACTTTTTTGGTTATTTGAGAAAAAATATTTTGGTCCAAACTGTCGGACACCGCCTTTAAGAAGTGATCGTATTTTGAATGGTTATGTTTATGCTATTTCAGCAGCAATGTGACCACATTATTATATATCTATTACGGCGTTTCGTGTCTTTTGTTTCTTAAATAACTACCACTTCAACTAAAAGCTTAAAATGTGTTACTAATATTACAAATATCAATTGATGATTGTTATTTTATATTACATGACTGCACCAATTCGTCTGCAAGGGCAGACTGCTATGATTACCTAGAGGCGCCCGTTGCCGAGCGGTTAGAGACGTCGAACTATAACTCCTCAGCTCATCTCGTGGGTTCGAGTCCCGGTCGGTGCGTAAACTTTCATGTTGGGGAGGCTATCCAGTTTATCTGCGCCGGTAATTCTACCCAGACACAAGTCTGGTGCCTTCCTCTATCAATAATTAACTGGACGTCGCCAATATGACAATAATTGTGTCGGTGCGCAGGGATGGATCCGGGCAGGGGGGTTGGGAGGATTGTGATGCATTTCCCACCAACCTGTTAAAAGGGTACAGCTGTGGAATAAAAATACATGTAAACTTAAAAAATACTAAGCTTTTAAAGAAAATTTTGTCTGTTGACTGCTCCGGTCCCTTACTGTGTATGTATATATCTAGTATTTACTGCGACAAAGATGAATGGATCGTGATTCATACCCCACCCACGCGCGCGCGCGCGCACACACACACACACACACACACACACACACACACACACACACACACATACACACACACTCACACACTCACACACACACACACAATTTTCTGGATCCGATCCTGTCGGTGCGATGTTATAAAAACATTACTTTTGACTCCTTACGACTCTTTAGGTGTGTCACTAAGAAGGAGACCCGAGTAAGAGCCAGCTGACCTTAGTAAGGCTTTATGTTAAAAACTGCATACAACCATTCGGAAATTCTGGTGACAATCTGATTTCTTGAAACAATATTTCATATAGTCCTCAGATAATGTGCCTATTTAACCAGAGCTATAACTTAAAGTAATTTATACGCCCAATACCTTGCTTTTTGGCAGTAGGACCATTTGACCTTTGAGTTGAACCTGGACATTCGAGCAATCAACCTGCTTCTTCTACGCGGCAATTCGTCTTAACTATGCGAATATGTGTGCTATTTGCTAATCCACAAACCTTGTGTCAAGTTAGAACCTAGAAATGCGCACTTTTTCAGTCATGTTTCACATTTGACCTGAAATGTGACATTGACCTTTGAAATAGCAAATTGGTTCTTTGTATTAATGAATGCAATTGACAATATCAAGAATTCGCAACAGTTTAACACTGGCTCATTTATTTATTTTTTTTAAGAACCGCGTATGCGAACTTTCGAAGGTTAACAGAACAGCATGCAATAGCAAAAAAATATCAACGTACCTGACAACAATGAGTAAAGCAGAGTATCATACACAGATCTTTTTTAAAGAAATAAATAATGACGGACATTGAAATAGTCATTGAAATTGATCGTTTAGTATAAGTGCTCCCTAAAATATAAGCTATTGCCAATAATCATATGTATTACGACATTCGTTTCTCCCGACATTAGTGCTTGTTCTCCGAGACGCTTTCAATGTCGAACATTCATAATGGCAGAGAAAACACCCGACTGCAGTTTATTCCTCAAAAGGACATTTAATTAAACAAATGTCTAGGTAGATAATATAAGGTTATGTCAAAACATATAAATCAGTTACCTGAACGGCAAATGAGACCATTTGTTCTATGTCATAACGTACGCTAATATAAATGTACGCCATTTTAACGCATAAACGCCACATATGACACAACATTATATAGAATGTTCTCACTTTATGGAAGTTCACACGGTCTAAATAATTCACAAATACCTTAAAAGCAAAAAAAGGACGACTCATCAAAAAATGAAGCATAAAAAGGGGGACTTTACAAAAATAGGTCGATTCTTGGCGGTTGGTCTGGCAATTCGGATTTAAAAATTGCCTTTGACATTCAAGTTCACACGTCTGTCGTTTATGAAAGAGTCATCTGAACGTTACGAGGCATAACTGCATTAGATGAGCACACAAAAGATGGAAAAACGTATTATGTTTTGATGGTGGTTGTGGTAGCGAGAATGACAAGTAAACGAGAAGGAGAAAAATTGACGAAGAAGCTGTCGTTGATGACAATGAGCCAGAGGAAAAGCACAATGACAAAGTCGATAATGATCGTGAAGATGACGATAATGGTGGTGGTATTTTTAATAAATTAATTTTTAATAAAATAATAGTTATCATCATCATCATCATCATCATCATCATCATCATCATCATCATTATAATTTATTATGATAATGATGATAATTATGATGATGTTGATAACGAAGATAAGTGATTGTAAGTGATGATAATGATGATGATGATGATGATGATGATGATGATGATGTTGATGATGGTGCTGATGAAATTATGGTAATGATGATGAAGTGATGACGATGTTGTTGTTGTTGCTTTTGCTTTTACTGTTGATGATGATGGTGATGATGATGATGCTGATGATGATAAGCATTTTTATTTTTTCATCGTTTTAGTAAAGTAATATTTTGAGCTGGCTACATTTCGGATAATTTAGAATTACGATGCACCAATGCCCGTATTGTATACACTGCAATACATCACGAAACTTTTAAATTGCCTAATTAAATATTGAGTAAACGCCAAATCATCAAAAAGACCTCGGCACAGCATTTGGACGCAATATAAATCATGATAAAAGAGGTTTGATATTATAATTGGGGAAATAATTTCTACAAATGTGAGCGCGTTTGTATGTGGGAAGTGTTTATGGACTTTAATTAAAATTCTGTTGTCCTTGACACGTCATTTTTGACGTGGTCGTGTTAGTTTATCCGCATACAAGTTACAGACATATAGGATAGCATTAACAAAACTAAGAACATCTTCATATAATTTAGCCATCGAAACAGGACGACAAATGAACATGCCAAGAAATAATAACAGAAATTGCCAAAACTGTCACCTGAACCAAATAGAAAATGAATACCATTTTATCTTATTCTGTCCAAAATACGCAACTAAAAGAAAAAAGTATATCAGACCATATTACTTTACATGGCCCACACTGCAAAATTGTATAAATCTAATGTCGGCAGATACATCTGTTATTATGATTAAAAAATAAAAATAAAAAAAAAAAAAATTATAAAAAAATAAAAAATGTATACATATATATTAAGATTAAAAAAAAAATAAAAAATAAAAACAATTATAAAAAAAATAAAAAAATGTATACATATATATATAAAAACTATTTTAATAATAACAGATGTAACAACTTTATAACGACAGTATAGCTATATATATTACATTGATGATATTCATCAGTACTCCTCTGAAAACGATCCACGTCAGTTGTGCTAAGGAATGTTTTTATTATATTGTTTTGCTATGAACATGTATCTGTTTTATGCAATAAAATGTTGTATTACATTACATGAACCAGCAATTGTAAGTTCGAGCAAATGTGGTCTTAAAGGTGGCATCGGACGGTTTGGACAAAACAAATTTTCATTAAACATCTCAATAAACTGTTGATACCTAAACAAATGTCACAAAATGCTGTTTATTGATGTCCTACACCTGTCTGAAAAAAAATCACCATAACGACACAAGTGTCATTACAAACATATCTTTTCTATCTGAGGCACGTTGCACAGAAAGCTATTTTATACTAAGACAACCACGTAACCACTTATGTTTAGCTCATCCACGTCATCCGCTGTGACGTCGATGTCTATTTTTAGCAGAAATCCCAATCGTTAATATTTATAGATTTGATAAGAATGAACATTTAAAGTGTTGATTTACGAGTTTTACTGCCCCAAAATTTAGGTACTGTTGAAAATCCTCAATGTTTAAACTAAAGTATGATGTTTTCTGCAGACATTATGCTCAAATACCCCAAACAGAGGTTTTATATTGTTACATAGATTAGATATAATCAAACTGTCGGACACCACCTATAACTTGAAACAGACACAGTGCTGCTTTCATTGTGAAAATGTGACGTCAACGTGTGATAAACCACTGCCTTTTATCAGCTTTCTTTATGCTGTTCATTTACATTCAAATTACGATTATCCTATATGCATTCGCATTCTTTTCGAATGACTCTGTTAAAAACGATGTATATGTATTTGTGTATGTATGTAAGTTGCATACGTTAAATAAAGATATTATTATTATTGTTGTTGTTGTTATTGTTGTTGTCCTGACACTGCATGGAAGATGTATGCCAATCATCTTTGAATTTAAAAAAAAAAAAAGAATTCGAATGAAGTTGTAGCTTTTACCGCCATTTTTGAGTATGTGTGTCCCACCCGAACCCCATTGGGATATGGGCGCACTCTCCTTAAGCTTCAGAATCGTAATGAAGGCCCTAACTCCGAACTAAAATAAATTGCTTCTTTCACATTAGCAAAATCTTTTGTAGCGATAAATTTTGTTTTTCAATTTGCATATGCAGTATGTGTCATGGAACAAATGTACAGAAGTAATTAGGCATGCACAATTGCATACAGAAACGCTGTTAAACTGCACTACAATTTAAAGCGACGTGCTCACAGTTGGTCGAATTTGCATATATCAGATTTTTTTCCAAAACCAAAACCCGAGGCCAAGCGGTTAGAGTTGTGGATTCGTAACTCCTCAGCTTCTCACCGCGTGGGTTTGAGTCCAGTCGGCGTGAGAACTTTCATGTGGGGAGTTATTTCATCTGACCTGCGGTGCGCCGGTAGTGTGGGATAGAAAATTCTGCCAAAAAAACCCTCAAGAAACCGAGTATGATGAAGTTAACACAGTATCGTGTAATAAAAAAAAGAGATGTATAAGACAACAAGGAATCAAGCAAACTAGCAAATATTAAAGTTTCAATCCTGTAAATACACACACACACACACACAGTGAGTGTGAGAGAGAGAGAGAGATAGAGAGAGAGAGAGAGAGAGAGAGAGACAGACAGACAGACAGACAGAGAGAGACAGAGAGAGAGACAGACAGACAGACAGACAGAGAGAGAGAGAGAGAGAGAGAGAGAAAGAGAGAGAGACAGACAGACAGACAGACAGAGAGGGAGAGAGAGATGATGATAATGATGATGATGATGATGATGATGATGATGATGATGATGATGATGATGATGATGATAAACCACAACACGAGAAAAGCAAAAAACATTTTCTAGTTATTAAGTTTGCTCAAATGCTAAATTGTTTGGCCTTAACAATGCTAGTTCTGTAAAACCTACCAATATTTTTCACGATCATTGTGCCATTTTACAACATAAAAGTGAAAGAACTCAAAATAATTTTTCAAAAGACATAAAATTACCGATTGGAAGGATGATTTTGTGTACATGTAGACAATTACTACTATGGGGGTTCAGGGGCGGGGAAGGGGGTGGTGGGGCATGCTCGCCCTTGAATAATTTGTGGACATTTTAGAGATCGGGGGGACGCGTCTTTTCCTTAATCCGATTCTTTTATCAAGGGACCTTATTACCTTATTATTATGGATATAATTTGTTAGCAAACAACTAACAATTAAATGTAGCATGCTTAAAACATGTGTATATATTCATGTGCCATTTGTCCTACTGTGTCATTTATGACAAAAGCAGTATTTTACTTATAGATTTGTCCCGTTAAAGTACATAAAACGTAGTATTTGCGATCTTATCACAAATAGCGGTCGCTGGACAGTGGATCGATAATAGGCCTTTATCACTTGGCCGAGGAGCTGCCAGGGTGACAAGATCAATGTCAGACGTACCCGAGGGCGAAGGTCACACTCACGGTTAAAGCCTAAATTCCTCGGTCACTCATTCGATTGACATCTTCGGCTTAATTAAACCTCATTAAACTCAGTACATATTTATATCCTGAGTTACAAACAGTTTATACTTAAAGGTGGTATCCGAAAGTGTGCCTATATTTAATATATGCAACAATATCTGACCTCTGTTTGGGGTATTTCTGCAGAAAAAAAATCATACTTAAGTCTCAGCGTTGACGATTTTCCACAGTATAAGGTCAGCAAAACTCGTTAATCAAGACCCAATGTTCATTCTTTTGAACATCTATAAATAAGAACGATTGGGATTCCTGCTAAAAATAGACATCGACGAAAGAAGGCATAAGTGGTCACGTAGTTTTCTTGATTTGAAAAAAGCTAACTGTAAAGCGTGGCTCAGATAGGAAATAAATGTTTGTAATGACGATTGTGGCGTTATGGTTAACTTTTCAGATAGGTGTAGAACATCGACCAACAACATTTTGCGAGATCTGTGCAGATAGCAATGATTTACTAAGATGTTAATGAAAATAAATATCGGATACCACCTTTAACAAAATACGTTTGGAGGGAGGCCACTACTACCAACTTTTAAAGTCTTTGGTTAGACCCGGCCGGGTTTGAACCTGCGACCTCCCGATCCGCAAACCGACGCTCTACCAACTGAGCTTCTGCGGCCGGTAATGGATTGGGATACAATATATCACCAATCTTATCGTATCTGGCATCTTGTTACCGTCTTGGTTACTTCTTCAAACATACAAAAAGGCAAAAGTGTTGACATTCATTTGTTGAACAGTATTAATGATTTCCTTTTTCTATTTTCTTATTTTTATACTTTTTGTAATACTATATATACACAAGACTTATAACACCATGTCTATATACCCTAGTGATATGTGATAAAAACATAAATGAATATTGAATGCAAAAATTAAACATTCGACACATTACACATTGCATCGGACAGTTTTCCTATATCAAATACACGTAACAATATCTTAACCTTCTTTAGGACAACAAGGGCATACTTTCTGCGAAAAAACAACAACAACAACAAATTTTAGACTAAGCGAAGACGACTTTGAAGAATACCTTAATTACAGTACAAATCATGAAATACCGTAAATCACTCTAAATGTCCTTTCTTTCGAAATCTATAAATGAATACGCTGGAAATTTCTGCTAAAAATAAATATCTAAGTAAGAGCCGATAACCCCGATGATGATGTAACAAAGCTTAGAGCAACAATCCGAACTCCTCGGATAATTCCGTCCTCGGGACACTCATCCCTCGGATGTATCTGGTGCAAAGGTACGTACTGAAATCACGATCGTGTTGTTCGCCGGAAATCGGAAGAAGAAGAATATGCCTAAAATGTAGTTCGCACAAAACATAAACAATGCCATCGTTTGACAGCTACGTGCCTGCTGCGCTGGGTAAATTAAAATTGGATGAATTAAATTTGAAGCCGCCACAAATTGATACAAGCATCGTACTGTAGTGAGCTGTCATCTGAGCTGCTGGGCAGCGTGGACCAGATAGAAAAGACAAATTTGTTATGACGAGAAAAATTTGTAATGACGAGTGAAATGTAATGCTGTCACGCTGCACAGTTGGCTATTTTTAAACGCTGTGAAGTCGATATCTATATTAGCAGATATAACCATCGCGCTTATTTATAGATTTGGAAAGAATAGACAATTAGAGCGGGCTTTCTATGCTTTGTCCTGCCTAACAATTAAGGAAGTGTTCAAAATCGCTTTTGCTTAAACCACAGAATAAGTTTATGTTAAAGTTATGCACAAATTTTCACACACTGTTATACAATATTGTTACATGATACAGGCAAACTGAAGATACCACAATTACATCGTGCCTTTAGATAGCAAAAGGTTATTGTGACATGTTTACTTTGTTGCGTCCTCCAATGACGTCAGTGTACATCATGGTCGCTATGTTTATCTGTTTGTCTCCTAATTGAGTGTTTTACTCAATTTAATTAGAACATGTATTTGCACAACCTTCGATGTTTGCTTAGAGTGTTTGGCGTTTCTTTATTCTTGGGGCGAAAAATGCAGATCTCAAACAAAACGAGACGAGACGCCAAACAATATGGCGGAAATTACTCTCTTTCCGCTTAACTTTGTTGTTAGAATTATGTTGATGAGTGTTCTTTTTTCTTTGCTGTTGAATGTTTAAACCGAGATTGAACTGTCGTCAAAGTGATTTCTTGTCGTGAATCCTGACAGTCCGTCCTTAAGCTTCTTTGGTGGGCTCTTTTCCCCCGTGTGGTTGTGTGTGTCCATACGCCGGATGCCAATCACACAACAGATGTAAACAGATCACTTAATGACGTGATCTCACATTAAAACAATATTTGACCTAAAAATATAAACCTCAAACAATACAAGCAAATCAGCCAGCAGGTGTTTATGTTCATAAAAATTCAAAGGCAGAGAATGCATAACACAGACACCGCACCAGAATTTCTATTTGCTAAAATATCGCGATTTTGAAAGCCTCTTTAAACAAGCAACACTTACTTCAATAGGACTTGTGCCAATGAGTAAACGTCGAACTGACTCGTAAATATTTTTGTAACTTGTTTGTTTTATGTGTTTTTGTTGTTGTTGTTGTTTTTGTTCTTTGTTATATCGAATCGACTAAATTAATGTACTGACATATTGGTGACATCCGGCTAATTATTGGTGGAGGAAGACCCCAGAACTCTGTCTGGGTAGAACCATCGGCGCTTTGAGGAGCTGTAGAGTTTGCAATGCCTAAGATTATTAAAAAAATAAATGAATCACTTTTTTCAATTTTAAAGTGTTTTAACAAAATTTCACCAAGATTTAATGCAACAGTTGACATTTGTAGTTTGTTGAGTTGGGATATATTTTTTTTTTCCTTTCATCAACTTCAGTTATATACCAAAACGTTGGTCACTGGAATTGGATATAGCGCTACCTTCGCTGCAATCGCAAGGTGTTAAAACTTGACATAATACCATATCAAGTCACATTATTCTTAGCGCCATTAAGTACAACGATTAATTTAAGGGAGTCATCTTGCAGCCTTTGCTTTTGCTATCTCGGGGATCGAACCATACTGCACCACCATGGCACTGTTGACTAAACTGTTGATGCGACTACAAGTGAAAAGCGACGGTCAACACGATTAAGTGATTTGTGTCGCTATGGAAACAACTGCATGCTTTACAATCGAATTTAGTCTATAATTGGAAATGTTTAATTTTTTACTTTTATAACGTAATTGTTAAAAATGAGATATTTATGAAAATATTTACCGTAAATAGTTGTTATGGTTCCGTTTTAGTTTTGAAATTCTTTGATTTTTTGTTATTTGACTTTTATGGTTGTTCTTTCATATACATAGGCTAATTTAGTTCGGTTTCGACGTCATTCGTTGCAGTGAAGAAATTTTTACTTACCCTTTCACGGATTTCAAAACGGATTTAATACGATTTATATTCATTTTAACGGGCACCTGTTTAATGATTTATATATGATGTCTCCATTTAGACCGCCGTTGACACTTTTCATTACGTCATCATAGGAATATTGCATATAAAACGCGGCTTCAACATTTTAATCACCGGTCTTATTATACGGTATCTGTTATGGGAATAGCATCCGGCTCAATAAAGATGTCAGCGTGGGTATGCTAACAGAGGTTTGGAATATTACCTCACATTCTTACAGATAGGGGAAGAATTTTAAATTCGAAGGGGAAGATTATCCGACTCGACGCACGTCTATCAAAGCGTAATACCTGCCATCGGTTATTTTAAGGGTGGTATCCGACAATTTGGACCAATTTTCTTTTCCTCAAACTAGAAAATTATTGTTACCGGAACAGGTCCCGCGAAATGCTGATAAATGATGTCATAAATATATGTAAAAATGTAAGAAAAACTCCCAAATGGTCATAGCGAACATACATTTCATATCTAAGCCCCGCTACACAGTAACCTATATTTGAATTACGTGACCACTGACTTTTTATATCATGTTATATCATCATCCGCATAATCCGCTCGGACGTCCACGTCTATTTTAAGCAAAAATGTCTTCACTTATTTATAGAGTTAGAAAGAATGTTCAGTTGAAGTAAAGAGTTCGTCGAGTCTAATTATTGAGGCAGTGTTCAAAATCGTCCTTGCTTAGGCTTAAGTATGAGTTCCTGCAGAAAATATGCAAAAAATCATGAATTAAGGACAACTATTGTTAATTTATTTTATTTAAAGGTGGTATCAGACAGTTTGGACCAACATTCATTTTCTCAAATAACCAAATAAGTCATTGTTACCTGAAAAAGTCATGCAATATGCTGTTCATTGATGTCCTAGACCTGCCTGAACAGTCAAGCATAAATCACCACTCGTCATTGCAAACAGTCATTTCCTATACGAGTCACGCTGCAGAGAAAGCTTTTTTAAAACTTAAAAAAAACAACACGCGATCACCTACTTTTGAGATCAAGTTATATATAAGACATCCGGGTAATCCACCATGATGTCGATATCTATTTTCAGTAGAGACCACAATCGAGCTTTTCTATACTGTTGAAAAGAATATACACTCAGAGTGACTTTTGCGTGATTAATTCTGTATAACAAACTAGTTAGTGTTCAAAAGAATGCCCAAATTCCCCCAAAACAGCGGGTCGATATTGTTGTATGTTTTTGATATAGGCAAACTGTCGGACCGGCCGCACTAGCTCAGGTGGTAGAGCGTCGGCTTGCGGATCGGGAGGTCGTGAGTTCAAACCAAAACAAACCAAAGACTTTAAAGTTGATAGTAGTGGCTTCTTCCTAACGCTCAGGGCTAAGGGGACAGCATTACAGCTGACTCGTCGGTGTCAGTATAATGGACCGGCCGGATTCAGTCCCTGACCACCTCATAAGTGCCCCTGTGCTATAATATTGGAAATATCGCTGCACAGTATCGGCAAAAATGCCGGCTAATCCCTGATCCCAAACTGCTGGATACCAGCTTTAAACGTTGTTCTTGGACATTTTCAAAATAGACAACAAAGAAGACTGTTAGCTCTATTTAGGAGGATGAGTATAAGGGGTGCAACAGGTCCTGATGAAAGTTTACTAGTAAAAACTAATACATGATTTAAAGGTGGTATTCGACGGTCTGGACCGCCATTTTTCATAAAACAGCAAAAAACAACAAAAAACGTTTAATTATCTGTATAGATCACGCGGAATGCTGTAAATGGAAATCCTACATCAATGTCAATATTGAAGTGTAGCGGCCGCAGAGGTAGAAATATAAGCCTCGCTGCTGGACCATCTCTTTAGCCACGTGGT
This sequence comes from Sinonovacula constricta, assembly GCA_007844125.1. Lineage (NCBI taxonomy): Eukaryota > Metazoa > Mollusca > Bivalvia > Cardiida > Solecurtidae > Sinonovacula > Sinonovacula constricta. The sequence continues at coordinate 32,493,597 of CM017559.1, forward strand.
TTAAGCGGCTTCCAAAGTTGCGCGGCGCGGTTAAGCAACGGTTACCGTGACTTTTGTACAGATGGGTGACCGTTGGTGAGCGTCGGCCTGCGTTACAGAAGCATGACCCACTCGTTATGAAACATGCATTTCCTGTATGAACCAAGCTGCAGAGCTTGTGTTGTGTTGTTGTTGTTGTTGATGTTGTTGTTGTTTTACAGGAAACCACGTGACGACTTACGTTTAAGACCACTCGGCTAATCAGCTCTGACGTCGATATTTCCTTTCAGCAGTTTTTCCCATCAGGCATTTAACTATTTGGGAACAATGATAATTTGGGCAAACTAAGGATGATGATGATGATGATGATGATGATGATGATGATGATGATGATGATGATGATAAAGATGATGATGATGCCGAAGATAATGCCGTTGGTGATGCGGATGATGATGCTAATTATGATGACAATGTGGTTGTTGTTGATGATAATGATGATTATGAGGTTGATGATAATAAAGAGGAGGAGTAGAAGGACCGTGATTTCTTATAATGTATTCTTTCTATCGTTTGTTTCTCAATGTTTATAAACCTCCTTTATCGCAAATAGAGCGTTTATGTTTTTGTCACGAATGGGGTCATGACTTGAAGACTGTTTAAGTAAACATCTGTCCGACCTTGCCAAGATATATACATACACGTATATAATACTGACCGAATAGCTACAAGGCGGACCCCCTGCCAATGTTTTATTGCTGTCATTTCTCATTTTGGGTAGAATATTGTAATGGATTTACTGAATGGATGAATGTAGACGGTATTTGAAGAATGTGGATTGTCCGGGACGACAGGATTCTTAATACAGACCCAGGTGCAAGAAAGAAACACTTATATTTAATAGTATTCAAGGGTGTGGGGTGACTACTTGATTATTTGCGGTCATGTTTGGTTTATTTAGTTTTTTTTCAGAATTGTGGTGTTCGTTGTGGTGGTAGTTGTGATGATGGTGGTTGTGGCTTTGGTGCTAGTGGTGGTTGTGATGATGATGGTGATGATTTCTATGATGAGCATGATGATGAGCATGATGCTAATAAAAATGATGATTATGCTGACGACGAAGTCGACGACGACGACGACGATGATGATGATGATGATGATAATGACGACGACGACGACGACGATGATGATGATGATGATTATGATGATGATGATGATCACGACGACGACTACGATGATGGTTTCAGCGTAAACCTGTCCAATTCATAACATTGTTACGAAGGTCACGCATATCTCAGTTGCGGTCATTGGTATATTCTCAACTATTTATCGAACACGTGCCAGACTGACGGGATCACTGACAGATGGTATTCTAACGCTGGAACCTGGCATGTTTACATAAAACAGATTCTCAGAAGACGTCTTACAGTTTGATAACAGTTCTCGCAGTGGTTTCTTTGCTTTGTTGCTACTATGAACCTTAGCCACACATATGTGCTCGAAATACACTTCTCTCTCTCTCTCTCTCTCTCTCTCTCTCTCTCTCTCCCTCGCTCTCTCTCTCTCTCTCTCTGCTTTACTTGGGTAAGTTTTTCCGATGTCATTTTGCAACGATGTAGTAGAAACAAACCACCTATGACCAATTACTATATTTACCCACACAAAAGGTGATGCGGTTACTGCGGTCATTCTTCAGAGTCATTGCGATAAGGTGTCGTTTATTTCACATAATTGGTAGACAAGTTGTAACCTTTTAAACCTTGCTCAAAGGTGGTATCAGATATTTTCAGTTTGTTGGTTAAAGGTAGTATCCGGTATTTTCAGTTTGTTGGTTAAAGGTGGTATCCGATATTTTCAAGTGTGTTTGTCAAAGGTGGTATTCGATATTTTCAGCTTGTTGGTTAAAGGTGGTATCCGATATTTTCAGTTTGTTGGTTAAAGGTGGTATCAGATATTTTCAGTTTGTTGGTAAAAGTGGTATCCGGTATTTTCAGTTTGTTGGTAAAAGGTAGTATTCGATATTTTCAGTTTGTTGGTAAAAGGTGGTATTCGATATTTTCAGTTTGTTGGTAAAAGGCGGTATTCGGTATTTTCAGTTTGTTGGTTAAAGGTGGTATTCGATATTTTCAGTTTGTTGGTTAAAGGTGGTATCCGATATTTTCAGTGTGTTGGTTAAAGGTGGTATTCGATATTTTCAGTTTGTTGGTAAAAGGTGGTATTCGATATTTTCAGTTTGTTGGTAAAAGGTGGTATTCGGTATTTTCAGTTTGTTGGTAAAATGTGGTATCCGATATTTTCAGTTTGTTGGTAAAATGTGGGATTCGATATTTTCATTTTGTTGGTAAAAGGTGGTATCCGGTATTTTCAGTGTGTTAATTAAAAGTGGTAACCGATATTTTCAGTGTGTTTGTCAAAGGTGGTATCCGATATTTTCAGTTTGTTGGTAAAGGTGGTATCCGATATTTTCAGTTTGTTGGTAAAGGTGGTATCCGATATTTTCAGTTTGTTGGTAAAAGGTGGTATCCTATATTTTCAGGTTGTTGGTTAAAGGTGGTATCCGATATTTTCAGTTTGTTGGTAAAAGGTGGTATCCGATATTTTCAGTTTGTTGGTAAAGGTGGTATTCGATATTTTCAGTTTGTTGGTTAAAGGTGGTATCCGATATTTTCAGTTTGTTGGTAAAAGGTGGTATCCGATATTTTCAGTTTGTTGGTTAAAGGTGGTATCCGATATTTTCAGTTTGTTGGTAAAATGTGGTATCCGATATTTTCAGTGTGTTGGTAAAAGGTGGTATCCGATATTTTCAGTGTGTTAATTAAAAGTGGTATCCGATATTTTCAGTTTGTTGGTAAAATGTGGGATTCGATATTTTCAGTTTGTTGGTAAAAGGTGGTATTCGGTATTTTCAGTTTGTTGGTAAAAGTTGGTATCCGGTATTTTCAGTTTGTTGGTAAAAGGTAGTATTCGATATTTTCAGTTTGTTGGTAAAAGGTAGTATCCGATATTTTCAGTTTGTTGGTAAAAGGTAGTATCCGATATTTTCAGTTTGTTGGTAAAAGGTAGTATTCGGTATTTCTAGTTTGCTGGTAAAAGGTAGTATCCGATATTTTCAGTTGGTTGGTAAAAGGTAGTATTCGATATTTTCAGTTTGTTGGTAAAAGGTAGTATTCGATATTTTTAGTTTGTTGGTAAAAGGTAGTATCCGATATTTTCAGTTTGTTGGTAAAAGGTAGTATTCGGTATTTCTAGTTTGCTGGTAAAAGGTGGTATCCGGTATTTTCAGTTTGTTGGTAAAAGGTAGTATTCGATATTTTCAGTGTGTTAATTAAAAGTGGTATCCGATATTTTCAGTGTGTTTGTTAAAGGTGGTAATCGATATTTTCAGTTTGTTGTTAAAGGTGCTATTCGATATTTTCAGTGTGTTAATTAAAAGTGGTAACCGATATTTTCAGTGTGTTAATAAAAAGTGGTAACCGATACTTTCAGTTTGTTGGTAAAGGTGGTATTCGATATTTTCAGTTTGTTGGTAAAGGTGGTATTCGATATTTTCAGTGTGTTAATTAAAAGTGGTAACCGATATTTTCAGTGTGTTAATAAAAAGTGGTAACCGATATTTTCAGTGTGTTTGTTAAAGGTGGTAATCGATATTTTCAGTTTGTTGGTAAAGGTGGTATCCGATATTTTCAGTGTGTTAATTAAAAGTGGTAACCGATATTTTCAGTGTGTTAATAAAAAGTGGTAACCGATATTTTCAGTGTGTTTGTTAAAGGTGGTAATCGATATTTTCAGTTTGTTGGTAAAGGTGGTATTAGATATTTTCAGTTTGTTGGTAAAGGTGGTATTCGATATTTTCAGTGTGTTAATTAAAAGTGGTAACCGATATTTTCAGTGTGTTAATAAAAAGTGGTAACCGATATTTTCAGTGTGTTAATAAAAAGTGGTAACCGATATTTTCAGTTTGTTGGTTAAAGGTGGTTACCGATATTTTCAGTGTGTTTGTTAAAGGTGGTATCCGATATTTTCAGTGTGTTTGTTAAAGGTGGTATCCGATATTTTCAGTTTGTTGGTAAAAGGTAGTATTCGATATTTTCAGTGTGTTTGTTAAAGGTGGTATCCGATATTTTCAGTTTGTTGGTTAAAGGTGGTATCCGATATTTTCAGTGTGTTTGTTAAAGGTGGTATCCGATATTTTCAGTTTGTTGGTTAAAGGTGGTATCCGATATTTTCAGTGTGTTTGTCAAAGGTGGTATCCGCTAGTTTGGACCAGTTGAGCATGACACACTACTCGCCATTATAAATACGAACAATTACGAACTATTTCCTATCTGGGCCACGATGCACAGCTAGTTTTTTTTTTTTTTTTGTAAAGTAAGAAAACCACGTGACCCCTTACTTTTGAGATCACGTTATATCATCATCTGACGTCAGAAACTAATTTATTTTGATTAAAGTCGAATTGTTGTAAAAATTATGACCAACGTCCCAAAATATGGATTTAAGTTTTTGTTAATTTTATTTAAAACAGGAAAACAGTCGGATCGTACAACCTTCAAGAACTTATATAGGCACAATAAAAGAAGCGGCTATAATTCTGTGAGTTGTTATTTTTGTCACAAATTCGATTGTTGACCCCAAAGATCATAATTAATTCAAATAAAGAAATATGTATTGAATAATGTTAAACTGTTTAACTCTTTTGATATATTTGTCACATATATCCGACCAATAATTATATATTTATCCCTACAACATTTAAAGGTGGTATCTACCAGTTTGCCTATATTAAATACACGTACCAATTTTTAACTACCGCTTTTGGAAATTTGGTCATACTTTTACATAAACCCATACTTTAGTCATTAAAAGGACAATTTTGAACACAAACTTTTTTGATAAGCTGTGCTAATCGCGAATAAAAAATCCAAAGGTTCAGTCTTTCCAACTCTATAAAAAGCCTGATAGTGGTCTTTGCTAAAAATAGAAATCGACGTCAGAGCTTATTACCCGAATGACTATATAAAGAAAGTTGTCACGTGGTTTTCTGAGTATAAAAATGGCTGCAGCGTGGCTCGGTTACAAAACACCTGTTTGCAATGACGATAAAGGATTTATCTGTGACTGATCACACAGATCTTTGGCACCAACGAACCCAATTTTGCAAGACCTTTTCAAGTACTAGTGACTTTTTTGGTTATTTGAGAAATCTTTTTTTGACCAAACTGTCTGGTACCACCTTTAAAGGGACTTTGTCACAGTTTTCCGTAGATACACTTACAACCACATGATCCGCACGTTACTATCAAGCCAATCAGAGCATTGAGTATAATTGACGTACATATATGACGTATATTACTGCACGCGCGGTCAAATTATTTTCTGTTGTTGCTGTTGCGACGTTTTTGATTTGTCCTACCAAACGAAAAACAATCGTCGGATGAACATTTTTTATTCTAAAAATAGCTTACCATGATGCGTAAACATAGATAGGATTCGTCGTATTGCAAATATTTTTAAAGGTTTATGGAAAGTTTTACACAAATCTGTGACAACTATTCAAGTCTTTCAATATGACAGTTAAAGGTAGCCATAACTTGTTTAAAGTATTAAAATACTGAGAGTTTTTTCTGTTGACTGCTTAGGTCGAAGTTATGATTTCTAACTATGTATGTATATCCAGTATTTACTGCGCAAAGTTGAATGGATCTTGATTCATACATCCACCCCCACCCCAACCCCCAAACACACACACAAACACCTTACCCCCACCCCCCACCCTCACCCCCAAAAAATCCGTTTATACACCACTCATTTTTATACGTTTAAATGTCTGTTTGTTTGCCATGTTCATCGTCCCACCAACAGAATTTCAATTATTTGAAGACGGTGTCCACTTGAAGAAGACAATTATATTTCATGTACTGTGAAATAGCATGCAGTGAAGACCTGGCATGGTACCGCTCTCAGCTACTTATTCTGACACCCTTACATATGCTTGAGCATTAGTAAGGGAGCTATACCACTAACATATTAACAACTTTGGTACGTCGCGGTTCTGGTTCGAACCAGAGGCCTGGAGCCGATGCTGCTTGCATCACATCGATGGTTAGGCGGATATGTATAACGGCTGATCAATGGCACTCCGTTTTTGCGTTTCAGTTTAGCGCCAAGCTGACACAACGAAATGGCGATTAAGAACGCCAGGGCGCAAGGGCGATAAGACAATATGACACCATGACGCAAAGTCGCAAAACGAAGTCAGGACGCAAAGTCGCCAATACGAAATTTCACCAGGACTCAAAGTCGTCAAGACAAAATAACGTCCGGATGCGAAGTCGCAATGACAAGGTGACGCCTGAACGCAAAGTCGCAACGACGAAATAATGCCCGTTCGCAAAGTCGCCATGACGAAATCACGCCTGCACGCAAAGTCGCCATAACAAAATGATTTAAGGACGAAGAGTACCCAAGACCAATAACGCTAGGTTGCAAAGTTGCAAAGAAGAAATAACGACCAGACGCAAAGTTGCAAAGACGAAATAACGCCGGGCCGCAAAGGAAAGGGCCTAAGATAGTGCAACCGAGTCAACAGTATTCGAAGTGACATAAATCAGCCACCATAGATACGTATGCTTTAACTTACAGCGGTTTTATCTCCATTGATAAACAAAATGATAATAAAACAACTTGGCAATAATCATAAATAAAAAAATCGATACTTATCTTGCCTCGAATGCAATTGAAATTAATGCATTTACTATGACTTTAATTGGAACAAAAGAAGCGAGTAAACCAGAAAAACAAACACACACGCAAAACAATTAAATATGATTTAGATTCTCGTGAAGAGGTCCACTTACCAAAATGTTTGTCTGCAATTTATAACACTCACAGCAAGAACCCTAAGTCGTTACGCTCAATGATATCATTTGGGTGGTGGGAGGCTTGATTTATAAAAATGATAACACTATTTGAGTTGAGCTCGTGCCATAAGACCAGTTTGAACGGCACGTTTTTAACTCTTGTCCTATTAAGTGTATAATTATCAGCCCATCTTATTATTCAACGTCCGCACTATTTACTCCTCCGTCTCTAACAATATGTATCGACATATTTCGCGCATGTGCTTGTGTAGGCATGAGGGCGAAGGGTGTCAGGCAGGCAGACAGACAGACAGGCGAACTGGAAGACAAAACTTAGTTTTAATCTTATACGCATGTAAGTGAATAAATAGATTTATACTAACAAGTGACATGATGTATTAAGTATTTAGCCTTAATTTTCTTTTCGGAGAAAAACAACAACATTGAATGTGCATGCGCTGGGGTTTATTATCACGAAGATAAAAACAAATTCAGCTACGGGTTTTTAACTATACTCTAAAAACGACACCGCACACATAAAGAAAACGTAAAATAATATCAGTGTTGGCAGGTAATACAAATGTACGTAAGTTAAGTGAAGATATATTCGTCAACTATTTTATTTCACGACCAGTCGTTTCGTTCAAGAATAACATTCAGTTGTATAACATCAGCTTTTATTAAAGTTCTTGTCAAGTTTGTGAATATTGAATTCAGAATAACAAATACAGACAATCTCTGTGACAGGATATTTTAGCGTAGTTATTCCGGGCATTTTCAGACAACAAGTCTCGATTCCCCAGTTTGAAGTATATTGTCTCCATGCGTCGAAATTATGCTAATTGGGCGAAAAATCTAATAAGCGACATAATGTCCCAGTAAATTTACCGTGAAAGTACACTTTTATGAAATAAATAGCCAATTTTCCGTGCGAGTGAAAGATTGAAGAATCTTGGCTGCATGTTTAGAATGTTTTGTTTGTTTTGCTTTGGAAAAAAAGAAAGAAATCGCAGCGAAGCCAATATGGTAAAACTAGCGACTTCTACTTATTTTGGCAGAGAAATAAAAGACCTATTTCAAGTCACCGGCTCGTCAGCCTTCCCACATTTATCCTCCGCCAAGACCAGATTCTACCCTGCGCAGTCAGAGACGGAGGAGTCAAATGTTAACTTTAAGTCCTAACACTCGAACGCGGGTACCCTTGTTGAACCTTTAAGGTAAAGCAAGTGCAATAGGCAATATATAGAATTTGACAATTAACACAACATACGTGTTACATAATCTAATGCTGACATTTATGCCTAATTTTAATAAAATTGTCCGTCCATTTATAAAGTTATGGATATTTTTTTCTTATAAAACTGATATTTAAGGTGTCTCCTTTTTCAGAAATAAGAAAACTCCAAATATTATCTTTTATCCTCTTTAGGAAACATGTTTTCCTATTAAGTAACAAATTATAGGATTAGACAAACGAATCAAACACGTTACTCAAACTATCCAAATATTAAGAGTTTACCATCGGATTTTTCCATGTGTTCTGCTGACTGAACTTTATTAAAAAAATCACCGAACTCTTGATAGCCAAACGATATACTTCAGAGTTACCCAAATGTTCTATAAAGTATTTTGGTTGATGCCGCAAAATTTTCAATAATTTCACCACATTGTTTCGATTTTTTTGACACGCTTAGAATATATCAGGTAATTCAGCCGAGGTGTCTTTTATGAACAGTTAAATGAGTGAAAATAGAGATTTTTAACCACAACATAATTTAAAACGCGCAGATCAGAGAAAAAATATACTGCAAATCAAATCTTATCGCAAACAATATTCGGAACAGTTAAGTGCGATTACAAGGGAAAAAAACTTGGCAGTACAAATATTTTGAAAGTTTGGTTTGAATTCTGTAAACATGGGTGTAAGCAAAGGGTATAATTGCGCAGAGTTCGGGAGTTTTAGATGCCCTGTGACTCAGCGTATGAAACAGTTAAAATTCCCTCTGGCCTAGACGATGGAAGAATCTTTAAAACGTAATTACGCACGTGTAATGAATTAACACATAATCAAAACCAAAACTCCGACTGAGACACTGTGTCAAGTAAGCGAGTCCTAAAACCCTTACTGTGCTGTTTTGGGGCTAGTATTCTATTCTTTTTTTTTTCTTTTTTTTCTTTCTTTTTTGCAGCAAACATTTAGGATCAATAAAGCAACGTCCAGCTTTTTGGTGGAGGAAGACTCAAGACACATGTCTGGGTAGAACCACCGGCACACCGCAGGTCAGCTGGAAGACTTTCCCACATTAACTCATTCGACCCGAACGGGACTCGAACCCACGCGGTGAACTGCTAAGCAGTCAGAGGAGTTACAAATCCCCCTTTTTTTCTGTTGTTGATGGTTTTGTTTATGTTCTATTTTTTATGTTTTGTTGTTGTTCGTTTGTTTTTTGTTGTTTTTATTTGTTTTGTTTTGTTCTGTTTTTTTTTCTTTAAGATTTAACAAGCATCGCAAAGAACTTTCGCAGTCTCGAACTCGACATGGTGAGGGGCTTATGAGTTACAAGTCGGCGAATTTTTGACACAGGTATATTGTGCATATCAGACGACATTTGATTTTAACCCATCTTGATTCTTAGTTACTGACAACAACATGCATTTTTAGTGAGACAGGTAGGTATAGACCTAGCAATAATTAGGACAGAACCCGTAAAGATATCATCTCCAACCAAAAGCAATGTCAATTCGTGCTTAGCACATTAAAACGTTTAATAGCTTTTCAGCTGTGTTAGTGTATGGTAAACTACTCTTTCCTTAAATATAAAGTTTAGGCAGTAGAAAGTATTCAAGAGGTTTCAGTAGAAGGTAGTTTGTTTATTGTTAATTGGGTTTATCGTCCCACCAACAGTATTTCAGTTATCTGGAGACGGTGTCCACTTGAAGCAGATATAGTGCTGCCTTCACCGTGTATAGCATGCCGTGAACACCTGGCATGATACCACACCAAGTCACATTATCCTGACACCGGGCTGGTTGAGTCGTGGAACTACCCTTATATTTGCTTGAGCGTAAGCAAGGGAGCTATACCACTACCATTTTTAACGACTTTGGTATGTCGCGGCCCGGGATCGAACCCGGGGCCTCCCGTACCTGGAGCCGACGCTCTACCGATTGCGCTACCAGGTCCGGTCAGTAGAAGGTAGATTTTGTAAATATTCGTAGTGATAGTAAAATATAAAGCAGGAAGTTGCAGAGGAAAAAACGGTGGTGCTGGTGGTGGTGATGATGATGATTATGATGATGATGACGAGGCTGACGATGATAATAATGATGATATTGATGATGATGATGATGATAATGATGATGATGTAATAAGACGATAATGATAATGATGATGATGATGATGATGATGATGCTGATGATGATAATGAAATTGATTATAATGATGATAAGGATGATGATGACGACGGCGATGTGTCGACGATGACGATGATACAAAAATGGGGTGAAGAAGGTGAAAAACGACATACTACGCATTATCCCGACGACAAAGATAACGATCTTGGAGTTAATGAAGATGATGATGGTGGTGACGATATTGATGATGATGGTGACGATGATAATGATGGCGATGATGATGATTATGATGGTGATAATAATGATGATGGTGAGGAGGAGGAGAATGGTAATGATGATGATGACGACGACGATGGCGATGATAATAATGATGATGGCGATGATGATGGTAATGCTGATGATGTAATGAGACGATAATGATGATGATGATGATGATGATGATGATGATGATGATGATGATGATGACGACGACGGCGACGTGTCGACGATGAAGATGATACAAAAATAAGGAGAAGGCGGAGGAAAACGAGATACTACGCATTATCCCGACGACAAAGATACTGATAATGGAGTTGATGAGGATGATGATGGTGGTGATGATAATGATAATGATGATGATGATGAGGAAGAGGATGATGATGATGACGACGATAATAATAATGATAATGGTAATGATGGTGATAATAATGATGATGTAATGAGACGATAATGATGATGATGATGACGACGGCGACGTGTAGACGATGACGATTGTACGAAAATGAGGAGAAGGAGGAGGTAAACGAGATACTACGCATTATCCCGACGACAAAGATACTGATCATGGAGTTGATGACAATGATGATGGTGGTGATGATAATGATGATGATGATGATGATGATGATGATGATGATGATGATGATGATTATGATGATGATGATGACGACGACGACGACGGTGACGTGTTGACGATGACGATGATACAAAAATGAGGAGAAGGAAGAGGAAGACGGGATGCTATGCATTATCCCGACGACAAAGATACTGATCATGAATTTAAGTTGAAAAAGAAAATGATGACGGCGATGAGGTCACGTAACCTTGACAAAACGTTAGTGTTGAAAGTCTAAGAACCTACCGTAAGGAAGATAAGGAGTTTCACAGTCGTTCCCATTTCGGCGTACACGTATTTCCTTATAACCAGGATTGTAGATTAACTCGGCAACACATCTCCACAATTCGTCGGTGATAGTTTTACATTTATGATCACGACACACTTTTCGATTTAGTTATTCTTAAACTGCGTATAATGATGTGATTAAATGAAGTTTTATACGTCACTGGTGTATACACTGTAAAAAGCAGAATATTCTAAAATGATCCTTCCTGTGACGAAAACAAATATTTTTGTAATACATGTATATTTGCAATATATTTGTAAAATAGTTAAATATTTGTATTAAATCCAGGTAAGGGACCTAAAGTATACGTGTATTTGTACGAAAGGTATGTGTTATATTTTCAAAATTTGAATTAGGATATTCAGCCGTTACAATGATCAGTCACATACGGTTTACGAACGTATTTATAAACATTATATAAATACACATTTATTTAGCTTTGCAATCAAATGAAGTTATTTGTGTAAAACGAACGTGTTTCTTTCCGCTTTGTAAACATAAAACTTCATTTATTAAAATTAAATACAAGCTATTACTGGCAAAGTCTGGTGAAAATATTCGTTAAAATTCAGAATATTGTCTAATTTAAAGCATTTAACTTATTGTAAAATTAATTTAACTCAATTTCTCATTTATGAATTTTTATTTCAAACATATGCCTATAAAACACCAAAACAATTTTGAAATATACATTTAATCCAAAATACCCATAAGAGAACTACTTAACGACATACTATTAAAAAATATAAATGCCGATTTCCCTAAAATGATACTTCTTCTGTATTGGTAGTACCAACACCAATAAAATGACCTCACAACTTTCAATAGTTTCAATAGAATATTGCAAGTACAATTTCCTTAATTACCACTATTCCACACTGCCGTAAATCCAATTGCGCCAATATGTCACTGTAGAAGATTGTATCTGCTACCAAAAAAAATATATCCGACAGGTATGCCGACACGCCGATTTGCAATGAAATTCCTGAGATACTCTTTAGAATGTTGTAAACAATTCCCCCACGGTACTATCAATAAAAGTCATCTTGTACATCCACCATCAGCAGCACAAACTCCTCCAAATGTCCTAAGTCATGTACCCTAAAACATGCCGAGCTGACTTCGTCTGTTTAAAACTCCATCCGTATCTGAGAAAGGTTACTCCCGCACGTGTTTTCAACGTGTAGTAAGTGCATGAGTGAACCTACATAATGAAATTTCATTCATGCATTTAGCGAGCGGTTAATCGCACTTTCGCTCCAGACCATCCCCTATCCTACGCGAAGATCGGTGCTAACGTTATATTTACACGTCCGTAACAATTCTATACTGGTATCTCAAACGCTTTTCTCGCATACCCAAGCATAGTAAAATCTATATCGCGTCAAATTACCTCCAACATTTCAGCGAGTATGTATAAATCGAGACCCATTCTACCATCAAATAGCAAACAGAGACTACCACGGTCGGCTTAAGCCCTGAATTACATCTTCCTTTGATACAAGTCCCATAATCCTAATTAGTAAAAGCTACAAAAATCATTCAAAGCAATGACTGGATTGCGCTATAGACATGCCGACGATTTTCATCAGTAACTATTTCCATTGGAATGTCACACAAGTAATCTGACAAAAAGATATGGATGTCTTTAAAGATTTTTCCTCTGTCATTTCACGCTGATCCAGTTTTATTACTTTGGTAAATTCACGCTGCAATTATACGAGTAACGAGAGTCTATTTATTGGCTGCAATTTAACGTCTAGACTTTTAAAAAGGACGATACGTCATTTTATAACTGTTATCGAACGAGTTCAAGTATTAAGAATATTTTGACGTGATCCGCTTTTCGGCGTTAACAATCTTAGTCTTTTATAAGAAGCTAAACAATAAATAACTTACGAAGTTAGCCTTCAGTACCACATATACATACAGCAATGACATCTTCATATTTTTAAATTATTTTTGTTATTGTTGTTTCATTTGTTTTGTTTTAAGACAGAGATTTATTATGATCATTATAGTGACGTCCAGATATTTTGGTGGAGGAAGACCCCAGACAAATGTCTGGATAGAACCACCGACGCACCGCAGGTTATATGGAAGACCTTCCCACATCTTTCGTCCCGACCGGGACTCGAACCCACGCGGGGGAAGGTTTTACAGCCAGAGGAGTTACAAGCCGGCGCATCTCGGGGCCCTTAAATTGTGATTGTATGCGTTTAGACTGACTGTTAACAATTCACATATGCATATCAGTTTTCGTTCTTGGAAAAACAGCAGTTTCCTTTCCACTAAATCAGCACTTTGTGTAAAGTGTTTGTCATTGTACTTTGTTCAATTTACACATAGCCAGTTTAAAGGTGATGTCCAAAAAATTACCAATATCAAATGCATGTAACGATATTTTTTTCACGGTCACTAGGAATATTTGTATAATTTCTACATAAACTCATACTTTAGCCTCAGTATAGACGATTTTGAACATTACCTTTATTATAAGTACAACTTGCAAAAAATATTCAGTCCAATGTTCATTCCTTCCAAATCTATAAATAAGTACGATGGTGATCTCTAAATCTAAAAATAGCAGCTGACGTCATCGCGGCCTTCCTGGATGACGATGGTACGCGATCTCAGAGGTAAGTTGCCACGTGGTTTTCTTAGCTTAACAATAGCTATCTCTGCAGCGTGGCTCAGATAGGAGATGCCTCTTCGGAATGTTCAGTGGGGGTTTATGCTTCATTGCTATGGTTGGTGAATATGGGCCCTTTAGTTTACACGAAACGAATGAAAGCCGATATAATCATAATGACGTACGTGTCTATAAAGCCAGATCACTATTGTTTAAACTAATAACTTATTCCGGGTTCGATCATAAGTCGTACATGTATGAAACAGAAGAAAATAGAACTATTCCGCAATTTGTATGTTGCTGAAGTTCTTCAGATTAGTTTTGCTGTCATTGTGGTTTTTGTTGTTGTTGTTTCATTTTGCGAAATGTCCGCTATATATTACGTCTTTTTCACAGTGCCCATGTTGTTGCAGTTGAATATGTTATTTATGATATTGTTGTTTTTGATTTGTTGTTGTTTTTCCATTTTTCATTGTGTTATTAATAACAGCTATTTCACAATTAGTAGGTTGCATATGTTCTGATAACTCATATTTATTGAAACCAGAAAATAATTACTAATACTTAATTACTATTTTTCGTACCTTTAGCTTAGTCCTTGTGTGAATGAATGCTTGGAACCACGCCCAGTCTTAAAAATAGCAATGATATAGGCCCTATGATCTTTACAATACAAATACCAACTTACAAGATAAAAATAATATAATAAAGTTATGAAACTAATCACAGCCCAGGATCGATTTTTGTACCTACTTATTTTTAAAGCGCATATGTTACTTTATGTGATCTCAGCGATGGTAAATTGAGCAAAACTCGCGAGTCAACTCAAGTCCATTTGAATTATTTACAATTAACGATCGAGGTATTTCGCAGTGAACGAAAACTTTATGCTGTACTCAAATGTCACTTTGATGTAGGGATAGGACAGGTTAAAGCTGTCAAAGTTAATACGGCGAGAAATAATTAATAGTCTATCATTTGGATGCAGCGATATGATGATATACAATATTTGATTCTAGTTTGCTGTATCTTTTGTATCATTAAATACTTATGTTACACCTGGCTAGATACTGAATTTATCTAATCTTGTTTACCGTGATAAGTTATATTTTTTGCAATGCTATGTTATGCAAATACTAATGTCATGATTTGATATGTTTTGCTTTGTTATCCTACATACATGTTTTGCGATGTTATGTTATGTAATAATATCTATGCTATGGTAGATTTTATATTTTGTAATGGTATATTCGGCTATATTTTGCTATTCTTTACTCTTGCTTTACTCTTTGCGATAATAGGATCTATAATAGGCAATGGCGGGGCCTATGTTATATAATACTGGAGCCTATGATATATAATACTGGAGTCTATGATATATAATACTGGAGTATATGATATATAATACTGGAGTCTATGATATATAATACTGGAGCCTATGATATGTAATACTGGAGCCTATGATATATAATACTGGAGTCTATGATATGTTATACTGGGCCTATGCTATATAATACTGAGCCTATGTTATATAATACTGGGCCTATGTTATATAATACTGGAGTCTATGATGATATGTAATACTGGAGCCTATGTTATATAATACTGGAGTCTATGATATGTTATACTGGAGTCTATGATATGTTATACTGGAGTCTATGATATATAGTACTGGAGTCTATGATATGTAATACTGGAGTCTATGATATGTAATACTGGAGCCTATGTTATATAATACTGGAGTCTATGATATGTAATACTGGAGTCTATGTTATATAATACTGGAGCCTATGATATATAGTACTGAAGTCTATGATATATAATACTGGAGTCTATGATATGTAATACTGGAGCCTATGTTATATAATACTGGAGTCTATGATATGTAATACTGGAGTCTATGACATATAATACTGTAGTCTATGATATATAATACTGGAGCCTATGATATGTAATACTGGAACCTATGATATATAATACTAGAGTCTATGATGATATGTTATACTGGAGTCTATGATGATATGTAATACTGGAGTCTATGATATATAATACTGGAGTCTATGATGATATGTAATACTGGAGCCTATGATATGTAATACTGGAGTCTATGATATATAATAATGGAGTCTATGATATGTAATACTGGAACCTATGATATATAATACTAGAGTCTATGATGATATGTAATACTGGAGCCTTTGATATGTAATACTGGAGTCTATGATGATATGTAATACTGGAGTCTATGATATATAATACTGGAGTCTATGATATGTAATACTAGAGTCTATCATAGACTCCAGTATTACATTGGGGGTCATTCTTAAAATAACAAGCAAACACTGATTAAATTTGTCAAAGCCAAAGCAAATCGCCTTCTTTCCAATTAACATGTTATACTGTGTATTGCAATGTATGCTAATTTGATGTCCAGTTCTGGGCAGACACCGTAAACCCGTCTTACCTGGTGACTGGTTTGATTATGTAAACCCAACTAGCGAATAAAAACCGTCAACATAGCGAACCAGTCTGGTTAAAAATGAAAGTAGAAAAATAGAAATTCGGACAATCAACAAATCGGTAAGCAAACTGAAATGATGAAATATTTTCGTTCCACACTAACCTGCGTCCACATGGACGCATCGTATTTTATTATGAGGGTCATTAACAGAAAAAAATGCGACAATGACGCAGGATTTGTGCGTCAGGGAAAACCCTGCTGGAGACTATGATATGTTATACTGGAGACTATGATATGTTATACTGGAGACTATGATATGTTATACTGGAGACTATGATATGTTATACTGGAGACTATGATATGTTATACTGGAGACTATGATATGTTATACTGGAGACTATGATATGTTATACTGGAGCCTATGATATGTTATACTGGAGCCTATGATATGTTATACTGGAGCCTATGATATATAATACTGGAGCCTATGATATGTTATACTGGAGCCTATGATATGTTATACTGGAGCCTATGATATATAATACTGGAGCCTATGATATGTTATACTGGAGACTATGATATGTAATACTGGAGCCTATGTTATGTTATACTGGAGACTATGATATATAATACTGGAGCCTATGATATGTTATACTGGAGCATATGACATTTAATACTGGAGCCTATGATATGCAATACTGAAGCCTAAGCTATGCTGTAATAAAGCCTATGTTTTTATGACATATCATTTGCTACACTAGAGTCTACGATATGCTAACTTAGTGTCTACGATATGATATATTAAATCATATAACATACTTTACTATAACTTAAGATATGGTGTACTACAGCAAATCATGTTATAAAATGCCTATGATATACTATACTAGAGCCTATGATGTTAAAAAATGCCTATGATATACTATACTAGAGCCTATGATATGTTAAAAAATGCCTATGATATAATATACTAGAGTCTATGATATGTTATACCAAAGCCTTTGTGCTATATGAGAGTCTATGATATGTTAAACAAGAGCCTATGCTACCTTATACGAAAGCCTATGATATACTAGTCTAGAAGTTAAGATATATGATATTAGAGCCTATGATATGCTTTATTAAAGCATATGATAATCCAAACTAGAACTTGGTGTTGTGTTATACTAGAACATAAGACATTTTATACTTGAGTCTTTGATGTGTTATAGAGCCTCTAATATGCTTTACTAGAGCCTATGATACACTTTTCAGAGCTTATGATATGCTAGAGTCTATGCTATGCTTTAGCCTATGGTGTATTATATATAACAGCCTAATGTATGTCTTATTAAAGCCGTTTGTATGCTATACTAGGTACCGTGAAGTATACAACCAGAACCTTTGCTAAGCTAGAGCCTTTGCCATGGTTAACCCTGTGATTTGTTCTGTTAGAGTCTTTTACATGCATCACCAGGAAATATAAGCTATACTTATGCTATACTAACGCTTCTGATATGCTATACCGCCTTTAATAGGCTATACTAACACCTTTGATATGCTATACTAACGCTTTTTTTATTGGCTAAACATACGCCTTTGATAGAGTAGACGAACGCTTTTGATAGGCTATACATACGCCTTTGATAGGACAAAACTAGGGCTTTGATAGGCTATGTTGCCTTTGATAGGCTATACTGCCTTTGATAGGCTATACTTAGGTCTTTGTTTGGATATACTTACGCATTTGATAGGCTATCCTATCGCCTTGGGAAGGCTACACTTACGCCTTTGAGTGGCTATACTTACGCCTTTGATAGGCTATACTTACGCCTTTAATAGGACAAACTTACTCCTTTGATTGGCTATACTAACGCCGTTGATAGGATAAACTCACGCCTTTGATTGGATATACTTACGCCTTTGATAGGCTATTCTAACGCCTTTGATAGGCTATACTTACGCCTTTGATTTGTTTTACATACACCTTTGATAGGCTATACTAAAGCCATTGATAGGCTATACTGCCTTTGATTGGCTATACATACGTCTTTGACAGGCTATACTTACACCTTTGATTGGCTAAACTGCCTTTGATAAGCTATACTGCCTTTGATAGGTTATACTAACGCCTTTGACAGGCTATACTTACACCTTTGATTGGCTAAACTGCCTTTGATAAGCTATACTGCCTTTGATTGGCTATACATACACCCTTGACAGGCTATACTTACACCTTTGATGAGCTAAACTGTCTTTGATAAGCTACACTGTATTTGATAGGATATACTAACGCCTTTGATGGGTTATACTTATGCAACGCCTTTGATAGGCTATACTTACGATTTTTATAGCCTATACTAACACCTATGATATGCTATACTTACGCCTTTGATAGGCTATACTAAAGCTTTTATTGGCTATACATACGCCTTTGATATAGTAGACTTACACTTTTGATAGGCTACACATAGGCTTTGATAGGCTATACTGCCTTTCATATGCAATACTGCCTTTGATAGGCTATATATACGTCTTTGATTGGCTATACTTACGCATTTGATAGGCTATACTAACGCATTTGGTAGGCTACACAAATGCCATTGATT
Source organism: Sinonovacula constricta (assembly GCA_007844125.1). Lineage (NCBI taxonomy): Eukaryota > Metazoa > Mollusca > Bivalvia > Cardiida > Solecurtidae > Sinonovacula > Sinonovacula constricta. The sequence continues at coordinate 32,512,628 of CM017559.1, forward strand.
GGCCATACATATGCCTTTGATAGGCTATATATACGCCTTTGATTGGATATACTTACGCCTTTGATAGGCTATACTTACGCATTTGATAGGCGAAACTTACGCCTTTGATAGGATAAGCTTACTCCTTTGATTGGCTATACTAACGCCGTTGATATGATATACTTACGCCTTTGATTGGCTATGCATACGCCTTTGATAGGCTATACTTAAGCCTTTGATTGGCTATACATACGCCTTTGATAGGCTGTATTTACGCATTTTATATTCTATAAATACGCCTTTAATATTTTATACATACGCCTTTGATTTTCTATACATACGCCTTTGATATTGTTTGCTTATGCCTTTGATATTCCATTCTTACACCTTAACTTTGGTTAATTGTTCTATAATATAATATGCTATATTTAAAAAAGGTCCATATTCTATGACAAGTAATGCAATGAAACGATACGTTTTAATATTATGTTACACCTTTTAGTACAAAACTTAATATGTGATGCTTTGAAACATATCAAACGGCATGCTAAATTACTTTGACTCATTATTAGGGAAAAAAGCGTAACACTTTATATATACACAATACTTCGAAAAGAGTACATAGGTCTAGTGCAATATATTTCTTTCTATCAAACATTACTGTATAAATCTCGCTGTAGCGGATTCTTAATTAATATTTTAAGTAATCCATTTAGCATTACATGTTACTTGACGCGAACGTGTTTGAATCCGATATAATAATAGTTCTTCCTTAATCAGCACCATCTTTTTAAATAGCACCGACATATTAAATTATTTCCGTCCTAAACATATCAACTACCCGTCTTAATACATTCACGATCTGACATAATTATTTCTTCAATTGCAATTTAAAGCGACAAAGACCCAAATTCTTCTCTGCGTTTTTAAGGACTTTCGGTATAATTAGGGTCAGTGCAATTTTATTTGCCAATGTTTAAATTCAAAGTTATCACCGCCCTTTACTTGTTAATAGGTAAACGCGTTTAACTTCCAAGGAAAATGTCGCCATTAGGTTTGGAAAAATCAAAAGCGTTTGAACGGTTTATTATTTATTTTAAGCCCTTTGAATCTCAACACTCTAATAAATCAGCGATGTACGCATGCGCAACTATAAGTCGGTTATAACCAGTACACGGATTGGTCCGATAGTGAAGCAATATTCTAAGTAAGAAGCGCGGAAACCTCGTCTTAAAGGTAGTTCGGACAGTTTGCCGATAGTTTGCCTTTATCAAAGTAATGTATAATAAATATAATATGGTATGATATGATATGATATAAAATAATATAATATAATATAATATACAATATAATATAATATAATATAATATAACAAAACCTCAAATGTCAGACTGTACAAATCGTGAAATATAAAGCTTTAAATGTCCGAGATTTCCAATTCTATAAATAAGCTCGATAGTGATTTCAGCTAAATATAGATATCGACGTCACAGAGGATAACCCGGATGATCATGTAACGTGATCTCAAAAATATGTGGTCACGTGATTTTCTTTGTTTAAAAATAGCTCACTGTGCAGCACGGCTCAGATAAGAAATACGTGATTGCAATGAGGAGTGTAGTGTTATGCCATACATTTCACATGGATAAAGGGTACCAATAAACAACATTTCGCGGGATCTTTACGAGTAACAATAATGGCATAAGAGACATTAATGAATAGTCTCCCCTGAATAATGTCTTAATGCAAGTAAGTAGGTCCTTTCATTTGTTTTACTCGGTTTTTAAGCTTGTGCTCTTTGGAGTGTATGTTGACTTTTCTGCCTTTCTTATGATCTCCAGGTTAACCATCATCAATAAACACGTCCATTTTCTTTTTTAAATAACATATCTCTATAAGTATTTAAATTAATTTAAAGCTTACATTTATGCAATGGTAAGGAAGTCACTGTTTGTTATTGCAATATCTACAAAAGAACAGGCCATAAAGTCCAAGAATTTCAACTACAAGGAGCTACCTACTGTTTGGAATACCTCGGATATTAACTAACAAGGGAAACAATTTCTACTTCACCAATGTACCCTATTGGTTGCACGAGAGAGAACAAATGGGTCTAAACTGGCGGATACCACCTTTAACGTACATACGCTAAAAGTGTGCAGACAGCTTTAAGTTCCTCCACCCCGACCCCCTACAAATGCTCTTAAGAATGTGCACTTCACGTCTTTTCAAAGGACTGGGGCGGTAGAAGGTATACACCATATTCCTAAAGGTATTTAAATCTACCCATCTACCTACATACTAGAGATAAAACATATTAAACACGTATTAAAATATTTTTAACGTTTCAATGATTTTCTGCTTTTAAATTAATCATGTATGAGGAAAAGTAGAGTTGTAAAACAATTTCGACGCAGAGGAATTAAAATGGTACAGTACAGGCGCGTAGCTGTGCCTGTACACAGAATACACAGCTGCGTAGACATTGTCTCCAAAGAATAAAAAACACACACAAAAAATAATAACATAAAAAAAAAAATCTGCGATTAAAATCTCATTCACATATGGGGTAATGTGTATATTCATGCAATTAACTATTACCGCTTTTTGCACTATGAAAAGTATGTAAATCTGGTAAATTTTCCTTTTTATTTTAGTAACATTTCTATAGCTCCTGGAATTGGACAAATTTTGTACGCTTATATTTCAAATCAAAACTTCTCATATAAGTCCGTCCTCATTACTAAACACAAATTATATTTAACCTCAATTTTAGTTATGTCTTGATAGGGAAACCTCCTCAGAAGCCACCATGAACGATCTAGAAACATAAGAAAATCCGGGGGACCATACCCCCTGAACCCTCTAGCGGTAGTGCGTACACATCATATCATGCCTAGATACGCCCATGCTGTGAGGGTTTTTTTCTCATTCATATTTAAAACATATTATTCCACAGTTGTTCTTATGATATTTCTATGTTTATTAAAAGCACATTGAAAAGGGTGATTTAAATATTAAATCCGATCACTAGATGAAATGTGAAGAGGGTGACTTTCAAAGATTTGTGTTGTCTTTAGCAGGGGCGGATCCGGAAAAAATTTACTGCCCGTGGTATGATCCATTCAACTTTATCGCAGTAAATATTAGATTTATATACGCGGTAAGGGACCTAACTTCGACCTAAGCAGTCAACAGACAAAACTTACTTTCAAGGCTTGGTATTTTTAAGCTTTCTTTATGTGTTTATGTGTTTTCACACGTACTCTTTTGCCTGTTTGTTGGGGTGGATGGGGGCGGGTGATGCCCCCCAGCCCTCGGACCCATTCCTGGTCTTTAGGGTCGGAGCATCAAAAGCGTCGCGACGATTTTCAACTATTTCAGTGAGCTTATATATTTAACTCCGAACTGCGCATGCGATAATACACGCCACGTGACATGCCGGTAACATTACGCTGTTTGGCTCGATAGTGCCGCAATAAGTGAAATTTTAAATCCTCCAACATAGTACACTTATTTGTACTCGTTTATATTTTCATGCCAAAGTTATTTAAGCCTGACTATTGTTACATCTACAGTAAAAATGAGTGTAAAAAAAATTAAGTGATCGATGTACACGTAAGGTGAAGTAACTCCCTAAAATGCTGCCGTAAAACATTGTTCGGGTTGTCTTTCTTTGAATTTAACGCGTTTATTCAGATCACTTCTTTGATATTGTTGCCTGTGAATCTTCTATTTTGAAAATTAAACGTAAATTATAACACCATTAAAAGTCCCGCAAATTCTGCACAAATAAATGAGTTCTCTTTCCGACACTGCACCTGGATGGATCAACAAAGTTGTCTAAGACATCGGCTGGGACCATCGTTATCACGACCGTCGTCACTCCTAGCAAATGTAATACTAAGATTCAACACCCACTTTTAGTCATGTTTATAGTAACTTTTTCTGTTCGTATTTTCGAATATTTTTATTCAATCGAATAATCGAACCAAACGTTTGTTTCAGTAATTCGTAAATTTGTTCAATATATGTGTTCTTTATGTGTGTTTGATTTATTCGTTTACTTGATCAATACGTTAGTTCGAGATATTTTAATATTCAAACCAGACGGTTAATTAGGTCGTCTATCTGTGCCACTCAATCGCTCTGAGAAATCGAAAACACTGAGAATTCGTGTCATTTAAGTGTTCGCGCAGCTGTTGCTATTATTTAAGTTCGTTGTTGTTGCTGCTGCTGTTTTTTGTTGTTGTTGATGATGATTATATACTAGTTGTTGTTTCATGTGGCTGAAACTCATTGTTGTTGTGCGGATGTTGTTAATGTTACGTTCTTATCACATGCCAAACATTTTGGGTTGACCGATAGGTCTTTTATTTTTTATTTTTTGAGTCAGATTTTCTCCCTCTAATTGTATGTATAGGTTTTTCTTTTCAAATGGCGTTTGCAGTTACAACCGGTTCTCTAATTTTATTAAGTTTAATCACGTCTATCTGTGGGGAGTTGTTGTTATCATTGCTATTGCTAATCAGATTAAATATGGACATCCTTTTAAGAGCACGTCACCCTTACATACCATATGAACTTATGATACTGAATGTGTTACATTCGATGCTAATACATGTATTAGGTAAAGGGCAACATGTTCACATGATAACAAAGCGGCGTAAACAAGTGTCACGTTGACCATTGACCAAACTGTCACAATTTTATCTTACTCTACTTTACTATAGGATTGATAGTCCATTTTCCTACCGTCGGTTTGCGGATCGGGAGGTCGTGGGTTCAAACCCCAACCGGGTCAAACCAAAGACTTTAAAGTTGGTAGTAGTGGCTTCCCTCCTAACGCTCGGGACTAAGGAGACAGCATTACACCTGATTCGTCGGTGTCGGTATAATGGACCGGCCGGGTTCAGTCCCTGGGCACCTCATAAGTGCCCCTGTGCTATAATAATAGAAATGTCGCTGCACAGTATCGGCAAAATGCCAGCAAATCCCATCCAATTACATACCATGTTCCTACCTGATAAAATCTACTTCTTTTTCTAAAAGTACATATAGTAAATAAAACATGTATACCCATGTTTGGGCTGTCTATTGGGAATGTAACTCTGAGGAAATCAATCAATTTGATTAGATGATTGGGAAAGGTGTTGTCTAAGGAACACATACAAGGGAAACCAAACAACTTGATTGGCCGATGGAGTGACGGTATTGTTTAGGGAATACATACTAGGGAAATCAAGCAATCTCATTGGACGATAGAGGGAAGGTGCGGTGAAAGAAACATATACCGAGGAAATCATGCAACTTGATTGGGCGATGGAGGGAATGTGTGATTCAGTAAGTGATTCATACTGGGGGGGAAAAGCAATTTGATTAGGCGAGGGAGAGAATGTATGGTTTAAGGGATACATACAGGGGAAATCAATCAACTTAATTGTGCGATGGAGTGATGGGATGGGATAGGATTATCCGGCATTTTTGCCGATACTGCGCAGCGACATTTCTATCATTACAGCACAGGGGCACTTATGAGGTGCCCAGGGACTGAACCCGGCCGGTCCATTATACTGACACCGACGAGTCAGGCGTAATGCTGTCCCCGTAGCCCCGAGCGTTAGGAGGGAAGCCACTACTACCAACTTTAAAGTCTTTGGTATGACCCGGCCGGGGTTCGAACCCACGACCTCCCGATCCGCAAGCCGACGCTCTACCATCTGAGCTATTGCGGCCGGTATGGAGTGATGGTACGGTCTAAGGAATACATATTGTGGAAATCAAGCGACTTGATTGGGTGATGGGGGGAAGGTATGGTCTAAGGGACACATACAGGGGAAATCAAGTAAACCGATTGGGCAAAGAAGAGACCGTGTGGTATTATCGACAATAGACCATTTATTGATTCAGTAAGAGCTAAAACACTCCGGAAATTTGAGAAAATTTCTTTGGTCCAAACTGTCGTATTAAAGATGGTATCCGAAAGTTTGGACGAGGTTTTTTTTCTGAAATAACCATATAAGTCATTGTTACCTGAGCGGTCAATCATCTATGTTAAGCAAATATCTCCATCTTGCTTATTTATAGATTTGGTAACAAATAAACATTTGAGCAAATTTTTACGACTTGGTCTCTATAACAATTGTTGCAATGTTCATAAATCAGTCTTTATTAAGACTAAAGCATGAGTCTACTCTTTTGCAGAAATCATACCCAGGTTCCCCCAAAACAGGGGCGAGTTGTGTTTTTTTTTAAGGTATTTGATAAAGGCAATCAGTCGGCCTTTAATTCAACACCCAAAACTTCGCAACGTAGTCCCCCAAGTTACCTTGTTACAATCGCATACCAAGTCAAGTTACATTTTGGCCGACTTGGAACACCATCAGAATCATATGTGCAGCAATGTTTTCTAGTGTAAAATGGCAAGGTAACATATATAGGGGATCTGAAGCCAGTTGTCATTTAATACAAACATTTATTAAACGAGGTCAGGAAAAATAATACTAAGCGAGCCCATGGCGAGCTTACTATCATTTTTCATGGATGTTTTTCATAAATGTTTGTGTTATAAGATGACTATAGTTGCCAATGTACGATTTTACCAATTTAACAGAAATACTAGAAGACATAGTTGTATGAAACGATCTGTATTATGATGACGTCGATGACGTCATCAATAAAAAAATCTGTATAACACTAGTGTAACACAAAATGTAATGGGTGTATTGAACAGGGGCTGATCCAGAGGGGGGCCGAAGGGGCGGCGCCCCCCCCCCCCCTATTTTTCGACGACCAACAAAAAAAAAGTATTTTGCCCTTTAAAGTGAGCAAATAGATAAGGAAATTATGCCCCACAGATGCTTGGAAATCGCATCTCAGCGCATCTAGAATTCAAAATTTTCTGGGGGAGCCCCCTCCAGACCCCCCGCCGCGGATTTCGCGCCTGCGGCCGAATGTTACTCCCTCGCCCCCCCCCCCCCCCCCCCCCTATTCTGAAATCCTGGATCCGCCCCTGTTGAATGGAAAACAAGGTGAATCATGTCATTGAAAGGTGGTTTCCGACTGTCCGCCTATATTTAATACATGTAACAAACATCTTACCCATGCCTGTTCTGGGAAATAAGGACACACTTGCTGCATAAACCTATTCTTTACTTTATTCTTTAAGGCTGTTTATTGCACTGTCTAAATTATTAGACAGTACAAATCGTATTTGTTCATTCTTTCAAAATCCATAAATAAGCACGATGGGGGTTTCGGCTAAAAATAAATATCGACGTCAGAGCTGATTACACGCAAAAAAAAAAGTCGTCACATGGTTTTATCAATTTAAAAATAGCTAACTGTGCAGCATGAGTCGGATAGAAAATACATATATGTTATGACAGTTAATGTTGTGTTATGCTGTACTTTTTACACGGATGTAGGGGACCAATGAACAGCACTTCGCGAGATGTTTTCAGGTAACACTAATTCATTTAGTTCCACTAGAAAAGAGAAATAAATGGTCCAAACTGTCGGATACCACCTTTTAAATCAATATTGACTCTCAGCACCAATATGTTTTTATGATTGGATTACTTATACAAGCGGCTTGGTAACAGTTTCGCGTTTTTGCATATAACATTATAACGATCCCTACTAAATATGTATTAACATTATTGAATCATTATCGACATATAGCGCATTCTACCGCATATCCTGTTCGGAGTTTAACCAGAGTGTTGCAAAGGTTCCAGACGTGCATATACATATATACATATTTAATGTAGTTTTCTTATACCAAATACATTTAATAACACCTGGCCCTTATTCGGGTGTGTGTGTGTGTGGAGGGGGGGGGGGGGGGGTCATAACTTCTGGGGAAAAAAACAAACTCATACGTTCGTCTAAGAAAAGATTTTGAACACAACCTCTAAAGTGACAGCACAAATCTTAACTAATCACTCTAAATGTCCATTCTTTCCAAATCTATCAATAAGCACGATGCGGACATCTTCTAAAATAGATATAAAAGTCAAAGTAGATAAACCGGATGATGATATAATGGAATCTCAATAGTAAGTGGTCATATGGTTTTCTTAGTTTAATATAGTTATCTGTGTAGAGTGGTTCAGATAGGAAACACGTGTTTGTAATGTCGAGTGGAGTGTAATGCATCACTTAGGGTACAGATGTTGGATATCATTAAACATCATTTCGAGGGATCTTTTCCTTCAACAATAATGTGTTTTGCTGTTTTAGAGAAAAAAATAAAAAAGAAAAACTGTCGGATACCTTCTTTAAAAGTTGGATGTCTATCAACGTCGATTTGTTTTAAATGTTTGTTTGTTTTTGTTTGTTTTTGAGATACACCGCATTATATAACCATTATAGCGACGTCCAGCTGTTTTGATGGTGGACCACCCCAGACAAATGTCTGGGTAGAACCATCGGCGCACCGCAGGTCAGCTGGAAGACCTTCTCACATTAAGCTCTTCGCCCCGAACGGGATTCGAACCCAAGCGGTGGGAGGCTAAGGAATCAGAGTAGTTACAAATTGTCGACTCTAACACTACGACACGGGCACCTCGCTTACTGGTTGTTCTTAACCAGAATATGCTATAAAGTTTAATTTGGCTGTTTGGCCTACGTTGATTGCTTTGTATTTCATGTAAGATATATAAAGCTACTCGATCTATCAATGTGTCTAATATCTGGATTGCTGAGCTAAAACAGCTAAAAATAGTTGAAAAGCGTCTCAACGGTTTTGATTCTCCCAATCTGAAGACAAGACAATCTTTTGAAGGACATCACTTTTAATAAGTGATAAGATATAATATTTTATTCCATTATTCATTGCGACTGAACAAAATTTAACTTTTGAAAAAATGCAAATTTGACCGACGGTGACCAAGTCGCTTTAATGTTACTTTCACATTTGCGCAATATAAATAACAATCAGAGTTGCTAATCATATTCGGTCTGTCAGTTTCGTGAAAATAAATTAGTACTTGTTTGTTTGTGTGTGTGTGATAACATTTGGAAAGCAGGTAAGTAATTTTGTGTTTTATGTATACATGCAGTATTACATGTATCGACAATACATGTGTGTGTTAGACATATGTCATCCAATATTTTGTGTCAGTCAATATTTACTTTTATTTGAAATTTTATTGAAAACATGCTTAACTTTGAGAGCATAGAAGCTATATGTTCTCCGTTTCTATATAACATGAAATAAACTAGTTGTGTGTGTGTGTGTGTGTTTGTGTGTGTGTGTGTGTGTGTGTGTGTGTGTGTGTGTGTGTGTGTGTGTGTGTGTGTGTGTGTGTGTGTGTGTGTGTGTTTGTGTGTGTGTTTGTGTACGTGCGTGCGTTCTTGCGTGCGTGGGTGCGTATGTGTGTGCGCGTGCGTCAACTTTACCGCCTTCATTACCATAGTTTTTGCTGTTGTTTGTTACTGTTTTTAATTTTGTTGTTGTTGTTGCTGTTGTTGTTGGAGGAGGAGGGCAATATACATGATTAATATTGACTGTCAATTTCAAGCGAAGCATACCTTACCATAACAAGAAAAGCATTGACCCACAGCATCCAATAGCGTCAATTAACATGTCTTAAAGATAAAAATAAGAAATAACCTTACGCTGAGTACTTTGATTTTCATTGGACGGAAAGAAATTTCGAACAACGTAAAGGTAGTTTCGTACCACGTAAAAGAAGTTTCGTACCTTAAAAAGTAGTCAAGTGGAACTTAAAAGTAGTTGCGTATAACTAAAAAGTAGTTTCGTACAACTTAAAAGTAGTTGCGTACAACATATCAAATAGAAGTCTGTGATATTGGCTGTACAATTCGTATTGCAAATCGTCTTAAAGTTACGACCTTAGTGTTATAGAGTCCATTTAAGAATATATAATACTTGTATAGATGAAAAGAAGAGGGCATAATAATGTTATAAACGGACAGACACTGTTTATCATTTGCATCGCATCCTGAAACAATTCATACTCACGACTTCCATTATTTGTGGAGTAAGACCCCTGACAGAGGGTAGAAGCCTCTTATTAAATACAATTTTTATGCGACGAGACCTTTTTCAGACAAAAGAAATGACTATTCCGTTTTTTTTTAAACATTGTAGCTTGCAACAATAATGTGTAGCTTGCGATTATAAAACTTAGCTGGCATTTATAGGAATTCGCAGCTGTTTGGCGAAATATTAACAAAAGTAATCGGAAAACCTCGGATAATTCATGAATCGGATGTATAAAGGTAGTCGGACCGCCTCGGCCATTTCCCTAAATAGGACTACTTTTGTGACAGACGTCAAAACAAAGAAGGCAGTTCGGATGACAGCTCACTACAATAAAACGCCTTTTAAAACTTCAATTTGCGGTGGCTTCAAATTTAAATCATCCAATTTTAATTTACCCAGCGCAGCAGACACGTAACTGCCGAACGATGCCATTGCCTATGTTTTGTGCGAGCTACATTTTAGGCATATTCTTCTTCCGACTTCCGACGAATAAAACTATCGTGATTTCAGTAAGTACCATTGCACTAGATACACCCGAAGGATAATTGTCCCGAGGACGGAATTACCCGACGAGTTTCGTTCGTAACAAAAGAAACCGAGTCCATCTACATACATCCGAGAGATGATTCGTGAATTATCCTAGGTTCTCCGATTTGAAACCTAGTATACCTCCAATTAAAGAGTATCAAAATTAGAGTTAAAATGTTTCAAAACTAGGGGTTTAGGGTTCGAATAACAGTATGGGCATGCATGGTTAACTTTTTTCTTCCTACTTTTCTCTTTGACATTTTTTTTGCTCTACCAGATGAAGAATATAACATATGTAATTTTTAGATTTCATTTTGTAAATTAAATTTATTACTTGATATATTCAAAGTCTAAACAAATCGAAAATATGTGGTGAAATTATTTTATATTTTCAGCATCAACCAAACTAACTATAGAACATTTTGGACAACTCTGAAATAAACCGTTTGGCTATCAAGAGCTCTGCATTGTTTGTAATAAAGCACAGTAATAAAAAATGGAAAAATCAGCCTACAACGTGCTGAATTTGTAAAGAATTAATTACATGTTTAGGGCAGTTTGAGTCAAACCAGCCAAGTAACATGTTTGGTTGGTTTGTCTAATGCTATAATGTTTCCAAACTGTACATAATAGCAAAATATTTCTCCTAAAGAGGATATAACATAATATTTGGAGTTTTCTAATTTCTAAAAAGGAGACACCTTAAATATCAATTAAGAAAAAAAAAATCATAAATTCCAAATTTGATGGAGAATTTACTTATACTTTCGCATACACATCCATTTAAAGTATATAACACATCACTTGAGTTAATTTTCAAATTCTTATATTGTCTATTACACTTACTTTACCTTAAGGCTTAACATCCTGCTTACATTTCTGCGGACAGGGGCGAATAACTCAAATTTAACACAATTAGGACCGAAGTCCCCCAAACAGGTATGTGTGAATGTGGTATCCGAAAATTTGCCTATATAAAATAATTGTTATAACATCGTATCCCTGTTTAGGGGTTTTGAAGCATAGTTTCTCAAAAGTGTAATTCAGTCTAAGTTAAGACCATTTTGAACCCTTTCTTAATTGTTGACTGTACAAATAGTGAAATAAATCGCTCTTAATATTTATTCTTTCCAAATCTATAAAATAGCACAACGAGGTTTTCAGCTCAAAATATCGATGTCAGACCGTTGTTCCTGGTTGATGATATGTGAACTGAAATGCAAGTGGCCACATGTTTTTTCTTACTTTAAAAATTGCAAAGTTGTTCAGTGAGGATCAGACAGAAAATATATATTTGTAATGATGGTGGGGCGTTAGGGTTTACTTTTATTCAGGTAACAATACTGTATTTGCTTGAGAAAGAAAACGTTGGTCTAAATTGTCGGATATCACCTTTTTTTATATACGTGGTGCAAGTTGAATTAGGCATCTGACTACAACAATCACATTCTTAAAGGCGTCATACTTTGGCGAAGACGCCAAAATGCTGCGTTAACTACATGTTTCATTTTTAAAAAATCGGCTATAGCTGCAGAATCGTAAGGGTTGTGCGACCAACTTGACCTGCTGAGTTTTGAGTTTATTCGCTAAGTAAGCAAAAAATCCCATGTTCGAGTCCCGGACTGGTCGTATATTTTTATGATCAACATATTTATTCACAAAATCGGTTCAATAGGAAGACTACTTACGAAATGATTGGTGACACTGGAGTGACCTTTATCGACATATATAATGGTTACGTTTCTGGTGTTGATAAGCATACATAACTGTATTTGATTATAATAAAATGTTACGCAACATTTACTGATAAGTGTCAACATGTGCAAACAGTTAAACGTAGCAAGACTAAATGCACTTCCATATAATATTGATATCAACTGATCCTTCAACTTGACCTACGCATCGTGGCTCCTCTAATGGTGGTCTTTCTAAGGAAATAATAGTTTAAACGTGGTATTAACAGTGTGCTTTTTTTCTCTCGTACAACCAAACAAAAATGTTTATCCCGCGAAATGCTATTTATTTGGCGCCCTTTTTTCCAAGTGAAAACTAAAGCATAACACCCCATATTTCCTATCCGAGCTATGCTGCACAGTTAGCTATTTTCAAAATAAGTAACTCACGTGACAACTTACTTTTGAAATCACGTCACATGATCATCCGGCAATAAGCTTTGGTGTCGGTATCTATTTTAGCTGAAATCCCCATCGTACTTATATATAGATTCCGCGTGATGTCATAGGCTCTGATAAGACAGTTTAAGGCAGCCATCTTTGAAGGCAGAAGCTAATGCAGGCTGAAATCTGGAAATATGTGCTTATTAAACTAATTACTGTGTTTTTATTTTTCAGTTTGTTTTACTGAATTTTATGTCAAATTTAACAGCTTTTATTAAGTATTTTAGATATCAAAATTTTATTTTGATAGTTAAAAAGGTAAAAAATACACTCAAAAAAGATACACTGTTCATTGTGTTTAAGGATGAGCCAATAATTTTATTTATTTATGTGTATTAATCCTTTGTGCATTTATCAATTTAAAAAAAAATAAAAAAATATTGTATTTAAAAAAGAAGAATTTCAAGAGCTTTCCAATTGTGTATAGCTTTTAATTTTTGGACCACAAATGAAGTAATTACAAGAAAATACAATTTACGCTTCTATACAATTCCATAAAATGGATGTATATCTTCGGTACACGTTCGAAAAAGTAAAATAGCCGAGGTGTTCTAAGTGGGTTGAGCTTTGCTTTCCCTATAGCACAAACAAGGCTACAATGTTCTATCCCCATTTTCGAATAAAATATGTTGCATGCAAATGAGTTGTTGGTGCATCCGTTATATTAACGTAAGGTAGTACTAATACCACAATGACTGCACACGAAAAAGCCATAGATAATGAATTTGTTATGAACTCTGGATTAGCTTTGGTACTTTTTCGGCTGATGTGAACACATTTTAACAAAGACATCACGGACACATCTCAGTTGTCAATGTGTACAAAGTTACAGTTAAATGTTATAAAGATGTTATTTTTATAGTTATCAACATATCTTACCATCGTCGGATACCCCCGGTTGATTCTATTACGTTACTCTCCATTCATCACCCGTGGGCAAATTGCTACTCATTTCGTCGTTTTGTTTGAATAGAACAGAACAGACATTATCCAATCAGATGATAGGTTACAAAATTAAATACTCTTCAATCGGAAGATCAATACGGTGACCTGAGAACGTAAATATGGCGACCGGTACAGCGCATCGCAAGTGTAAAGCATGTCTGTCAGATGACAGTGCCATCGAAGTGGTATATAAGCGTAAACTTGATTGGTTGGCAGATCCGCTGGATTTTCTTAGCGAACCAACAGGATTGCGGCATTTCATAGTAAACAAAACGACGATATGAGTAGCAATTTGCCCACGGGTGATGAATGGAGAGTAACGTAATAGAATCAACCGGGGGTATCCGACGATGCATATCTTACATGTAATCAAACATATAGTCAGAAAATATGCGATTCGTCAGACTCTTTGCATCTCTTTTGTTAAATATTTACATTTCTTCCGTAGCTGTCGATTACTTGTTGCCATGGAGACGTATGATGTTTGTGTGGTGGGCGCTGGGATGATTGGGAGTGCCACTGCCAGACACCTCTCGAGCAGACCGGAAGTGAAAGTATGTTTGATTGGACCATCAGAACCAAAGGTCAGTTATTTACTGTTGTCATATTTCAGCCTATTTTAAATCTTTTTATGCAACATTTTGTAGTTAAGGAGGTATCCGACAGTTTGCGTATATCACATACATAGCAATATCTTACCCCTGTTTGGGAGAACACGGCGGCGGCGGTTTGGCTCCAAACAGACTGGCGCCAATTTGTCGACCTTGTTACTATTTTAAGTAACAGGCTCCTATTTTAATATGACTATAGTTTTCACATAAAATTCAAGCCCTAAATCTTATATGCAAATAAGGTCAAATAATAATGGCGGCCTGCTACTTAAAATAGTAACTCGGTCAACAAAATATATGTGTCCCCTATACTGCTTTAGACTAATTAATGAAGGTTTTGATTTCTGACTCGATAATTCGGCAGTTCAATAGTGATGGCTGAGATAAGCAATAATATTTGATAATGACAACGTGGGATTTTTGCTTCACTTTTCTCATAGGTGGAGCGACTAAAAGCTCAGTATTTCGCGCCAGATCTTTATAAGGTTGTAATTGTTTTTGTCTTTGTTTTGTTTGTTTTTTTGTGTGTTTTTTTTTCTGTTGTTTTTTGTTGTTTGTTGTTGTTGTTTGTTGTTGTTTGAATAAAAGAAAACTGGTCGAAACTCAAAAACCACAATCAATGTAGTGTGACAACGAACTGCTCATTGCAGGCAACCAATTCCAGCGGAAATATTATAAAAGAAAATTATTTTGACATTATAGACTAACATAATCATAAAAGTGGCAAAGCATGTTGGCTTGCTATTCTATTATATAGGCTTCTTTATATGGAACACTTTTCTTACTAAACTGCGCATAGTCAGTTCCAGACAATAAATAACAATAACATACATTTCACTATTAACTGTTTTTATAAATTGTTATTATATGTGTTACATGTATAATGTATTATCTGCAAGATTTGTATTGTTACATATGATTTTTCAATGGCCATCAAATCCTTGTTTGATTCGCATGCTCTTTGTGGCACCTGTTATGTCGCACATATTTTATGTCTGTTTCTTTTTTTCTTGTAAAGATATGAAATATCACCAGCAGTAAAAATAACTTGACATATGTGTGAATTATAAAAATAGTTATTATAGTTATCCACTATAGTTAATGCATTTTTATTGTCAAACTGAGATAAAAATGTTACGTCGGTTGAATATTCTTGTAAATAAGAAACCACCATTACACTATATGACTTCTCCATATGTGAAGAAATGAAAGTTATTACAGGTTGCTGTTGCTTTTTTACTAACTTGGTCACTGACAGGAGAGTTAAAAGCCTCGGGAGCGTTGTCGCAAATGACCATACCGCTTTTAAGCGATGCTTCAAGCAAAGAATTCGTGTTAGTTATTTATGCATGTTATTGAGATTTCGTTCATGATTTATAAAAGGTATTTTTCCAAAAGATATTCGTTAATGCACAAGTCTATGCATATACATATAGCATTGTTTTGTTACTGTTGTTTATTTGTTTGTTTCGACACAGGAGCGTTCATTAGATCGTGAAATCTACGGCGCTTATTACGACGAAGCAAGAATCACGCGTTCCACCGACAAAGATCCTACCTGGGCGCTTCTTGCACAAAGATCAATAGAGCGTTACAGGGACTTGGAACAAAAATCACGTGAGTTGAACTAAAAAACGGCTTGGTTGACATCACCTGAACATAACTACTAAGTTGCTTAACTATTATATATTTAAAACCGCTTTAACGTGGATGGCTTTATATTTGTGAAATATGTTCAGTTCTTGTTGCATTTTTTAAATGTTCAGTTCTTGTTGCATTTTTTTTTTAATTTCCTGGTTAGCCCGATTATCGGTGATTTAATTTTGTTTCACTCTAGTCAGCACACAAAATTTATTTTTTTAACACAGCAGTGTAATCAACAAGACAAATATTCCTGTTCTTGAACTATCTTACCACAGCTTTGGGCAATTTGGGCATAATTTCTGCATATACGCACACTTAAGTCAAAAAAGAGACGATTTCATACAATAACTATATTGTTAGACAGTAAGGTACTTTTCGCGAAAAATGCTGTAAATGTTCATCATTTCTAACTCAATAAATAGATAGAGATATTGGTGTCTGCTAAAAACAGATATTGAAGTCAGAGCGGATTACCCGGATGACTATATAACATGATGTCAAAAGAGAGTGGTCAAATTCTAAGTTTAAAAATAGCTATCTCTGCAGCGTGACTCGGATAGGAAATCCCTGCAATGACGAGTGGTGATTTCTGCTTGACTGTTCCCACAGATGTAGGACATCAATTAACAGCATTTTGGAGGACCTTTTCCGGCAACAATGACTTGTTTATTTGAGAAAATAAATTTTGGTCCAAACTGTCGGATACCACTTTTAAGGGCATTTAAAGAAACGAATCTGTATTTCTACAGATTGAAAATTTTCAAATTATTTTACTGTCTAGCTAAGCAGCCCTTTAAATAATCTCATACGTGCATAGAAAATCAGTATGCAAGAGCATAATCTGTTTTTAATTAAATATCGGAACAAAACAAAGAGTACTTGAATACTTGGTTTTTATATCGCTATTGTTTTGGTCAATGACCAACATATCGCCACTTTTTATACATTTCTATGCGCATTGAATACTAATATCTTTCTGCTCGATAATTCGCATCTCTTCTAGTTATTTTGTATTATTTGTACATGTATTTTTGAAAATATGGTTTAACTCACTGTTTATCGTCAGTCGGAACACCTCGGATAATTCAGGAATCATCTCGCGGATGTATGTAGGTAGTCGGTCATTTCCCTAAATAGGACTACTTTTGTGACAGACGTCAAAACAAAGATTACAGCTCGGATGACAGCTTACCACAGTACGATGCTTGTAAAACTTCAATTTGTGGCGGCTTCAAATTTAAATCATCCAATTTTAATTTACCCAGCGCAGCAGACACACAGCTCTGTCAAACGATGGAATTGTTTATGTTTTGTGCGAACTACATTTTAGGCACATTCTTCTTCCGATAGCGTTGAGTTATATGTGTATTACCTAATCTTAGTTTGTCGTATTTCCCAGTATAATATTTGTTTTGATGGAGGAAAACCCGAGACAAAGATCTTTGTAGAACCTCCTCGTACCACGTAAGCTGTGCGACGTTGTCGTATGTAGTTCTTTGCACGACCGGGACTCGAGCCCCCGCAGAAACAGCCCCCCCCCCCCCCCCCCCACACACACACACTCCAGACACTATTTGTCTTTTGCCAAGTTGCATACGGACGGATACGGACTTCTTTTTTGCAAAATAGCGAAACTGGAGCAAAACAGTATTGATAAATTATTTGTAGAGTGTATATTTCAATTGTACTTTAACCTTGACTGTATTTGAATTGCATCGGGTAATAACATTTTATGTCTGCTGTTTCAGAAATAAGTTTCTATCGTGAAAATGGAAACATGGCGCTGGGCACCGCTGGCTCAACATTTATCAACAACGTGCGAGGAAATGCACGTCAACAGAATCTCGAAATCAAAGAATTTGATTCCAGCCGTCTCAAACGAGAGTTTCCTTATTTTAACATTGCCAGTACAGACCATGGCATATTTGAAGACAAAAACGCAGGAATAATAAATCCACGGCAACTCGTGCGTGCACAACAACTGATTGCGTCACAACAAGGTTGCACCATAATTGATGACATAGTTTGTGACGTCCAACGCAAAAAACTAGCAAGTGGCGGATCAAGCATGGAAGTTCTCACTGAAGGAGGTCGAAAAATCACGTGCAAGAAGGTTTTACTGGCTACAGGGGCATTTACATTAAAACTGGCTCGAGTATCACTGGATTTGCAACTGGCGCCATTGACCGTAGCACTTGTCGAGGTAGATGCAGAGTATGCTGAAAAATTGAAGTAAGATATATATTTTTATTATTTTTGTCTGTAGCCGTTTGCACATCAGACTTAGAAATTGCGCATGTGCTTCAAAATATATATATTTATACTTGCTGCCACTATAGTCCCAGGTGTACGATAACTCTTTCTAGCTTGGTTGGAATTTATCCTTGCTTTGTTATAACAAGTATTGATTGCAGTTAACTTGCTATGTTATTCACTTAAAAGAGAATTTGCATTGATGTTTTTTTTTATGTAAATCTACTCACATAACAGTCAAAATCTGTAGGGCGTCGGTTCAAGATACGGGAGGCCCGGGGTTCGATCCCGGACAGCGACATACCAAAGTCGTTAAAAATGGTAGTGGTATATTATATAGCTTCCTTGCTAATGCTCAATCAAATATAAGGGTAGTTCCACGACTGGTTGGCCCGGTGTCAGGATAATGTGACTGAGTGTGGTATCATGCCAGGTGTCCACGGCATGCTATACACAGTGAAGGCAGCATTACATCTGCTTCAAGCGAACACCGTCTCCAAATAACTGAAATAATGTGGGTGGGGCGATAAACGCAACAAACAAACATAAGTGTCATGTAATTCTTAGAGGTAGAGAAATTAAAATGCTTAATAATAAGCCATGATTGCAATAAGCTAATCAAGAAAATGTGGATTTATTTTTAGTTTTGTTGTTGTTTTTTTAAATTAAATTAGTAAGTGGAATAGCAGTATAAATGGTATTCGGTACCGTAGTTCTTATAGGCCAATTTTTCAAAATTCAAAAGATCAATTAATTGTCTACATTATCGTTCAACAATTCGCATTATGTATTTTTAAGTTTTTTTCTTGTTGTAAATGGCAACAATAGCTTAACAAGTATTTGCAAGATTTATTTTCAGGGTTATGTACAACGTGCAATGTATTAGATACCGTAGTCATTCCCCATTTTCGAAATAAAGGAGAAATATAATGAATATTACTTTTGAGTCTTATTTAAAAAACGTTCAAACTTTTAATATAATTCTTATCTCAATTATTGAGATTCCATTTTATGCGCATGCTTCAGTCTTAAGTGTTTTTCGAAAGTTTTCTGCAGTAACTATAAACAAAATACCTAGCCACAAGGGAGGTAAGAATGTAGTTTTAATAGTTAAGTCCCTTTGCATACTAAAAGAGGGAATAACCAGGGTAGGTTGTGGTATTTAAACAGTGTTAATAATAATGTTTTCTTACAATGTATAATTTTTATTGTCCTGATTCGTACAAGCCTTTTTTTACT
Organism: Sinonovacula constricta; assembly: GCA_007844125.1. Lineage (NCBI taxonomy): Eukaryota > Metazoa > Mollusca > Bivalvia > Cardiida > Solecurtidae > Sinonovacula > Sinonovacula constricta. The sequence goes on from CM017559.1 coordinate 32,532,019, forward strand.
AAAACTTTTAAAGCCTCGACAACCCCGCAAATGTTTTAAGTAGGGATGTTAACGAATATTCGAATATTCGAATATCAAGTCGCTATTCGAATAGAGATTTTGGGATTCGAATATTTTATAATTTTTATTCCGCTTTTGTTAATTTCGAAGGAACATTGAAAAGACATTTCTTTAGTTGATCGTAGTGTCCCCAGCGTCTTAAGACGCTAGCGATATGTAGTCGCGTTCGCTCTAAGATAGAGGGGGTGGGTCATGTCTCCTGATAACGAATTGCCATCTGGTTAACAGCATGAAATCACCTTACCGCGCACAGCTCCTTCTCTGCCCCCTCTCCCACTTAGACCTAGTCACATCAACCACATCACCATACAGCTGTGGAAACAGTTGCCAACGTACAATAAACACACGTGTCAGTTCAATGTTGCGGCAATTAGCTACAGAAATTACGTAACACTGACTCTACCCAGCTTCGGTCGGGATAGTGTGTAATAAATACATTATATTAGGCTATACTTGTTGATAACAGTCCACCAGAAGCTAAGAACGTCTTTTCTTTTTTGAAAAGCACAACTAGATCACTGTCAAACAAACTTTAATTGCAAACACTTTCTGTTTTTGTCACTCTACTTCATACTTGTTATTTTATTCCTATATAATACCGCGACATCTGTTATTTTTTGTCACCGCGATTTTCTGTTCTTTGTTTTTGCTTCGTTCTCTCCGAATAACAAAAATGTAAATCTACAGACTTTTTTAATTGTTCGTCATAGGTTTACTTAACACACTTAAAACTCACGAGCTTACAATTTTAATCATTCTTTATATATATACTGGTTGGTACTTCATCAATTTATCAACAGTCAGGTAATCTTGACACTAGCCAATCGCAGTAATTATCGTCATCAAATGGTTTTGTTTACATTCGCCTTTCACCCATAGGCATATGGCGAGCAGGTTCGTAATTGTCACTTGTGTATTGGTAACTAAATGTCCCTAATTGACATGTTATGGCTTCGGATTAACGCCCTTAGCGATATCAGCCAATCACAATTAAACATCAATCCGACCACCAACCAATCAAGACCGTTAATTGGCTGTACACTTGAGCGATTGTGTATTGATAACTAAATGTCTCTAATTGACATGTTATGGCTTCGGATTAACGCCCTTAGCGATATCAGCCAATCACAATTAAACATCAATCCGACCACCAACCAATCTAGACCGTTAATTGGCTGTACACTTGAGCGATTGTGTATTGATAACTAAATGTCTCTAATTGACATGTTATGGCTTCGGATTAACGCCCTTAGCGATATCAGCCAATCACAATTAAACATCAATCCGACCACCAACCAATCTAGACCGTTAATTGGCTGTACACTTGAGCGATTGTGTATTGATAACTAAATGTCTCTAATTGACATGTTATGGCTTCGGATTAACGCCCTTAGCGATATCAGCCAATCACAATTAAACATCAATCCGACCACCAACCAATCTAGACCGTTAATTGGCTGTACACTTGAGCGACTGTGTATTGGTAACTAAATGTCTCTAATTGTCATGTTATGGCTTCGGATTAACGCCCTTAGCGATATCAGCCAATCACAATTAAACATCAATCCGACCACCAACCAATCAAGACCATTAATTGGCTGTACACTTGAGCGATTTTCTATCATAAAACCTTCGTGGTTTTGCCTAATTGTCTTACAATCGATCCAGTATCACCGGCATTTTGTCCTTTAGAAAATGCCGCCTTTAATCATTAATGTATTTTATAAGATTAGTTCACAAAACATAATGGACTGTTGTTGTTATACATTGTTTGCGGTTAGTAGAGTAATATATTAAAATTGTAAGCTATTTTGCATGTGTTGTACAGTTTCATCTAATAAAATTATGATATGGTTTTATTAAGCCCCTTAAATACGTCATATGTTAATACAAATAAGTAATTAATTTCACAAAATGCCTTTAAATTGTAAAGGTTATTACACGAAGTACAACACGTAACAAAAATACACCCAAGTTTAAGGTGACTAATTAATAATGTATATATTATACGGGACTTTGCAGGTCATCTTAACATTGATTGGTAACTTTATAGTTTTTATAAGAGTTTCAATAATAATAATAATAATAATAATAATAATAATAATAATAATAATAATAATAATAATAATTGTTAAGTAGCAATGACATTATTTACGCATTAACTGGCATTCTTCACTGACAGTATTTTCTTGCAAACTACCACTAACCAAGTAAAGAAACGCCCCGTCTGGTACTTCACAATAAACAGGATAATGGCGGATTCATAATATTGCCGTTTGTATTTCAAAAAGAAGAAATCGTCGTTTTAAAATTAAATGCTATGATAAAATCATAAATCTACCACCGCTTCTGCATTAAGTAAGGCTAGCAATGTAAATTGTGGTCAGAAATAAACATTTTACAATGAATAAACACACTGAATGTAATGGAAAATTACCGTGTTATATGCCACTATGATATAAATTCGTTCCGAATATTCGAATATGATTCGAATACACGTTCCGAATATTCGAATATCGTTTTGGGATTCGATTTACATCCCTAGTTTTAAGATGTTTCTGGTTTCATTTCATTTCTGTATATGTGACATTTCTAGAACCTTACTATGAACATGATATGTTTGTCAGGTCTATGCCGTGTGTCATCTACAGCGGCATTGACAACCCCACGTGGTCTCCACAGTTCCCCAGGGAAAACAATGGCTCCAAAGTTGAATTTTATCTGGTGCCTCCAACACAGTACCCAGACGGTTAGTAAACAACACAGTTTACAAAATTAATATGTCATAATTTGTCATGCTAAATGCCACAAGGTAAAAGGCAAGGATAAATAAAACTAAACGTGTTCTTGTTGTTGTTGTTATTGTTTGTGTTTCGTTTTTGTGTTGTTATTTGTTGCTGTTGTTGTTTTGTTGTTGTTTTTGTGGTGGTTTTAATACATCGCAGCGACCAAGTATGATCATTATTATAGCGTCGTGCAGCTATTTTGGCGGAAGAAAATCCCAGACAAATGTCTGGGTAAAACAACTTGCGCGCCGCAAGTCAGCTGGAAAACCTTCCCACATTAAGTCCGTCACGCCGAGCAGGACTCGAACCCTAAGAGGTTTAGCGGTTAGAGGAGTTAAAAATCGGCGACATTACCATCTCACCACGGGCTCCCTAACTAAAAATTAGTTTAATGCCTTTATGTAAAGAAAATGTGCTACTTTATGGCACAGTTACCACAATTGAAATCACGTTCAAATTTCGTTTATCCTTATTACCTGCGCGATGGTAGGGGTGCAGAAATGACCAAATTCGTGAACATATATTGTATAAAATTCACCATAACTGTAAATTGGACATATGTTAATTAGTCATCGAGTATTACCAATTGGGCTGTATATTTTATTTAAACTCCCAGTTATAATAGATTTTAGTCTTGTTATATGTAAAGGCCATTGAACCGGTTAGAGAAAATATCACTTCTTCATTGGAAACAGAACAACTGAAAATATGACATACTGAGTCTCACAATTTCTTATTTAGTGACTTGATAGCAGAAAACATGACATACTGAGTCTCACAATTTCTTATTTAGTGACTTGATAGCAGAAAACATGACATACCGAGTCTCACAATTTCTTATTTAGTGACTTGATAGCAGAAAACATGACATACTAAGTCTCACAATTTCTTAGATAGCAGAAAACATGACATACTTAGTCTCACAATTTCTTATTAAGTGACTTGATAGCAGAAAACATGACATACTAAGTCTCACAATTTCTTATTAAGTGACTTGATAGCAGAAAACATGACATACTAAGTCTCACAATTTCTTATTAAGTGACTTGATAGCAGAAAACATGACATACTAAGTCTCACAATTTCTTATTTAGTGACTTGATAGCAGAAAACATGACATACTAAGTCTCACAATTTCTTATTAAGTGACTTGATAGCAGAAAACATGACATACTAAGTCTCACAATTTCTTATTTAGTGACTTGATAGCAGAAAACATGACATACTTAGTCTCACAATTTCTTACTTAGTGACTTGATAGCAGAAAACATGACATACTAAGTCTCACAATTTCTTATTAAGTGACTTGATAGCAGAAAACATGACATACTTAGTCTCACAATTTCTTACTTAGTGACTTGATAGCAGAAAACATGACATACTAAGTCTCACAATTTCTTATTAAGTGACTTGATAGCAGAAAACATGACATACTTAGTCTCACAATTTCTTATTTAGTGACTTGATAGCAGAAAACATGACATACTTAGTCTCACAATTTCTTACTTAGTGACTTGATAGCAGAAAACATGACATACTAAGTCTCACAATTTCTTATTTAGTGACTTGATAGCAGAAAACATGACATACTTAGTCTGACAATTTCTTATTTAGTGACTTGATAGCAGAAAACATGACATACTAAGTCTCACATTTTCTTATTTAGTGACTTAATAGCAGAAAACATGACATACTAAGTCTCACATTTTCTTATTTAGTGACTTAATAGCAGAAAACACGACATACTTAGTCTGACAATTTCTTATTTAGTGACTTGATAGCAGAAAACATGACATACTTAGTCTCACAATTTCTTACTTAGTGACTTGATAGCAGAAAACATGACATACTAAGTCTCACATTTTCTTATTTAGTGACTTAATAGCAGAAAACACGACATACTTAGTCTCACAATTTCTTACTTAGTGACTTGATAGCAGAAAACATGACATACTTAGTCTCACAATTTCTTATTTAGTAACTTGATAGCAGAAAACATGACATACTAAGTCTCACAATTTCTTATTAAGTGACTTGATAGCAGAAAACACGACATACTAAGTCTCACAATTTCTTACTTAGTGACTTGATAGCAGAAAACATGACATACTAAGTCTCACAATTTCTTACTTAGTGACTTGATAGCAGAAAACACGACATACTTAGTCTCACAATTTCTTACTTAGTGACTTGATAGCAGAAAACATGACATACTTAGTCTGACAATTTCTTATTTAGTGACTTGATAGCAGAAAACATGACATACTAAGTCTCACATTTTCTTATTTAGTGACTTAATAGCAGAAAACATGACATACTAAGTCTCACATTTTCTTATTTAGTGACTTAATAGCAGAAAACACGACATACTTAGTCTGACAATTTCTTATTTAGTGACTTGATAGCAGAAAACATGACATACTTAGTCTCACAATTTCTTACTTAGTGACTTGATAGCAGAAAACATGACATACTAAGTCTCACATTTTCTTATTTAGTGACTTAATAGCAGAAAACACGACATACTTAGTCTCACAATTTCTTACTTAGTGACTTGATAGCAGAAAACATGACATACTAAGTCTCACAATTTCTTATTTAGTGACTTGATAGCTGAAAACATGACATACTTAGTCTCACAATTTCTTATTTAGTGACTTGATAGCAGAAAACATGACATACTTAGTCTCACAATTTCTTATTAAGTGACTTGATAGCAGAAAACATGACATACTTAGTCTCACAATTTCTTATTAAGTGACTTGATAGAAGAAAACATGACATACTTAGTCTCACAATTTCTTATTAAGTGACTTGATAGCAGAAAACATGACATACTTAGTCTCACAATTTCTTATTAAGTGACTTGATAGCAGAAAACACGACATACTAAGTCTCACAATTTTTTTATTAAGTGACTTGATAGCAGAAAACATGACATACTTAGTCTCACAATTTCTTATTAAGTGACTTGATAGCAGAAAACATGACATACTTAATCTCACAATTTCTTATTAAGTGACTTGATAGCAGAAAACATGACATACTAAGTCTCACAATTTCTTATTTAGTGACTTGATAGCAGAAAACATGACATACTTAGTCTCACAATTTCTTATTTAGTGACTTGATAGCAGAAAACATGACATACTTAGTCTCACAATTTCTTATTAAGTGACTTGATAGCAGAAAACATGACATACTGAGTCTCACAATTTCTTATTAAGTGACTTGATAGCAGAAAACATGACATACTGAGTCTCACAATTTCTTATTAAGTGACTTGATAGCAGAAAACATGACATACTGAGTCTCACAATTTCTTATTAAGTGACTTGATAGCAGAAAACATGACATACTGAGTCTCACAATTTCTTTTTAAGTGACTTGATAGCAGAAAACATGACATACTGAGTTTCACAATTTCTTATTTAGTGACTTGATAGCAGAAAACATGACATACTGAGTCTCACAATTTCTTATTAAGTGACTTGATAGCAGAAAACATGACATACTGAGTCTCACAATTTCTTTTTAAGTGACTTGATAGCAGAAAACATGACATACTGAGTTTCACAATTTCTTATTTAGTGACTTGATAGCAGAAAACATGACTTACTGAGTCTCACAATTTCTTATTAAGTGACTTGATAGCAGAAAACATGACATACTGAGTCTCACAATTTCTTATTAAGTGACTTGATATCAGAAAACATGACATACTGAGTCTCACAATTTCTTATTAAGTGACTTGATAGCAGAAAACATGACATACTGAGTCTCACAATTTCTTATTAAGTGACTTGATAGCAGAAAACATGACATACTGAGTCTCACAATTTCTTATTTAGTGACTTGATAGCAGAAAACATTACATACTTAGTCTCACAATTTCTTATTTAGTGACTTGATAGCAGAAAACATGACATACTTAGTCTCACAATTTCTTATTTAGTGACTTGATAGCAGAAAACATGACATACTAAGTCTCACAATTTCTTATTTAGTGACTTGATAGCAGAAAACATGACATACTTAGTCTCACAATTTCTTATTTAGTGACTTGATAGCAGAAAACATGACATACTTAGTCTCACAATTTCTTAATAAGTGACTTGATAGCAGAAAACATGACATACTCAGTCTCACAATTTCTTATTTAGTGACTTGATAGCAGAAAACATGACATACTGAGTCTCACAATTTCTTATTTAGTGACTTAATAGCAGAAAACATGACATACTGAGTCTCACAACTTCTTATTTAGTGACTTGATAGCAGAAAACATGACATACTAAGTCTCACAATTTCTTATTTAGTGACTTGATAGCAGAAAACATGACATACTTAGTCTCACAATTTCTTATTTAGTGACTTGATAGCAATTTTATTGCGTGTAAAACCTTCATCTTTCAGGTCGCTTCTACATCAAACTTGGTCATTTTCACACGGCCATAGATCGTCGACTTACAACTTTAGAAGAGATCAAACAATGGTATGTCCACGGAAATCCAGAACTGGCCAAAGACACGGCGGATTTCATCGTATCCATATTCAAAGGTAATGTGTAGATAGTGCCTATTATTTTGCAATGTTTAATCTACTTTGTTCTGGATCTGCTGTATGTTTTTAGCTTGTCAGTCTACAGCACACATTCTCGCTTTTATTCATACTACCAAATCGGTCTGATTAAGGCAAATAATGTAGATCTAAACGACGAGTTGTTCGTTCTGCTTAAACTGCTTGATGTTAATGTTAAACTTATTGCCATTAATTACAATTGCACAGACCTTCGCCCGTTATCGTGGTGTGGGGACTATTGCGTCATTACGCAGACCAAGACAGACCTGCCCTACATCGACATGGTCACCACGACACTTGGTGTGGCAGTCGGCGGAAACGGGTCCGCCGCCAAATCTTCTGATGAAATCGGGAGACTCGCCGCCGATATGATTCTTGGACAATGGAATGATGACGTCATATCTCGTCACAAGTTTAAGATTCAGTACAAACTGCCTAAACAAAGAAGTCAATCAAAATTGTGATCCTGTAAATTTTGTCAATGCAAAATCAATGTTTTCGTATTTTGCCGCCAAATTTCCGAAGTAAGGAAACTAGTTATCGCTATGATATGATTTTGGACAACAAAACGACGATGTCAGGTCGCATAAAAATATAATTCAATACACTGCAGGTGTGTTTTGTAAATATGGAAGTTTTCGGACTCGCTAAATCTTCCGCTGAAATCGGGAGATACGCCATACGAAAAATCATTCCACTGAGTTGCAAGAATGTGTTTCAATCCACACAAGCTTTCCGCTTTATGGAGATACAGTAGGTAAAACAGTTTTAAAAACGTAATTTTCTTTTAAGTATAGAAATCAACCTAACATTCAATGAATAGACATAATGTGCAGCTAACAACCAAATATGAAAACGTAGGGACTAAATGTCAATTCACTATCCAGCAAATCATTGACAATACAATGTACAAAATCTTAAAAGTGGTATCCGATAGTTTACCACATACGAAATGCCTGTAACAATATTTTCCCACGGTTTCTTGAAATTTGTGCATATTTCTGCAGAAACTCGTACTGAAGTCTGAGTAAAGACGATTTTGAACACTGCATATATGTGAGACGGTAAACATTGCGAAAAGATATCTCTATAAAAGTTCATTCTTTCCAACCAATAAATAAGCACGATGGTGATCTCTGCTAAAAATAGATACCGACGTCAGCGCGGATAACCCGGATGACGATATAACGCTATCTTAAAAGTAAGTTGTCACGTGGTTTACTTAGTTTAAAAAAATGTTACCTCTGCAGCGTGGCTCTGATAGGAAATATGTTTGTAATGGCGATTTGGGGTTTAATGTTTCCCATTTCACATAGATCTGGGGCATCACTGAACAGCATTTTGCAGGACATTTTCGGGTAACAATGACTTATCTGGTTATTTGAGAAAAAGATATTTGGTCCAAACTGTCGGATAGCACCTTTGATATAAAAAGATATATAAATCTAAGGTTGTAGCAAGGCAAGAGTGAAACACCCTCTTTTTCGAATCAAACGGAATATGTAAATTACCTTGGCGTGTGTATTTTACTTGTATGTTTGTTATTTAAGAATATTTGCACACATGTAATTATTATTTATTGTTCTAATTTCACCATACTTGCTAATGGGCGTTTTGATTTTATATGCGTTATCGAAAGATAAAATGTAGATTCATAAAAAAACTGTACACCTACCTGAAAGGGAGACAATACAAAAAAACTTTAAAAGCTAGAGTAATGTCCTTTATAAAGAGCAACGTTGACAATATTAAGTGGCCTTTATGGTTGAATAAATTTACCGATCATTAAGCAACACTATTTCTTTGCAAAAAAACACAAATACAAATAGGCATATAAAACAATTATATAAACAATAAATTATAAACATATGTTACAATAAAAGTTGATATGATGATGTGTTGGGAGTTTATTTTTTCTTGTCCTTGAGGTCACTCTTCATCCGTTTTCACACCATGAGCCACACCTCGTTGTGTCTGTTGGAGAAGGTGTAGGGACCATCATAGCCAGCGTGGAACCACACGTTGTCTTGAAAACTGCTTGCAGCGGACGTGACGTCAGATTTGAGTTGCTGGACCATAGTCTGGTCCTGTGGTTCGTTGTCAAAGCCACCGAATTGTCTGACAGTGGAATAAGGTTAAAATGATAAGATTTTGGAGAATTTCCAAAACATATCTCATTTAAGTAATCTTTTCTATGAATGGAAAACCTGTTCTTTAGTTAGATCCATCGTTCACTTCATAGTTACAATTGTACATTTATGAATTTGATTGATATAAGAGGAACTGGCTGTGACAAAAATAATACATCAAAGACACTGACGAACGGGTGGCAATACAATTAAATAAAATTATATGCTATTGAAATTAGCTAAAAACGGCATGCTTCCACATTTGATTAAGACAACGGTAATGCAATATTTGTGTAACTGTCACAGTAGTGACACTTTAAATCAACCACCTGCCCGGCTTCCAAAGTTGCACAGTTAAGCAAAGTTTTCGTTGGATGGTCTATGGATGGGTGACCGCTGGAAAGCTCAGGCCGGCGTTACATTTGCTTCTTTTTATAAAATCAGTCAAAGAATTGAAATAAGATTTTAAATCTTGCAGCACAGCCATTTTATTACATGTCACTTGTCATTACATGTCACTTGTCATATTTTACCTATGTTGGCACAAGAATGTGTTTAAATTAGTTCAAACTTATTTTGACGGGAAATACTAACTTGACGTAAACTGTGATTTCTGGTACCCGGCGAATATAAACCCCAGCTTCAGTGGGCGCTGGCGGGCTGTCTTGGAGTGAAAAGGGAACCATGAAATGCATGATGTATGTGTTCAAGCCCCCGGCACCAGTTCCCATTTGGTGTTCTGTAACCACTGGGGCGGTCATTGCTATCTTCATGTCTGGAGAGTGGAAAAGAGATACGGACAATGCGAAAAGGCTGGTAAGCATAAAAAGATGGCCGAAATGAACACAACTTTGGAGACTGACTTCGAGACAAAAACTCTGACGAAGGTGCTGATTGGTTATATTATAATCAAATCGTTAGAAATCTGACCAGTCTAATATGAAAATCAATTTCCAAACTGAGCTCAGAGTTGTATAATGTCAGACACTAGAACATGGGAATAAAGTGTTTTTTTATACAATAATAATTTTGTATGTGTATTCTTAATACAACTTGGTCAGAATTGGAATGAATTTCATTTAATCTATATTTTTTTTATCAAAATAGACACACTTTGTCAAACCTCACTGAATAATGTAATAAAATATAACATCTTGTTATTAGTTTCTACGGAAGCATTCTGTCGTTCGTTGTCTTAGGATTGGAAAAAAACAAAAGCGTTGCAACACTTTTTACTATATTTAGCTTTTTTAGCGCAGCATCCTAAATGTGTCCGAACTGCGCATACTTAAGTGCTCAGTCGGAACACCTCGGATAATCCATGAATCATCTCTCGGATGTATGTATTCGGATCACCTCGGCCATTTCCCTAAATGGGACAGCCTGTGTGACAGACGTCAAAACAAAAATGGCATCTCGGATGACAGCTCATTACAGTACAATGCCTGTAAAACTTCAATTTGTAGCGGCTTCAAATTTAAATCATCCAATTTTAATTTACCAAGAGCAGCAGGCACGCTGCTGTCAAACCATGCCATTGTTTATGTTTTGTGCGAACTATATTTGAGGCATATTCTTCTTCCGACTTCCGGCGAACAAAACGATCGTGATTTCAGTAAGTATCATTGCACCAAATACATCCGAGGGATGATTGTCCCGACGACGGAATGACCCGAGGAGTTTCGATTGAAGCAGTACGCTGATTGTTTGGATGGTAACGCGATAGTTAAAATATTCATAAAATGCGGCTCATGTGGTTCTGTCTGTCATAGAATTACACATAACTGTGACCAGGTCGCCTCAAAAATGCCCATATTTTTTCTTAAAAAGAAAGTTAGTTTTGAATTTATATATGTAGAAAATCAAAATGTTAAAATATATATTTAAATATATATTTTTACACATTAAAATGTTATCTATGCAATCGTAACATCTATACTCACTAGCGCTGTTGTTGCCCGAGATGTAGTGAAAGAGTTTGAAGAACATTTGGGAGTTTCTGGCCTTATCGTAGCTAGTAGCGGTGATGTTTGTTGCGACCCAGACCGAGGGTTGATACCGACGTGTCTCGAATTTCTAAAGATGTAAAAAGTGTATGTAAGATACTTTACAAAGAGCAAGGATTTGGACCACCAACTAGACTATCTTCTAATTCGCTTTCTTCCTTCTTGTCTGCTACATCTTTAATTAAAAGCTGCAGTGTTAACATCGGCATACCTGGTTTCTTATGTTCCACAATATCTCGCCAAACAGCTGCGAATTCCTTTTAAGCCAGCTACCCTATTTATGACTGCAAGCTACACATTATTCTTGCAAGCTACACAGTAGAACACTCGACCCTGTTGTCTGGAAAAGGTCTCATAGAACAGCTACGATTTCCTGTTATTGCCTGCTAGACTATCGTCCCCATAAACACGCATTCCATAAGGGGATCCGCTCTGGAGTTCGGCGCCAATAATACACCTTTGACAAAAAATAACAAGGGATTGGGATTGGCCGGCATTTTTGCCGATACTGTGCAGCGACATTTTGTATCATTATAGCAAAGGGGCACTTATGAGGTGTCCAGGGACTGAACCCGGCCGGTCCATTATACTGACACCGACGAGTCAGGCGTAATGCTGTCCCCTTAGCCCCGAGCGTTGGGAGGGAAGCCACTTCTACCAACTTTAAAGTCTTTGGTTTGACCCGGCCGGGGTTTGAACCCTCGACCTCCCGATCCGCAAGCCGACGCTCTACCACTTTAGCTATTGCGGCCGTTAAAAATAACAAGTAAAACGCGGAAACATTGCTTTGAACTAAATTACAGCGACAGAAATATGGTCTGTGTAGCAACTTCCAGCTGTTATTGATGGAAGAAGACTTCAAACAGATGTCTGGGAGAACCACCGGCGCATCAAATAAGCTTCACCATAAATTTGATCAAACTAATAAAATGAAAAGTAAGAACAACTAACGTCATTGGTTTCCAAGACGGTGAACCTTGGACATTCAAGTTCATGACAGAACCAAGGAGGGCTGTTTCCCATGACCCCCTGTAAGGTCGCCATGGCCGAATCTAGGATAAACGTGTGGGCGTGGCCTATCAGGCACGCAGCGAATACAGAGAATAGAATCTGCAACATCCTGGAGGAAGAAATTGCATGGAAATTAGATTCAATGTCATCAAGACAGTAAACAGTGTTTCGACATCAGTTTTCCCCGCAGTTTTGTAACAATAATATTATGACCTATATTTACTACCTCGGGACAAAAAAACAACATAAACCGAATAAACTGACAGTTTCAATTCGCTGTGAATTTTATATTGTTTTTAATTTATCACCTTAATAAAACATCTGTCTAGCTGAAAAGTTACCAGAGTAGGAAAGTCGCCAAGTAGTAAAGTCACCAGGAAAGTCGCCGAGGAAACCATGGCGGAGTAGACTATTTCAAAATTTAGTCAGCTAGAATTTTTACTAAATCCGGAAACAAGTGTAGTAGACAATATACAGAATTTGAAAATTAACACGACTAATGTGGTTCAACCCTAATGTCGATACTCTTCACTTGGAGGTGCGGCATTACATTTGCTCTACCTTAAAAAAATGTTATGCACTTAAATCAATTTATTTGTAACTTACCTTTTGGGCTGAATTGATCCCTATCAACAAATGATATCTTACGGCGATTCTTTGACTTTGTCTAGAACGAGTCTAAATTCCTGGCTTATATAGGCAGAATTAAGACCGCAGAAAAGTTATACAACTTCGGTACCACGTTACTTCTCACGAGATAAGGGCAACACCGGGCTAAACACGTGACACTTGCTAACAGATTCCTTGAGACTACTTATACAAAATTGCCATTATAAAATGCGTGATGCTTATATAATTGTGTTCAGGGGCGTAGGCATGGTATGATATGTCCGCTTGACAGCTAGGGGATGCCGCGGATATATTCCTGGAAAATTTTGTGTTTATAAATCGAATGTGGTGGCAATACAGATATTGAAATTCTGTACATGTCCCAAAGCCTGATTCTAGCAAGTTTTGATCGCCCTGAGGACAGAATGATATAAGAAGTTCTGATTTTAAATACATGAAAAAAAGGCATTTTCTTTGTCCAATAACGAAAAAAGCACGTGTACAGAAACATATCTATATCGATTTACCAGTTTAACATATTTTTGTGGTGCAAGTAGGGCTAATAGTTGATCGCAAGATTTTTTTTTTTGCAGATTTTATCTTTTGGCTTTCATTCTTTGGGGACAATGTGTACGCAGCTGCGTATTCTGATTACAGGCAGCTACGCGCTTGGTGTTCTGTTGTATTAGTTATATAAGTTTACAAGGCGGTCCGAGTTATGGAAGGCTTTCGATTAAAATTTCCAAAACATTTCTTTAATAAAAAATGAAGTAAACATATATCGATAATAAAACAGTCTAAGAAAAAAGCATTGTGTATTTAAATGTTCAACGATGGGGAAAATTATTCAGTATGGAAATTTACCACGTGGACTGTAAGCCTTCAAAATATTATTTTTCCCAGAGAAAACTTTTTTTAAATTGTCGGCTGATCAGCCTTTTAGATTATTTTGGAATCAATTAAATACACACAAGTTGAATTAAAACGTCTGGTTGATCATCGATATTTGAGCACATTCATTATGTGTTGTCGGATCTGTTGTAAAATTACATAAAAACTTGTAATGTGAAATCGCTGTATATTGTTCCAACTCCGAACGGTTATTTCTGTTGTGCGAGTTTAGTTTGGACGATACTTTATACAGGCAATACCAAGTATTCGCGACTGCTCGGTGGTCTCTTTTTCAGAGAAAAGATCCGCGAACGCCGATGTTAAGTCTAACTGGCAAGTATAAAAAAAGAGTAGCAGGCATTAATAAGAATTCGCAGCACTGTGGCGACGTCTTGTTTTACAAAAGAAACTGAGTATGCCGATGTTACCATACTATCCTACCTTTGTAAAGAAATCATTATCGGCGACGCTCAGTGAAGTTTGCACATGGGGAAAGTTTGTTTTGCGGTCTTTCTAAACCTGGTAAAATACGGATCGTTATTCGGTAAATGACGTTCTAGTTTATTTTTATATTTATTTTTGCGTGTAACTTTCAAAATAACTTGGAAAATACATATTAAAATAATGAGAAAGGAAAATATGTTTCGTTCGAGAAAAATACTATCTGAACAATACTTATTTGTGCAATGTGAGGCTGCTGCACATATGCAATTTCTGCTTGTACACTTTAGTTTTATAGTTAATTATAATAATTTTCAACTTTTTTTTCTACACATGTAACATCTACATATGTAACATCTTAGAAAACCTATTAAATAGTTTCGGGTTTTGCTTTTTATTTTGTTTTAAACCATTCTATGGTCTTAGGAATATATGTCATATAATTTTTTTCTAGAGATTTATAGTATGCTGAAAACTTTAAAATAAAAAGAATAACTTTTCAAATGTCTTTGTTACTTGCTCCTATATTGTTTTAATCTGTACCTTTTCGACCTTTTGCGTCGCCTTTGATGCTTTGCATCGATGACTTTTCTTGTTAGCTTTTATTAGGCACAACTGACCGATGCTTGGCATATGACCAAATGACACAAATACACTATTTACATGGTGTCGTTACGCTGAATCGGTTGTCAAATTCGGGTAATGAGAAAGAAAATTGTTTTGTTTTTGAGTTACATCGCAGTGATCAACTGTGGTCATTACAGCGACGTCCAGCTATTTGGTGAAGGAAGACCCCAGACAAATGTCCGGGTAGAACCACCGGCGTAATGCAAGTCAGCTGGAAGACCTTCCCACAATAAGTCCTTCGCCCCGAACCCACGCGGTGGGAGGCTAAGCAGTCAGAAAGTGAAGTGCTGTTGAACGTATTCAATCAATATATAGCGGTTATCGTTGTTGTGTCTTAAATTAGAAGTCAAAATTAAACCAAGTTTTAACGGTGTATATTTTCTTACAGACAATGTTGTAATACGATTGTTGCTACAGTTATGACGTTCTTTAATAGAAATCAATACAATCAATGTTGTTATTCACAATTGTGGTAGGACATGTGTCGGGTTCCCCTCTTTTTCAATATTTGGCTATATAGAGGATCTGATTGGAGTTGTCATTAAATACAAACATTTATTAAACAAGTCCAGGAAAAGTAATTGCAAACGAGGCTGTAGCGAGCTTAGTATCATTTTTCCTGGACGAGTTTTATGAATGGTTGTATTAAATGACAATGAGTGTCTGATTCTTTTTATCACAGGATTTTTAACCGCCATTATACGATTTTACGAAATTTTAACAATACTTCAACTTGATGAAATTGTGGTGTGAGATGAACTGCATCATGATGACGTCATCAATCAAAAAAGCTGTATTTCACAAGTAGGCTATAATTTATATAACAAAATATGTAGCGGGTGTATTGAATGGAAAACATAATGGAATCAAGTGATAAATTTAGATATGCGTCTAAAATCCTAATAATAGTTGCTCTTGTATAGTAATGTCAAGTCTACAATAATTACAAAAGTGAGTAACACTTCAAAGAAGTAAATGGTCAAAATATAAAAAACAATTACTTGTTATAGCATTTCAATGTTTATTTTCAATTTACAAAAGGCATCACTTGTATTAACATTGATGATAAAATTCAATGGTTTTATAAACCATCTTAATAAGTAAGGTTGTCAAACATACATGTATTTCAGACAATCAATTTAAAGTGACTTGACCACAGTTGGTACAAATTGCAATTTTTTTTTCATTTTTTGTTAAAAAAAACCCAAACAAATCCTTGCTAAACCACACTGAATAATAAAATACAATATTAAGTCTTACTATGCCCTGCTGTTCAAGTAGTTTTGAGACATAAATTTTCATATAACTGTGACCATGTCACTTTAACATGCAGCAACACACCTATTCTGGCATTCACAAAATGCAAATGAATCAACTAATTAAAATATTAGTTCTTCCAAGCATCATAGATGACAGGTTTCTTTTTCAAAAACAACTGCAAAACGCAGGCATGAATCTGGGCCGTTTTTGAAGTTAAGCACACTTACAAGGGAAATAACATGTGTAGTAATACTTTTGAATATATTGAGTTCTTTTCTAATGAATAACAGGTAAAATGCAGAACTTCAGACAAAATATGAACAACTAAAATCCTGATGTGTACAAGTTTAATCCTTTTAAACCTTTTCAACTTGATTGGTGTGGTAATCAGATTTTATAACATAGAAACTACGGAAATAAAATATAGCATTCCTTACCCTGGTTAGTCATCGACGAAATGTTTTTGGTACTTTAACATTTGCAATTTTTCAAATGGTGGTTACGCACGTGCTTAGAGTGTGTAATGGTTGACATGCGCCTGGCAAAATGTCTGTCATTGAAAAAACTAACCCATTTATAAAGTTTACTGCCAGAAAAAAAAGCTACATGCTTTTTCATTCCACTGATAAATATGTGGTATGTTTTATCAAGGAGTCCCAACATACAGCCTTAATCAAGTACATAGCCATTATTTTTATATTTGATACCTGGATACAAATCTCTACCTAATTGGTCAATGTTGAATATAATTAATATTTTATTCGGACCAAACACCTGGAGATGAGCTTTTACTCAAGTTACGGGTTTAACATCTTGGAAAATTATATCAATCTACATGAAATTAAACATAATTAAGTTTTGTCAAAAATAATATTAGCAATTTATTTTTACTTAACTTTAACCTATATAAATACTTGTTAACACAAATTATACATTAAGAGATCATAAGTTAGCAATTCCATTAAGATGTCTATATGTTTAACATTTTACTTATAAAATTAAACACAAAGCTTTCAAAACATCTTCGAAGGTGTTTCATTATTAATATAAAAGGATTTCTATATGAAAAATGATAAAAAGTTTTAAAAAAAGGAATAAATGATTATACAAAAATTTACTTGTTTTACAGCATATATTGTTAATTAAAATTCACATCTTTCCTGCCTCACATGTAGAATATTTAACAAAAATTATATAAGAATATTACTGGAAGATTTGACTCACATTAAATTGCTTACATTCAATTCATTTAAAATCAATTAATTAGCCAACAAAAATTTTGAGAAAACACTTGTGTTTAAACAATTAATAAATAATCCAGAACATGCAAAGATGGCTCTTCAGATCATTTAGACAAAAGTAAACAGGTTAAATCTGTTTGGTATTTATTTCATTATTTATTACACTTTGCTCAGAAGTGACATTGAGTGATACTCTCTACAAATTTCATTATCAAAAACGTCATAATTTACTGATAATTTCTACCCATTCCATTACCAAAACTTTATAATTTACTGATAATCTCTACCCATTCCATTATCAAAACTTCATAATATACTGATAACTTTTACACATTCCATTATCAAAACTTCATAATTTACTGATAACATTTACCCATTCCATTATCAAAACTTCATAATTTACTGATAACCTTTACCCATTCCATTATCAACACTTTATAACTTTGAGCAAACAAAACCAGAAGATCAATCTTTTTATCATGCATGATCTTAAAAAGAAACGTTTTCATGTTTCATGGCTTAAATATAGTTTGATTTTGAAAGAACATACATGTACCTTTGAGGTAACAAAACCAGATTTCTTTAATGGGATTTCTAATACTATTTACCCCTCCACTGCTGTTTATATGTGTTTTCTATGCAACAAGGAATTTTCAGTCGGTTTAATGCTTTGGTACCATACAACAACTATGGTAAATCTGATTTTTTTTTCGAGTTTCTGTAACAGGTAAACCATTTTCTCACAATTTATTTTACTTATACTTATTACTATAAATGCAGAAAGTTTTACCATCACAACTCTGGCTAAGGAGAATTGAAAAAAATGTTTCATAGATTCTATTGTTAAAATATATTGCATGACAATTATAGCGACATCCATCATTTGGTAGAGGAAGACCCCAAACAAATGCCTGGATAGAACGACCAGCACATTGCAGTTCAGCTGGATCAATTTTCCACATTCAGTTCTTCTCCCCTGAATGGGACTTACCCCCACACAATGGGAGGCTTCAGTTCTTCTCCCCTGAATGGGACTTACACTCACACAATGGGAGGCTAAGCAGCCAGAGGAGTTATAAGTCGGCAACATTGCCACTACGCCACAGGCGTCCCTGTAAAAACTTAAAATTTCTCTCACACAATTTCCCTTTCTACTTTTGGTTTAGTTATTTTGTAATGCACCACTCATGATAGACATACAGATCTGTCATTTAAAGCTTGTTTTTACAGTCCGAGGTCAAAAACAAATCGCTATGGCCACTATAAGGCAAGATGAAGCCTCTGAGAACTTCATTCCATGAAAAATAGTATGTATTTCTACAGCATACTAGTGCTGTTTCAATCGAGAAGAAAAGCTGAGTAGCCGCAACCAAACTTCTCAGCCCCTCAGCAAGTGGTTCTACCCAGTCTGGGGTCTTCCTTCATGAAAAATTAGCCTGAAATTGCGAATATGACCATAATTGTGTTGGTGCAATGTAACAAAAACAATCAATTCTTAACTAAATAGACCCATATCGTTCTTCCTTGTTTGCACATGAATACAATGTAAAACTGTTAAAAACATATCTCCGCAACATAACGAACTGTTATTCCTTCAAGAATACAACATGCTCAAGATAATGGCATACAGGAATCACTTGCTACCTTGAGCAGGACTCCCGACAGCAGTGAGGGTGTTAATGAAAATGATATTTAAAGTATGTCCTACTTTCAATTGCTTGAGACAACTGATATTCAGCTTCAATTCAAGAATGAAGCAAAAAACCCCATAGGCATATTACATCATATCAACATAAAAATAACTCACAGTTGCAACAGTCAAAAATATATATCCATGTGCACCAACTCAAATTCACAATGAAGAAATCCCTGAAAACTTTTCATTACAACATATCACTAATAAAAGTTGTTTGTTCAATTCTGGATGTGCCAGACATCAACTGTTTTAAAACTTAAGAGAATTTATTGTCAACACGAAACCGCACTGTAATCAATAATCCAACTCCATTATCACTTTTATCACTTTCAAGAACTCAAAAATTAGGTCATCTTTTAAACACTTTAACATTTAGTAAGAAAAATACTTAACTGAAAGAAGCTGTGTCTTTATACAGCATTTCACAATATGTTGCTGATTTTATTACAACGAACATAGTTTAAGTTTGCACTTTATAAAAAGAGCCATTGATAATTTCATTATTTTATGTCATATGCATTTATGGCTACTGTTGTTAAAAAAACAAAAAAAAAAACAAACTTGTTGGTATACAACAGTTTACTTCTCCATGGCAGGCTTGAACGAGGCGGCAAGACTTCCTATTTTAAGAAGACTGAATTTATACATAGGCTATGTTGCTTCTGAAACCCTAGAGTGGCTTCCCTTCCAAAATCCTAGAGTGGCTTCCCTTGGTCTTCTCTAACATCTGCAGGCTTACACAAGCACCCTTTTATGATGCATGCTTTCGTATTCTTCTTTCCAAAACTTAAAAGAGACTTCTTTTTGTCTTCTCTAGCATCTTTATGTTTCCAAATGCATGCATTCCAACCTACTTACTATGTATGCCCCATCTGGTATTTTATAATGTATATGTGATCTCTGAACTCTTCAGCTAGTTTAAAGACCTCTGTGGATGCTATAACAACCCATTATAAGGACCATCTGCATAATCCTCTAGTCTCTTGCCTTCAACATTGTGTGTATGCAACTACCAAATTTGAGCATGCTCTTGTATCTAATGCTGACCGTCATTATCATACATACTTAAGGATTCGGTAACCATGTATGTACTCTCTAGAAGCAATTGAAACATTGTTTCACACACTTGACCATATTGCTGTTGCTTTTTGAGTAAGCTAGATTTCATCAGACAAAATGAAGCAGGCCTTTTGTGCATACTCATGCATTTATTTAAATGAGAGACTATCCCTGTGCCCAACATCCATTTAAGAGACTATCCCTGTGCCCAACATCCATTCAACATATCTTTTATCATCTCTAGCATTCAGTAAGGTTATCTTTGTCAATTCTCTAGCAGCCATTAAGCAAATCCTTTATCATGCTTTTGCAGCCAAATGAACACATTAAGCTTTCAATAACTTCTGTTTTGAATGAAAGGACATCCATTTGCAATGATTGCCTTCCTTCCCAGCACACCTCAGCTTCCACGTGTATAAACCAGTGACCCATCGACAATGAATTAAAACCAGTAAAGTTTTAAAGCAGTTTTTAATTGCCCATAAACTTCATATTTAATATAAAGTATTGTTGCTCCGAGGGAATAACCATCTCCTCCATTTAAGCACAAATTTTGATAAAACAAATCCTCACATTTGATTGTAGCTTGCGAATGTGTCGTTTTCACATCTTTTGACAGGAATTGCTTAAGATGGCGACAGCACAGCTTTTCCTGTTTACAGCACAATTTTTCCTGTTCAGCACAACTTTTCCTGCTTGCATCACAACTTTTCTTGTTTACAGCACAACTTTTCCCACTTACAGCACACCCTTTCCTGTTTACAGCACAGCCTTGCCTGTTCACAGCACAGCCTTTCATTTTCACAGCATATCCTTTTAGTTTAGGAAAAGAAAAAAAATTACCATAATGTTCCAAGTCCAAGTTTAAGCTCATTTCCTTCATACAGCCTGGTAGAAAGCATCTACCTTTGTTAACAATTTGTTTGATTCTGTTTTGTAATCTCAACAAAGTCCACAGGTATAAACCTTGTTCAATTCCTCATGGATTCCTCTAAATTCAGTCCTGATGATTTGTGTCAGAATAACTCATGCTATGTTTGTTTCAATCACTGTCATCACTGTCTACAATTTTCTTTCTTTTCTTGGCCCGTGGCTTGGTGCATTCCTCCTAAAAAAAAAAAAAAGAGAATAAAAGTAAAGCTCTGAGACAAACAACATTTCATCACATAACCTACCGCACGAGCGTGAGGTAACACTCATGCATTATTTTTGGTAACTCACTAGTTAGTTATCGTAGTGTGACGTCATTATCGTAGTGTGACGTCATTAAGGCTGTGTTGTGTATATATCATTTCCTCATCACTTTGTTGTCGCCGTCTTATGGATTTTGTTGGACAATTTCATTTTAATAAATAAAAAATAAAATTTTAGTCATGGTGTAAACGAATCTGTACCCTGTTTATGGAAAAAGGCTGAGTAGAGTGGAACTATTTTTTGTGTTACACAAGTCAAGACCGATTGTTCATACTATAAAAAGATGCATTGTAAACAAAAGACAGCTGATGTTTTGGCTATGTGATAAATAGAATCTAATATTCGTAGTCATTAGGAAGTAGAAGCTAAGATGTCAAGTTATATGTACAATGAAACTAGGTCTGTGCTTTTAGGAACAAAGACAGTGTTGCTGTACTTGTGTGCTTCAACCTAAACAAGTCAGAGAAGGTTCTCATTAAGGACTCTAAAAAAAGAAACAAGAAAGTTTTCCATGGTGACTGTATTCAATAAATATAGCAAAGATCCACAACGAACTTAAAGTCAAACTAATCAAGACATGCTAACAATATGCAAAACTAAGCTTGGTATTTACCAGTCAGCCAATCACGACATGCCAACAATATGTGTAACTCTTCTTGGCATTTACCAGTCCTGTAAAGTTTCTTCAAAATCTGACCAAATGTTTTCAATAAAGTGCAGATTAATCTCATATACAGACCAACTGACAGACCAACAGTTGGGATTCCAATATAGCCTCCATATACTTACATGGTATCTCGGGGTATCCTAAGAGCTCGTTTACTCTAATAGAATATCTGTCATCCCATTAAAATGAATTAGGGCCAAAATTTCGCGCTAAAACCCTATTATTGTTTTGTTTTGTTACATTGCACCAACAAAATTAAGGTCAAATTGGCAATGTCCACTTATTTTTGGTGAAGAAGACTTATGTCTGGATAGCATCACCGGCTCACTGAAAGTTCCCACCCTGCCTAAGACTCATACTCATATGGTGAGGGGAAGAGGAGTTCCAAACCTGTGACTAACCATTTGGCCATCGGTGCCCCCACAACTGTTTTAAACATAACATCTACTTTTGGTTGAGTGGTAAGACAATTGATTTTGAGGAGGTCCCAAGTTTAATTATGCCATTATTTTTTTTGAAAGACATTTTTTTCTATACTGCCTCATATAACTTGTCATACCACAAATAGTATCTTCCTAATCAAATATTAATAAATAAGGTGAACTAAAAACACAGCTTAAGGATAAAAACACTTGCACAGTCACACTGACAATACCTACCTCACTACTCGAAGATTCACTCTCAGAATCGTCATACGGCGTCTTTTTGTTTTTGCCTGATTTTGAAGAGGTTGAGTTTGTGGATGCTGCTGCAGCCGCCGCTCGTCGTCCTGGGAGACCGCGTAGAACACGTGTTGATTTGTAATCTATAATGTCCTCAGCCAGTGCTAACAGGTCACTAAATCTGGTAGAAAGGCAAGTAACATATTAACAAATCTTTTTATATGAAGCAGTTCTCATGGGGATGTTCTTACTGCTTCACTGCCAAAGATTTAAATAAATCACTAGTGAACTTAACTCGGCATTTGATGAACAGGTGGAACAGTTTTCAACATAAATCCCACACTGTTCCCAAATTCCTTCCCACAACCCATGTACCTCCAATAGTGTGAAGCCAGATAAGTGTTGCTGTGTTACATTGCACCAGCACAATTATTGCCATATTGGTGATGTCCAGCTAATTATTGGTAAAGGAAGACCCCAGATTTACTGCACCACACATGAAAGTTCTCACCGAACGACACATGAACCCACGCGGTAAAAGACTGATGAATAACAAGTCAGTGACGCCACCACTGGCACACCACAGGTCAGCATGAAGACCTTCCAACATTAAGTCTTTCGCCCAAACTAAGACATGAACTTGTCTGTTTAAAAAGGCTGAGCAGTCAAAGAAGTTGGTGGTATTTTGAAGCAGATGAAGTGCTGTTATTACTGTAGGTAATATCAGGTTACAGTCTACTTTCAAGCTAGTGCTTGTTCAGGTAACTTGACAGTTTACCCCCTGGTCATTGGGTGTATTTGCTAATCCCATCCTATGGAGGCCGACACATGATGCTGGGAAGTTATATTACTGACCTGAATAACCCTTGTTGGTACCCATTTAAACACCTGGAATAATTTGAAGTAAATTTCTTGCTCAAGGAAATTAGCGGCAACCTGACTGGAGATCAAACCACATACACCATGATACGGACTCATGCATCCTACCACTGGACTATTCCGCCCCTTGAGCACTGTAAATAGCATACCAAAAATATTGACATGATGCTAGCCTTAATCACATAACCCTTGAACAGATCAGCCAGTCACGGAACTACCCATATCATCTAGGCACCCCACACAATTATATTACAAGTGGTGTAGAGTGACCTACTACACTTACAGGGCAAGTCTAAAGAAAACTTGTCAACAATTATAATTTGCTTACTTTGTTTTCTGTGTTTCACTTGCTGTCTGCTGTACCTGCTGAAGGGCCAGTTGTATACTCTCATGATTTAATACTGAAACATACAATAATCATTTTGACATTAATCATTCTGGTATTAATCATTTTGGTATTAATCATTTTGGTATACATTCTCATAAATAACATTGTAATTATGTTTCCTTTTGTAACATAGCACAATTACAATTTTGGTCATATAAGCAACGTCCAGCTAATTAATGGTGGAGGAAGACCCCAGTCTTATGTCTGGGTAGAGTCACCGACACGCTGCAGGCTAGCTGGAAAACCTCCCCTCATGAAAGTTTGCCCCAACTGGGACTCGAACCCATGAGCTGAGGGACTTAGGCGTTTCAAGTCAGCAACTCTTAGCACTTAGCCCCATGTGCCCTAACTATAATTAATATCTTATAGTTAATATAAAAAAAACACACACACACACAAAGTATGTTTTATAACTAAAATGAAACTTTATTTACAATTAAATTAATAATTATCTGAACCAAAAAATAACAGTAATCATTTGCTTGCTAGAAACACCTTTCCCCAACATAAAACATACTCCATCTAAATTGTGTTTCCAGTAAATATAGAGTTATAATGACTTATCTGAATTCCATACATCTTTAAATTGATATCATTGTGGATCAGATTTCTAAAATGGGTATATTACATTTTAATGTACAATCAGTTTCTTGTAATTGCCTTATAGGCCTTAATCGTAAGACATTTACAAAAAACATTTATCATAGTCCTTGAAAAAGTAGGAAGAAAGAAAAGGGCTTTGTATTTGGTCAAGTTGGTGAGGTTCAGCTAATTGTTGGTGGAGGAAGACCCCAAGACTTTTGTCAGGGTAGAACCACTGGCACAGGTACGTTGGCAAACCTCCCTACATGAAAGTTTTTCACCCTGACCAGGACTCACAAGTAGTGACGGGCAGGGGAGGTTACTCTAACCACTTGGCCAAGAACAGCCCATAAAACTGGATTTATGGCATGGAATGAATTATATAGCTAGATGCAAAAATAACAACGTACAAGAGATGTTTCTACAGATTTGTCTCATATGGTCCAAATGAGCCAGGATTTGATCTATAGTTGGGACATCTTTCTTGGCAGCACCTCCCGGCCTGGAATTTAGCAAATAGAAAGACTTGAAATGACTTGAAAATTGCCTATTGTATAAACCCAGACTAAACTGTTGTGATAAACTGATCAGTCAACATTTGCAGAAATAATATAATGGGTGATTAAAATAACACAAGCATGCTTTTCATGTGCAAGACATCATAGATTTAGACATTCAAAGTCATTAAAAAATCACTGAGTTCATAAAATTTATAAAAAAATTAACGCATTTTTTTTTCTTCTGAAAGTAGTATGGAATTGAAAAGATACGTGTTATAATCAAAGGTGATTTTTGGTTTGACATTTAGCTATCACCAGACTGATTTTTTTTCTGTGTGGATAACAGCAAACATATTCTTCCTGTACTTACTTTTGACGTTTCTTGCTAGGGGTTCCTCCGTTCAGTTTAGCGAACTGTGCATGTATTAATTCTGCAAGTTTATCATCATATTCCTG
This sequence comes from Sinonovacula constricta, assembly GCA_007844125.1. Taxonomy (NCBI): domain Eukaryota; kingdom Metazoa; phylum Mollusca; class Bivalvia; order Cardiida; family Solecurtidae; genus Sinonovacula; species Sinonovacula constricta. Next base: position 32,557,744 of record CM017559.1, read on the forward strand.
GGCCCAGTAGTTGAGTATTGACACAGTGAAGAAATCATTCTTCTTACATTCTCGACACAAGATTGGCTTCAGCAACTCGGATGTTGGACTGAAAAATACAGATCAAAGATGTTATTAACATGCAAGATCTAAGGTTTTTTCAGGAGTTGTCACGGTAAATTTTTTTCACTGTTCTATTTGCTTTTGCTTTGTTTTTAAGTGAAACTGTACTGCCATTAGTTTTACTGTTAGTTTCATAAAAAAAAGAATGGTATTTAGGCCTTAAAAAAACCCGACAGACCGTATTTTTTAAGCGCCGACCGTAACTTTTTTACAGCCCTCCCCCAAAAAATGCTACGAAAAGCCGACCGACCGGGTACGTTCGTAACGGAATTAATCCGGAATTAAGCCCTCTCCCATCGTCATGACAATAAAATGGCTGTGCCCAGGTCGCAGGCAATCTTGACGTTGCTCGCCATTAAAATCTACAAATGTTCACACCAGAAAGAAGAAATAAACGTGATTAAAGCTGTTACAAATAGCAGCACGGTTTACGAGGTATATGAATCATTTACTGGCGTAAAGACATTAGATTTTGAGGCAAGATGTATGGTAAGTTAAAAGCGTCAAATCTGGTTAAAATTGTGGCGTGATTTACATTTTCTAGTGGTAAATTTGGCGATTTAATTTTTTTTCTCTTTATTTCCCGATCTCATGTTGTTTCATTGCATTGCTTTTCATTGAATAAATTCTTCCTAAAATTCTGTTGTTTCATTTTCAGACACTTGGATTTAAAGTTATTTAAAACAGAGGACCCCCCATACACACACACTGTAAATAATTGTCTAAATAAATAAAATTCCTTCTAATAATAAATAAAATGCAGTAAATCAGATTCCAACAGACTGTCATATTTGTAAAAACAAAATATTTTATTTTAATAACAGACCTACAACTGTTTGTTATAGTTTGTTCTACAGTATTTTTCATAATGTTTATTTCCGACAACTTTACCAGGTGAAAGTTCATCTTCAAACAGAAATGTGTATTTGCTTGTGGCTATAAAAGAATACATTTTAAAGTGTTTACAAAATCTTTATTTTTCAAACTAGCATTATTTGATATTCATGATTGTTCTAGTATTTCTGCCTTGTATAAATAGCTGTGTCATTGTACAGGATCTTGATATCTTACCAATGATTAACCTCTATTTCAAATTACCTATTATAGATACTATAAAAGTATGTATAAAGCATACTCGTCTCATAAACAAATACAAGTTTATGATAATGGAGGTTAAAAAGTGATGAAATTTCAAAATTCAAAGTGAAAGAAATATTCTTCATATTATAGCAAAACAATGCAACTTTAAATTGAAACACTGGTTTATTAGTTTTAATGGAATTACAGTATAAAAGGCAGGAAGTTTTCCCTTTTCTACTCTTCAATACCTTCAAAGATACCTGAAAAAGATAGATACTAAAACAATTTTAATATTTGATGTACTTACAACCAAAAGGCCAATCAGAAAGATGATATATACCTTGACTTTGGTTCCTTCCTTTCCCCCGCAAAAAAAAAAAAAAAAAAAAAAATGCCTTCCAACCGACCCATTGTTTTTTCACAGGTGTAACCAGAAACAAACTTTTTTTTTGGGGCCTTAGACAATAACATGGATAGTAAACCCATTTTAAATAAAGTAAGAAGATTCTGGGTTTCACCTTCCCCACCATCAATACTTCAGTAATCCAAAAAGGATGTTAACTTGAAGTAAATATTAAGCTGCTTCTTTTGTTTATAGCATACCATGAATAACTGCCATGGTACTACACCCAGTCATATAATCCTGACACTGGGCCGACAGGTACATAAAACCTTACCCTAGACAATAATTCTACAGATATCAAGCAGATATACTGTAATGTAACCAGTATCAAACTTGTACGTTAAAAGCATACACCTATATGCCAAATATAAAATAAAATAAAATAAATAACCATAACAATAACCATATTGAGCGAAGATAAATTCACAGATATTCAGAAAGATGGACAGATAGGGGCTACTCTGTATGTCCAGTCACAATTGAATGGTTGGGATGTATTTAACAGGAGCTCACAGTAGATATCATGCTGCAACTTTTATCATGTTGGGCCTTAACAAAAAAAAGTCAATTACACTGACAGAAGGATCATGACCACAGCACTACTTTTTAAAAAATGAGACTCTTACCAGAATTTTAAAAGTACATTTGACTCACCTGTCTTGCTTTAATAACACCATTATACTGGTCAGTGCTTCTGCATGATCTGCAACAGACAAATATGCATAAATTAAATTCTAAAACTATTTACAAACTCAAAATGAATCAAATAATCAGCATATTCAAATTACAATTATTTCTAAAAAGAAAAATTGAAACAAACACAATTAATGTATTTTGATTGTTGGTTTTACCGTCCTATCAACAGTATTTCAGGTATTTGGAGATGGTATCCCCAATCATTATGTATAGCATGGTGTGAATACCTGGCATGATACCACACCCAGTCAATTATCCAACTTTTGGATGGACCAGTGATGGAACTACCTTAATATTTGCTTTATTGATAGACAAAACTTTAATCTGCCACAAATTTTCTAACATAAACTTGGATCAAATTTCTGTCAAAATATGTCCTGAAAATATCAAACTTGATCATATAAGAATGAAAAAACTGGATATATGTGCCAATCTTTGTGCTAGCATATTGGGAAATAAGTTACAGAATAAAATCTGTGTGACAATGATGGCAACTTAGAGGAGTGGATTTGATATTTTGGTATGTAGAGGGTTTGTACACCTTTGACTGCCACAATTTCCATAGCCTTTTCCAAAACTTTCCAAAGCCCACCAATTCCAATTTCCAGTTTTAAGCAAATTCAATTACAACAATTAGTTTTTGTAGTTATTTGACACATTTATTTTTGAGATAAGCATGTCGAAAAAACTGAGAAAAAACTTTGCCATGACCACAACTGGTGATACATAGTAATATAAACTTGATATGCCATTATTTTGCTGTTTTAAACTGCAGATTTTTAGTTATAATGAAAACCAACTGGACTGATCAAATGTACCATTGTGACAATTGTTACCTTTGAAATATCACACATTCCTTAGTCTGAAGTCTTAATTATTAGACTTCTCTCTCAGCTTTTTTATCTCACTATCTATCACCTCAAGTTCAGTTCTTTTTGCTTTGGCAGTCTTTCTGAAGCTGGTCGATTTAGTCAAATGTATGTTTTATTTTATTTACCAAAGGTTAAAAAAAATCCATAGCCCCAGTCACAAAATCTGATTTTCCAAGACTTTCAAGGTCCTTGAAAACACCCTGATCAATTTCCAAAACATTCCAAGACTTTTCAAAACGCGTACGAACCCTGTATGTAGTTACATCAATTTAAGAGCGACTGACCCTTACCATTAGGAGCTGAGTATCTATCAAAAGGATCAATACTTATAGGTTATTATACATTTTACTGTACAATACGGGAATATATTTGGACGAGTACACAGCTTGAAAAGTCATATTGGACGAGCCGATAGGCGAGTCTAATATGACTTTTCAAGCTGTGTACGAGTCCAAATATATTCCGTATTGTACAGTTAAATGTATAATAACCTTTTTATTATATATCTTTCGTGACTTCGTTTTGTTTACAGTGTTTTTCGCCTTTTGTCCGTCGATAAAATCAGAAATTTCAACATTTTGACTTCTGTCAAAACAAAACAACTCTTCCTGGTCAGCTAGACGCTTTACAATCAGTTTTAAACATATACTAACAAGCGTCTTCATGCACGCATGGTTCCTGGTCTTTAATTCGTTGGAAATTGAAATCGGAAACCAGACTAGCATCGTTTAGTGCACATGTACCCAACCGTCCAATATGAAATTAATATATATTTTTGGATCCAATACGGGAATATATTGGACGGTCACGTGGTACAAATGCAGATTGTCGATTGGTTAGATTTATTAGATATATAATAAAATATTGGTATCGATACAATATGATTCATATCTGATATATCATGTTTATGTTGTAAGGTAGATAAGTTAATGCAGACAGCCAAGGATATTGACACAAAAATAAATGCTATAAAAAAGGTAATATAAACTTTATTTCATTTTTTTTAAATTTTGTACTGAAATAGTAGATCTACTGCAAAATATTGTTCTAATAAATATGTAATACTACAACATAACTGCTACTGGAATATCAACATATGATTTGCTAAATCAATGAAAATATTGCTCCATTATTAGTAGCTTGGTCAATTACAGTACAAAACATACCATTTTAAATTGTTTACATCAAATTTATGCTGAGTGTAGATTTACCAAAATATTCATCAAATTTTAGTTCCACAAATCGCTAATTATTTTAACTTCCCATATATGGTAAACAAATCGGCCAGAATATTTCACAATTGAAATTGATGAAATGTGAATGAGAAACTGGTACAATGGTACTGTCTTCTGATATTTGTTCGATACTGAAACGGCCGATACGTTTTTTTAACCGTATACTGCATACCTGTATGTGTATCGATACCAGAACCGGTACTCAGCCCTACTTACCATGGTAGTCAAGTTTTGGCAGGATGGGCATGATATGTTCCACAGGGATGTTGTGGGCTGTGATGAGCTGCCACAGGAAGTACTGTTCCAGGGTCTCCCAGTCTAGACTGGCATCTGGAATGTATGGGCATAGTTAATCTCTAAACTAGGGATGTTGTTGTTTTTGCATTTAACATCGTCTGCTTCCCTCCCTACAATTTGAAGCATTACATACCTGGCTTCTTAAAGTAAATAAAGGTACAATATAGATGTCTGGGCAGTTTTTATTTATATGTACAGTGTCTGACACTTATTTGACTGATTTTTAATTTTTTACTAATCAAAATGCTAAATTAATTTTACTTTTAGTAGAAGTTTGTTAAGAGTAGAGAGAAGGCTATCTGATTACATTACATTTTTTGATAGAACCGGTATTGCTATTTGCATTTCTAACTATGTTTGTTTATTGGGTTTATCATCCCACCAACATTCACTATTTTAAAGAGAAGTTGGTGTGATAATGGGGTATATTGTCCCACCAACAGTATTTCAGTTATCTGGAGATGGTGTCCACTAGAAGCTGACACTATGTATAGCATATAGCCTATAGGACACATGATCCTGTGTCTGGTAAATTCCTGTGATTGACAAGTAAAATAGAAAGTTAATAGTTTAAACTCACTGAGAATAGAAAGAAAGGACTCCTTTCTGACAAACATGACAAGGTTTCCCTGCAGAATCTGACATATGAGTTCCTGTAGCTGTTGTCCATCTATAGACGACACAATCAAATGAAGCAACTCTGAATTGCCGATACATATATTGGGGAACTGGAACAGAAATAGGAGTGTAAATCATTAACATGTAGCAAATTAGATGAATTTATAAACACAAATAACTCTTTGTCTTATTAACCTTAATTCCTAAATTAAAAAACTTATTATTTTAACACTGCAGTTGAACTGAATCTTGCTGCTTAAAAAAAATAAATGTATAAACTTTCACTTACATGTGTATATACGTCTGGCATGAGATATGTGAACAATCGTACATCATCTTCTTGACACAGTTTCAGATCAGACATTAAATTGGACTCTAAATTGCCACCATCCTGACTGGTGACAAAGTCTTTGTATGTAGTCATCATCTTTTCATCAATTGATTTTCTGAAAAATATTTTTTAAAAACAGGATATCTTAAACATTTGTGTGTTTGTGTGTGTGTGTGTGTTTTTTTTACATCGCACTGACACAATTATGGTCATATTGGCAACATCCAGCTTATTTTTGGTGGCGGAAGACCTTTAGGCTGATGTCTGGGTAGAACCACCAGTGCACTGCATGCTAGCTGGAAATCCTCCCTTCATGAAAGTTCTCACACCGTATGGGGGAACTTGAACCCACATGGTGACGGGCTGAGGAGTTTCCAGTCAGTGAGTCTAACCGCTCGGCCAAGGATGCCCACCGTAAACATTTACAAGAGCAATAACAGGAACAATGCTCTCAAATATTTCTGTGCTTTGCAATAATGTATGCATGATTAAATTTGCATGCACAATTTTATCCTGCACTAACATTTACTATGTTGAATTTAACAGAAAATCCAATCTGGTATTAAAAAACTTGAATGCATCATCAGTATGATAAAAAGTTAGACCTTTCAAGTTTCAGTAGTTATAATGATATCAGTTTGATACCACTTGAAATTGAAAATCTGTCCTCGTTCAAAGAAAAGTCAAGATAAAGGTATTAGAATGTGCTGAATATGAAGGTAGATTGTAAGGTTTTGGACAATATAAAAAATATTATACTTCTGAGATACCTTACATTGAATAAACCACCTACAAATATGACATTTTTAAGAACACACTTTTAAGATACTGCAATAACCTGATCATGTGAATAATTGGTAAGAAAAAATGATAGGACACTATAAGAAATTTGACATAAGAAGAATTATGACACTTTTAGAAAGTATATGAGGAGAAAGCACACTCTAAGCTAGTTATGTGTGTTTCAAACAATTACTGTAGCAGAACTCAAACTACTTTACATGAACAATTACAAACAAAATTACATCTCTTCATTTACAGAAAATAACACAAACAACCATACTCCAATGTGGCAAAATAAACAAGTTGAGACCTCAGTCAGAGCTGGCATTTGTACTTTTCCTCCTGTGATTTAAGCAGTGGGTCACCCATAGTAACACATACAAATATACACTGGCAAAATAAGAATGATCATTAAGGTAACGAATATTCCCAAGTATGGCTTTGCAGTGGTAACTATAGCCATTAATTTAACAAAGGGCAAAACTCATTTAAAATCAAACTGACTATAATGCACCAATGATATGCATAACCAGGCCTGGAAATAAAAATTCCGGTAAAATTTTATCAAAATTTGACAAATCATAGCTGAAAAATAGCGAAGTTAAATCTTGTGTAAAGTTGGAAAGAAAGATTGATGGAAAGACATGTCTCTAATAAAACTTGCATATACTTTGTATCTGAAGGTATGAAAAACAAAAATCTCCATACCCCACTTTAAGAAAGTATATGAGAAGGTAACCAAGTCTAGGCTGACGTATGTACATTTCCCCCAGTAACTGTAGCAGGGGTCCTCTAGAAGGGTCCTCTTCTGGGGTTGAACTGAGAAACCTGAAACATAATAATAAACCTTATACAATATTTTTATGTTTTTTTTGTTGTTTTTTTAATACATCACAGAGATCAATTAGGATCATTATAACAATGTCCAGCTATATTGGCGGAGGAAGGCCTTGATGAATGTCTGGATAGAACCATTGACACACAGCAGATCAGGCGGAAGACCATCCCACATTAAGTTCTTAGCCCCAAACGGGACTCGAACCCACACGGTAGGAGGCTAATAATTGTTTTCTGTGCTGCAATTTGTACTTGTTCATCACATAAAGATAAGAGGGTAAAAAAATCTTCCTTCTCACTTGTTTATTAGACTCAGCCAAGTAAATAAAGTGTTCTAGAAAATCATTAGCGGCTGGCAATTCTGACATTTTAGCATGTTTCTCTAAATACTAGGACACTTTTTAATGATTTTTTGTGAGAATCAAAGTTTTGAGACAAGAAGAAAAAAAAAAAAAAAGTGTCTCAACACATGAAGTGAATACAATACTAAAAGTGATCACCATACCTCAACTATTTAACTTGGTTCTTAATGGAAACAAAAAAATATGTTTTTATTAACAGTGAGCTTTTCATAAAAATTCTTACAAATATGCACAAGACTTCTTAAATAAATGCAGTAAAACTTTACAAAATTCCACTTAGAAATGTAATAGAACTTGTACTCAGAAGAAAAAGTTGGCCAATCTAATACCAGATTTTTCTTTCCATTATAAATAACCCAATTATAACCCATTATAAATGTGCCACTGTTTTGAGTCCAACAGCTAAGTCAGTTCCCTATTGTCGGCAAGAGGATTTGCTTTCAGGAATGCCAATACTAAATAAAATTAACATTTTTCAGCCTGGTATTGCAACTTTCACATCAACCCTCATTAAGGATTACTTGCAGATATAAACAAAGTATTATTTGAGCATAATTGTGTTAAATCACTTAGCTTACCTGAACATCACAAATAATGGTTGACCAATTGACTCTTCTAGTGATCTGAAATGTAACAAAAATCACATACAAAATATCTATTTAAGCCCTGGGGCAGAAATGAAACAAGAGGGCCATGCAGTCCTTGAATCACTCACTTGAGGACCCTGGCTTCAGTATGCTTTAAAATCTAATTTCAATGCTAAGCGTTTAGAACTGTGCCCTTAGCATCGACTGATCAAGTTGTTTGTTTAGGAAATCCTTGCATACATTTACCCTTAAAAATGTCCTCCTAGATAATCATCCTATAACATTTCTGTGAGGATAGGGTCGCAACAAGTCTTGTAGGGTGTTCATAGTGTTGTGAAATGATTGACCTTGTGAACTACTTTTTGAACAAATGTTACCGAGTTACGAATTCCTCCAACCAAGTTTAGGGAAGATTACGCCATAAATTTGGCCTCTCAAAAACAAGAGTTTTCTAGGATTTTACCTAGTGACTTACTTTTTAATCACATGTGACCCAGTTACAAACCCACAGAAGGGTTCATATAAACAAACAAACCCATTTTGGTGCAGTTTGGATCATAAATTGGGCATCATAAGTAATTAAGAATTAAAAAGCATATTTAAATAGTAAGAAATAATAACTAGAGGCCCGTACAAAACAATCTTTTGACATAAAAATGTCATTTTATAAACAAACGAAAATCTTAGCAAATATTTTATACATGTTTGTTAAGAGCTTGTACTGCCTGCACTGCACAAATTATATTTGTACCCCAATATTTATGTGAGAAAGCCTTTCAGCTGGCATGAAGTGTGTTCTTTCTCCACCATTATTACTAGTAGATGGACGTGGGATGGGATGGGATTAGCAGGCATTTTTGCCGATACTGTGCAGCGACATTTCTATCATTATAGCCCAGCCGATCCATTATACTGACACGGACGAGACAGGCGTAATGCTGTCCCCTTAGCCCCGAGCGTTAGGAGGGAAGCCACTACTACCAACTTTAAGGTCTTTGGTTTGACCCAACCGGGTTTTGAACCCATGACCTCCCCATCTGCAAGCCGATGCTCTACCACCTGAGCTATTGCGGCCGGTTAGATAGAAGTTAAGGTGCCAAACTGACTATTGTAGTGTTGTGATAGATCACACTTAAATTGTATCAAACACAATATCATCACTTACTCATCATCCACCTCCTGAGGGAAGATGTTATTGTTGAACACAGAGATCAGAATCTGACATAGACATATTGCTAAGGTAACAGCATTTTCCCCATCAAACTCATCCTCTCGTACAACAGTCTGCATCAGCCGATCCATGATCTCACACTGAATCTCCTGGTCACTGAAACATGTCAAAAGGAAAATGTAAGGCAGTTATCACTGACATATAAGAAATGCAGAAATAGGGCTGTCTTCATTTAAGCAGAAATAGGGCTTTCTTCACTGAAATATATGAAAAGGCAGAAATAGGGCTGCCTTCACTGAAATATATGAAAAGGCAGAAATAGGTCTGTCTTAACTGAAACTTATAAAAAGGCAGAAATAGGGCTGCCTTCACTGAAATATATGAAAAGGCAGAATCTTCACTGAAATATATGAAAAGGCAGAAATAGGGTTGTCTTAACTGAAATATATAAAAAGGCAGAAATAGGGCTGCCTTCAATGAAATATATGAAAAGACAGAAATAGAACTTTCTTCACTGAATTATGTAAAAAGGCAGAAATATGACTGCCTTCAATGAAATATATGAAAAGCCAGAAATAGGGCCACCTTCAATAAATATGAGAAAGGTACAAATAGGACTGCATTTACTGAAATAGAAAAAAGGCCCGCAATTGTGCTGCACCTCTGATATAGGAGAAAATTATGCAGAATTAGAATGCCTAAACTGAAATATAGGGAGCAGCAGAAACATGGCTGCCTACATTGAAAATGGGGAAAGGCCAGAAAATGATTTTCCCACATAAAGTCCTTCACCTAGACAGGGACTTTAATACACTTGATGGGTGGCTAGGCAGTCAGAGGCATTACAAGTCAGTGACTCTACCAGTGAGCATTATGTATTTTATTTAATTTTAAGGTATTCCAGGCAATTTTAATTTTAAGTCAATCAAGGTAAGGTCTGGGCTAGAATGACAGTTTGAAACTTTGCAGCATCATGGTAAAGAAATAAGCAAGAACTTTGCTAAGCAGTAGTCCAACTGAGACTGGCTAAGTATTGTATCACTATTCTCTTTTGGTTTTACTTACTTTTCACTTTGGAGCTGCATGGTATAGTCCCTGATATCTCCGTCTAGCTGTGCCAGATGTTCAGTGATGTCCATTGGCTGGTAACGGTTCAGATCCTTGATTGGACGAAATGTGGCCTCACTTTTAATGCTCGCTGCTAAAAAAATAAAATGCTTGATTGAAGATAATGAATACCCCTTTGATGCTGATTGGCCACAGTTACTGTTAAACCTACTGTTGTTTAACAAGGGCCACTCTTGGGTTAACACTTTAACTGGTAGGTCCAGTATCAGGATAATGTCACTGGGTGTTTGTGTGTTTATTGGGTTTATCGTCCCACCAAAAGTATTTCAATTATTTGGAGACAGTGTCCACTTGAAGCAGATATAGCGCTGCCTTCACTGTGATTACATTGCTTTGACCACATGGCATGATACCACACCCAGTCACATTATCCTGACACCAGGTCAACCAGTTGTGGAACTATCCTTATATTTGCTTGAGCGTTAGCAAGGCCTCAAGTACTTGGAGCCGACGCTCTACCGACGGCGCTACCAGGTCTGGTGACTGGGGGTTTATCTTAGTCAGGTGTTCGTGACATGATATGCACAGTGAAGGCATCATTTTGAACTGCTTCAAATATCTCCTGATAACTGTAAGATCGGTGCTGGGGCAATTCACCTAATACCTGTATAACATTATAATGAAATGGTAGAGACTGAAGTCTTTGATAGGTAGAAACATCAATTCACTCTTAATGCCTGCTGCTGAGAAAAGAAAGAACAGTAAGGTCAGTTGAAAAAAAAACATGTTTTCCACCTTTTAATCACCTGATGACAACAAAGAATAGAATGTATGTACAATGAAAAATACAAAGGAAACCATAGACACATGGAAAAATGCAGTTAATACAAAATTTTATTTAGAGTAGCATGGACCACTGTATTATCGTCATACTTGTTTGACTTATCTTTGATGTGTATGCATGACAATATCAGCTTAAAAACTTTGAATTTGTAAAGGACAACTAACATCTAAACCAAAAATTTACCATATAATCAACTAATTTTTAGAAATCTAGGTTAAAGCCATTCTGTGTTGATTTGCATGTTGAAATATTCGGAATACGTCGGTAATAGAGATGCGTCGATAATACAGAGTTCGAGTATACAAGAAAAGAATGCAAAGAATAATCGTAAAAAAAACTATTTCAGGTACAACAGACTTGATAGAAAAGTTTAAAAAAATAAAAGAAAGCTACAAGACAAATAAGACAAATAGAAGAGTACATATCAAGAAAACCCTCTTATTGTTAAACGTTAGTAAGAAAATATAACTGACCAATTCGATACTCACGGATGGGCATATCTTCATCATCGTCAGAGAATGCTGCATCTGAGAGGTTGTTGTCGATGGCGTGGTTGTTTTCAAGATCATCGAGGCCACCATCTTTGTGAGTGATAATCATCTCACTTTCCTCCCCTTTAGGAACTGGTAACATAGATATAAGTAAATGTAAAAACAGTTTTTAACCCCTTCAGTGCAATGTATGTATATATATATAAATATATATATATATATAAATATATATATATATATATATATATATATATATATATATATATATATATATATATATATATATATATATATATATATATATACCTCGTTTATGCCAATGTATTTTGTATTTTGGTGTTTAAGGCACACCAACACTTGATAGATCATACGGCGCCAAGACAGGGAATATCAGCAGTCAGCTTACTGCAATGGTACAATACTAATTAAATCTTATTTCTTTGTCCAGTTTTCTATGTAGTACACAAATTATTTTTTTTTCCAGGCTTCTTTATACTACTGATATCAATGTAGCAAGAAAATTTTATAATATGGTAACTTTCACAAAAGATAATTTCAAATATAATTAAGTCAGTATATTTTATATATTCTCTTAAATTGTTTCCCCCAACCACTTTAGGTTTCATTTCTTTATAAGGCATCACTGATAAAAGACATATAAACAGGTCACATCTTTCTCACTGTCTGAACTCAAACATACATATCAACACCATTATGAAGCTCCATGAAAACACAATTCAACAAAAATAAAAAATCATTTCTATAACGTTACTGCTTTTTTTTAATTTCAATCACAAAGATTGTTTTAAAAAAAGTATTTGGTCATTTTTTTCCATGTGACTCAAGGGTAACAGTGTAAGAAAACTCTTTTTATATTAATATGGTAAAGATTGTAAGAGTTACATTTCTTACAAGAAGAAAAAACTAAGCAGAAAAATGCAATGTCTGATATAAAAGTTATCAGAAACCACTTAATAACCCCAGCTCCACTCATCACAGTTAAGTGGGTTAAGTACTCAGTTTACAAATATATATACTTCAGTTTAGATAAGGAAGTAATTGAAAGCAGTTCTCGTTTATGTTGGGTTTTTTTTTAGTTTTTTGTTACATAGCACAAACACAATTACCGGTGCATCACAAGTTAGCTGAAAAACCTCCCCACACGGAAGTTCTCGCTCCGACAGGGGCTGAGGTGTTTCAAGTCAGCAACTCTATCCGCTTTGCAGTCTTGTAACGGCATATGTATGATGCATTTGAATATTTCTATAGGTTGAATATAGGTTAAATGATACATCTTTCTTTTATAACAAGTACTCAGATTACAATATGGTTTTTGTCCTAGCCATCGTATCGTAGTAGAATATTGTAAATCCCATTATAACTCTAAGAAAATTTTGCAGCCATTCTGGGACTCCCCCTTTAACAGCAATTCAGGGGAAAACATGATCAGCTGAGCAGAACAAACCACTTACACACTTTCTCTGTATTCAAGACGACTACTTATGTTAGAATTATGATATTTAAATAACCTGTGACACACATAGCTTACAACAAGATTATGAAACCATATTATAATTATTGCATAATAATTATTATAAATTTTTATAATGGTATCATAATTGTACCACAATTGTATAATTGAAATGTTTTGTGTAATAATTGCAATTATTGTGTTTAAATTGTATAATTATATGATAATTGTATATTTATATGGTAATTATTATAATTGCAAGTATACTTACTGTCAGGTGAGAGAAATTCTGCAAAATTGACTTTGATTAAGGCCCGTAATTCACCATCAAGCTTTGGATTCTCAAACAATGGCGACAGGGATCTGAAAACATGAAAATGAAAAAAATATTGTTAACATAAATCCTTCACTCGAAAATTGATCAGGCTAGGGCCAAAAGTGTAGATCCAATTAGTCATCTCCCTTTGGGGGCTGTCTAATCAAAATCTGCACTTGGTGCTGCAAGGTCCTTTGTAAGAGTTGGGTGCAGACATAAACAAATAATGAAGGTCTTTAACTAAATGTAGCATTTTAAGAGTAAATGCTATGGGACAATTACAATGCAATTTTTAATTGTATAAAGTAAACATGAAATAGTTGTGACATTTACTAAAGGTTTTAACATCTATTTAATAGCCTTTCAATTATGTGGAGATGATATTCACCTGCAGCAGATATAATGCTACCTTTGATGTGTACAGCATGCTGTGAATGCCTGCCATTTCACCACACCAGTCATTATTACCTCTTGACTGACCAAATCTGGTACTATATTATTAAGAGACTCAGGGTTAGAAAAGCCTGTAATGGATGCTTTTTACAGTTCTATCTGGTTTGGTAATAGATTGTAACAAAACAAAAATTTAAAAACACTGTAAAAAAATGTCATACAAAAGTGTGGTCCGATAACTCTTAACACAGATTTATGTAAATAGTCTATAGCTAAGGGTCTTCAATGCTTTAAGAGAACATGGTTATCCTTGAATGAAAGTGACAATCATACTTACTGTAAAACTCTTTTTTCTAAAATCATTTTCAGTGATTTGTAGATTCCAGATCTAATTTGTTCCCCCAAAGTTGGGCAGAAATTGTTCATAATCTGAAAAAAAAAGCAATTTCTTAAATTAATTGATTTAATTCCTTGCTTATTAACATACTAATGTCAGCTCTTTTTAAATCTTTTAAAGATACATCTGGTCTTAGGTTGTATTACACTGGGACGTAATTGTAATACTGTTGGCATGGTAAAAGCAGCCAATCCACATTATTTAAGACCACGGTATAAAAGACCGCGGTATACATTTCATGAGGTTGTATGTACTCTACTTACGTGTATATTAATATATAGGCAGTATAATTGTTGAAGCACATTTTTTCAATAAGAAGCACACGCCTTTATACTAAACCCTAAAGCAAGATGGTGTCAGTGAGATTGCACATTAATTTTACTGCAGTGTTTGTAACCAACTTTCTACAAAGGAGGTAAAAAAAAAATGTTCATTATTTTGGGGGGGGGGGGGGGGCGGGTTTTTTTTACAGTACACTGACTCTTTTTATAGGTCATACGGTGCCGAAAAATTGTTCATTACTAGTTTGATCCAATCAACACAAAAATTCTCTTAATATATGCCAATTAAAATGTATTATTCTTACTAAACTCTTTAATTATAATTTCTGATGAATGACTACAAAAACAGCTTGCAAAAAAAAAACACAAATGGGTGGTCCTTTGTCTCACATTAAAACAGAAACAGTTGTCACAATATACTTTAAATTCCAGCTAAAAATCACCAGCTTACGCAACAGCAATTTAAGAACAACACAAGAACAAGAGCTGTCAGTAGACAGCACGCTCCACTTTTTGCAGATCTTGACATCAACAAAAAGGTTAACCAATACCAACCCAGGAGAGGATGTCGATGAGAGGGCAATGATAAAGGTCCACGATCTTGGACAAGTTGAGTTTATAATTATAATAGGCACACAAAGCTTACTCTACAGAGAAAATCCAATAGTGTTGCTGTAATGGCAGGGTGAGATCGCATGGAGTAAAACATCACTAAGATGGCTGGCTCTGAAAAACAATAAATTTGTTTTCACACTGTGAGGGATTTGGATTAACCGGCATTTTTGCCGATACCGTGCAGCGACATTCTGATCAGCAAACCGACGCTCTACCACCTGAGCTATTGCTGCCGGTTTTCACATTGTGAACTCATAAGTAATAAGTTTTCTGTCACTATGGTAACATATAAGTAACTTTTTTATAAAATAGAAACATCAATGACATAAGAAGTTGTTGCATGGTAGGAAAACAGGAGTCCTTATTACAGACAGTCAAGTAACCATCTTTACTATGTATGTTTAGACTGTTGTTTCTTTTCATTCTCCAGATGATTGGACAGCTGCTGATTACTGCTGGTCTGACTGCTTATATGCCACTTCATCGCATAGATTTAAAACTTGACAATTTTTTACCCACCACAAAGAGTTGAAACAAAATCAAACCTTAGTTTCACCAGCACAGCCTCTCTTAATTTATGATTAAGTATTTTACAAAGATAGGTTACCAATAACAAACTGAAATGCAAACAAAACAAGCGGACAACATTCACAACCTCAAATGGAAAGTCAGTATTACAAAACTTATAAAATGATCGTATACATTGTTTTATTTGAGGTGTTCAAAGATCAATGTTTAGATGCAAAGGGTAAAATGTGCCGTTTGGGGAAAAATATTTGGGAATATGATTAAGTTTGGCTACAGCTAAATTATAAAGAAAAACTAAAAAACTTTCCTTTCCTTTTATAGTTAAGTTTAAATACCATTGGTCAGGTGACCAACAAAAGTGTTTTGTTCATTTATTTATTTTTTTGTTACATAGCACCAACACAATTTTGGTCATACTGGCAATGCCCAACTAATTATTGCTGGAGAGAAACCCCAGATTTATGTAAAACCACCATCTACCTGCAGGTTAGCTGGAAAGCCTCTACACATGCAAATTATCGGCCTGAACAGGACTCAATCCCATGGAGGGAGAAAGTATGGTGTTCCAAGTTGGCAACCCTACTCTGGCACCCCAATTCCAGTTAAAAAAAATGTTACAATTTGTACAACAACATAGAAATCACTTTTGATACTGACCTATATTCATGATGCTATCTTTCTCTGAGTCAAAAAATACCCAATCATAGAACAATGACAGTTTGGCATTGGATGCTGCAACATTGGACTGTAAGAAGAGAAAAATCAAATAACAACTCTTTTTAAAACAGCTGTCCATTTACAGCATGTTCTACTTTTCTTAATGCAAAACATTTTTATTTTATTTTAACAAATCTTACCAAACTAACAAAACAAAAAACTAAGTAAAGAAAAAAAAGGTGGCAGAATTGTGTTAAATTGTGTTTCTAATTTTTTTTGAAAATGGACCTTAACAAATAAGATTAACCAATGCTGAGAAAAGGCTATTGTTGAAACCCAGAGTAGATATTGCGTTATCACTACAAACATACACTATGGGTTACTTTGTCAGAAAAACTTATTCTCATGAATATATGCATGAAGCATATAATTGGCTCCATGTCTAAAATGGCACTGAAATTCAGCCAATGAAATTATTACAATTTGCAAACAACAGGAGGCATGAAGAGTAGCGTTGATGTAACAAACATTTTCATTGGACCACTGGTTGTTATGATTATTCATGAAAATGCACTTTTACCAGCCTAACATCCCACAGTCACCATGAAACAGAGCGGTATATGTGTATGTGGGTGCCGAGGATGAGGAAAGGTTCACCACAATAACTCAACTTCTTTTTTCATGAACAGTGAAGCTAAAAATAGGGAGGGTCATGGTAGAATTTGGAATAAACGAGATGAAGGTTTTATTTGGATTTTGCAAATAAACTTCTGCTCAGACATACTGTTATCATCAATTAAAAAATGTTTTTAACTTTAAAATAAATTACAAATTTTGTATATACTTTTTCATGTTGTCAACTTCATAACTATTGATATATACCAAAAATGACAAACTATGCTGTTAATAAATTATTGATTTTTATTATTTTGCATCTTTTTGTATTTTGTATTTTAAGAGTAACAGCACACTGACACTTGTTAGGTCACATGGCGTCGAATACGGTACATTTTAATGTGAATAAGTATGTCACCATTTTGAGTCAGTGAGTTTATATTATGACTAAGCATAGCACTTACATCAACATTATCTTTTAATTATAGTATACAATGCAGTTTCTGTAAGAAGCTAGTTGCCATTTTTTAATCAAAACATTCTTTTTATCCTTGAAATGAATCTCTAGAGATCTTGAGGTACATACTGTGCAGGTCTGCAAGAGCCAGCCAATCACTGCCCAACGTGGGATAATATCAGAGCAGAGCAGTTCGTTGGAGGGATGAAACACGCAACAGATGTAGCGTATCAGATCACAGCGTAATGACTGACTCTCTGGAGTGGCTAGGTACTAAAACAGAATTCAGTTATTATTTCTTGAGCATAACCATCATATTCATCATTCTTCCTATCAAACACATCATCATGGAAATCATCATTGTAATCTTGTTTTTATAATTATTATAATCTTTATTAGACCAGACCTGGAAGCACAATTGATAGTTCCCACATAAATGAAGATCCCTTATCTTGGCAGCCATCTTGAATGGTAACTTGTATGAATTGTATAGAAGCATAAATTTTATTTTCTTATAATTTTTTCGTTTGTGGTCCAAAAATTAAAAGCTGGACACCATTGGAAAGCTCTTAAAAAAATATATCTTTAGAATACAATATTTTTTAAATTGATAAATGCAAAAAGAATCATTACACAGAAATAAATAAATTTATTGGCTCATCTTTAAACAAAATAAACAGTGCATCTTTATTGGATGTATGTTTTTTATTGTTTAAACTATCAAAATATAGTTTTGGTAATTAAAATATGTCATAAAAGCTATTAAATTTGATATAAAATTCAGTAAAATAGACTGAAAAATCAAAACACAGTGGTGAGTTTAATACATCACATATTTCCAGATTTTTGCCTGCATTAGCTTCTGCCTTCAAGATTGCTGCCTTAAACTGTCTTATCAGTGCCTATGACATCACATGGGACCTATCTATTGATAAAGCATCGGCTCCAGGTATGGGAGGCCCCGGGTTTGATCCCAGGCCTTGACATACCGAAGTTGTTAAAAATAGTAATTGTATAGCTCCCTTGCTAATACTCAAGCAAATATAAGGGTAGTTCCATGACTGGTTGGCCTGGTGTCAGGATAATTTGACAGGGTGTGGTATTATGCCGGGTGTTCATGGCATGCTATACACAGTGAAGGCAGCACTATATCTGCTTCAAGTGGACACCGTCTTCAAATAACTGAAATATTGCTGGTGGGATGATAAACCCAATAAACATATAATCTTCATTATTATAACCTTCTTCAAAATAAGAGTCTCAACTCTTACTTTAATCTTTACAGTAATCTTCCTATGTAATGCCAATTAATTATTCAAATTTGTTTATAAAATAAATTCAAAATAAAAGCCAACAAATAAAATATTTGCAAAGAGAAAACTTATAAATTTACACCTTCAAGCTGTTACACACTCCTGTAACTCCTTCCTGATCAATGGTAGACCATTGTCAACGACTATTTTGCCATTTGTATAATTACCATTATATCTTTTTTTTATCTCTGCAGCCATTTATGAAGGAGTGCAAAGCAATGGTCTAGTGGGTAAATCCAGATCATAATGCCCCGAGTTTAAATCCCAAAACCAAACACAAGATCCTAGTCTATGTACGAAAACTGTTTACTAATCATTGCTCCTGGAAGTTCCCATTGAAATATTGGGTCTACTCAGAAAGTGACCAGCCAATAAATTACTTAAGTTGAAAGAACTTGTTTCTCAATGGACTCTAAAAAGAATTGTTACTAATTCCCTTTTAAAGACAGATGTTTACATAAAAGTTAAAAATGGTATGTCAAACCTGTCTTTGAAACCAGTCTTGGTAGCGTTTATGCTGCCCAAACTTGACTTTGGTTGTTAAAAACACCAGTTTATTCTCCATGTCAGGGGTCAGACGAGAGACAAGAAATTTTCTAGATGTCCTCATCTGTAGCAACTGCTGCAGCCCTGAGAATACACAAATAAAATTGAATTACTTCAAAAAATGACTATCGAAAATTATAGACTAGTGATCAGATTTACCAACAGAGACAGCAATATTCAAATATGTTACCAACAGAGATAGCAATATTCAAACATGAAACAATTTCAAGACAGAAAAAAACAAAATCTTACGTGTTTTTCCTTCTGAGTTTATCTAAGTGACAACAAACAAAAACATTTCAGAAAATGGAGTGAGGTTCTCACACAAGTGCACTTTTAACTAAAAAAATTATTTTCTTAATTCAAGTTTGATACTCAATAAATGTAGTAATGTAAAAATAGTCACAGTGAAACTCTATACATCTTTCAATTAGAAATATTTACCTGTGAAATGAGGTGAAAGAGCTGTTGGGCTATACATGATATCCCGCCACAAAGGCTCAAACTCTGGTAACCTTGCTACGTTCTGTAACAATCGCACCAAGTCCCTCCCTATCACCATGCAGTCTGCCCACTAAATAAAAGAACATCAACTTTAAGACTATACATCTTAATGAAAGTCCAGCAAGCACAGTGGAATTTAGAGCTTTGAAAAAAAAAATGGAGACAGGGCAGAGGGTTAGTGTCCCACACTTGTAACTCCTAAACCCCTCACCAAAATGAGAACTTCCATTGGAGGGATCTTCCAACAGGCATGCCATGTGTCTGTGGTTCCACCTAGATGTGTGTCTAAAGTTTTCCTTTACTAATATTAGCTGGGCATCACCAAATGCAACAAAAAACAATCTAACAAAAATAAATTGACACAATGACAACTTGTGGAGAAAATCTGTCGTATATAATTTTTGTGTTAGATAAATCATCTCTTCTCCCACCATGCAGCCATACATCTTCACTAGCATATAGTCGGCATAAGCAACAAGTAAATTGTCAGGAACCAAGACCAGTAGACCCACATTACTGCAGCAAATTAGTTCACTATCATACCCTGTATGCTAGTTACATCACACATGGGCCTGATAATGTCTTTTTTCTTGTATATTTATGAAAATAATATTACAACACTTCGGATCACTATGTATTATGCTGAAATGATAACAATTTAAGTCAACTGAATCAATTACTTATTTAATTAGGTCACATTTTTTAATTTGAACATGCTACTGCATGCTTTCAGACCTTTGTGAGTAACAACAGCTCTCACAAGCAAACTTCCAACAAATCTTAGTTACAAAATTTAGGGCCTCACAGATACAGTAGAACTGGTTCAAATCTCTATTTTTCACTGACATTACTTATGTTGTTATTTATTGATAATATTGCTACCTGAAACTTAAAAGACACCTTCATACATGTGAACTTTTCTTTTTCTGAGGCCAAAGTGGGAGATTTTAACTTGCAAAGTAGGATATGTAGGAGATTTGTTATTTTCATATATAAGAAGAAGGAAGTTATCTGTTTCAAAATAGGGAGATTTCTTAAAATGTATAAAACAACCCTTGTTGTCAAATAATTCTGAACCTTAAAAGCGGAACTGTCCCTCCAAAAGTGGGAGAGTTCACATGTATGCACCTTATCTCTTAGAAGTGCGGCCATGAACTCTGCCTCCCTCTGTCGAAGATTGTGAAACATCTGACCGGTGTGGTCAACTATAACTCTCAGATATGTGTATGCTGTCATCGGTATGAGAGCTGGAAACTTATCCAACCAGCCTCTGAAATAGTTTAGCCAGTCACATTTTGAGATTATCCCTAAACAAACTGTTACTTAAAGTTTATGCTATTTGCCACTTTTCGTTATCTTTGTGTATGTTTAATCCTAAGTTTTTAAAGAAATTACAGAAATATTTATCTTTATAAACTTAAAAATGGTGCTTTATTAAGGTCCATGTTGTTGTTATTTAATTTAATATCTTTATTACATAAATGTATTAAATAAAAGCTCTCTGTGCAAGTCTTACAACAAAGATACATTCATAAAGATGACATTACTAGCAAAACCAGCATTATGATAATGTACATACCTATTCTCACACAAAATGTCTAGTATTCTTTCGGCCAACCACACATTCTTTGGTGTGATGTCACCTCCTTAAAAAGTTAATTTAATTATTACTACCTATAAAATGAAAGGTTTATAAACAATTTCCAATGTCTGCTATTTAACTAGGAAGAGTTTTCTTGTAAACAGTTCTTTTGAAAATTTGGACCATACCTATTTTTTTCAAAAACAACAATATCAGTTTTTATTCGGTGCCTTAATTCTTAAACCCCTTCAAGCATGGGTAAGATAGTGTCAGAAGTATTTGAGAACTGTTGGATACCACCTGTAAAATATAAAATAAAGAACAAAAACGAGGGATGATCTAGAATTACCCAGAATTCTATAAATTTTCCCAAATTTTTAAAGACAAATATATGTATTTCATATCGTTATAATGCTCTAAATTTCTACTTACAGTGTCCGTAATATTTTTCTTTTTGTATTATTATGCCATGTGTACGACGCTTTCAAATAACCATAGTAACGGCGTAGCGGGAAAACGTTTACTGTTAATATTTATTTTAATGAATATACATCATGAATAAATTTACGAAAACATCTCAAATTACGCCAAAATGTACAATTACGTTTAGATGACGTCATGTTAAATTTTTACGTCATTTACGCCTTAGATTCAAAAGTAAACATCTTTTAACCGCCAATAGCACCAACGCTCTTAACATCAGAAATGTCGTCATTTGATCGTCAAGAAATTCGAGCTGTTATAAAATTTTGTTAGGAATTAAGAAAAACACCCGCGGAAACATTCAACATGTTGAAGGAAACTTCGCACAAGGATAAAATAAGTCAAACAACGGTTTATGAATGGCATTAACGATTTTCTGAGGGTCGAACAAAACTAGATGACAAAGGAGGCAGAAGACAAAAACGGAAAATGCGCACGTCACTAACGTTGTCTGTTGAGGAGGCTCTACAGACAAACAGGCGAGCCAGCGTGCGTGTGGTCGCTGACAGATTTGGTGCGAGCTACGGGACAGTGTATCGAATTCTGACGGCAGAACTACACATGACGAAGGTAGAATACATTTTTAATCTAGTTTAAATAAATTTATTAATTCATAGCCGGGATCGGGGTCCTAGGTTTCGGATCAGTGCAGCACCCACCGTATTCCCCAGACCTGGCCCCATTTCACGATCTTCCCATTAATGAAGCGGCAACTGAAGGGCCAACGATTCGATTCGTTGACTGAACTGCGCAGGACAACATCAGCTATTGTAAAGAAATATGACTGTTCGTGGTATGAAGACATTTTCAGGCAGTGGGTTCATAGGTATCGTCGTTGCATAGGATGCAACGGAGCGTACTTCGAGAAACTTTAACGTCGACGACGTCGTGATTTTAAGATTAGCGTGCGCTGTAGGCGCGTTGGTGTATTTACATTTTCTGTTCATGTGCAGGTCTCATTTTGTTTTACTGTTTGATATTATATTTATTGTAAAGCAGAATTATTCTTCTTTTTAATGGTATATGTTTCGTTTATATTAAATAAAATGTGTTGACACTGTAAACAAATTCCGAGTTATTTTGGATCATCCCTCGTATGCAAGACTATAATAATGTTAAAAATATGCAAATAATATGTTCATAAAAAGTTTAATACCCAAATGAATTAAAAGAATAATTAATGCTCATTGTATTTCAAATTTAACATAATTTTACATAAAAAATTACACAGACAAAAATGTCTGATTTTGCCTAGCAGCATTTGAAATCTAATTCCGTCAGTGTGAAAAATAACAAAAACAAACTCATACCTGCAATCTGCCTCATAATGTTATTGATCACCGTATCGGCACCTATCACATTGTTTTTAACAAGTTCATGCGTCAACCACAGCACTTGCGATCGACTCACATCTTTGAGCTTAAGCCATTTTTCAAATATAAGTTGATTTAATCTGTTTAACACAATACTAAAGCTGTCTCGACTGACGAGGTGAATATCTCTGTAGTTCTGAAATGTAAAATTAATTAAATCATGTTCCAGTGCTTATTACTGCTGTGAATGTGGTTTACTTTTGTTGTTGTTTTTGTATAAAATATAACGTTTTAAATAACGTCTCCTAACTCTATTTCTGTAATGCAACCAAATGCTCACATCTGTTCAAATAGGTGATCTCCGTTTAAGTAAGTTCTGACCTATCTTGGGACCTTGACCCAAACCCACTGCTATTTTAATTTTAAGACAAGCATTAGGCAGCAGGCTTGCTATAAATCACTCTATTTAATAAATTTCTATGAATATTTCTTCATAATTGGGTCCATGGTCAAGGGGATAATCACAGATTCGGAACTCCTCTAATTCCGCAGTTTATCACTGCGTGGATGCAAGTCCAGGTCGGGGCAATGGACTTAATGTGGTGTCTTCCAGCAGTGTTTTGCTTTGGGGCCTTTCAAGGAGGGAAAAACTGCATCATTCAAAAGTCATATGGGGAAATTTTGAATAGTATATAGTACTGCATATGTCATAATTATTATTGTGTTTGACATAACTTTAATTACAATGTAACTTGTTTTCTATTTGCTTTAACTGTCTTTGTTAGGAAAATAAAATATAAGTCATATAAATGTCAAAATTTCAATTTAAAGAAAAAGAAAACCCTGATCATTTTGGAGACTTTGACGGGTATTTAGGGGGGGGGGGGGGGGGGGCATGTAGTTGTTTACAGATAAAAAGTCTTGAGCATTGTCTCAAGATGATGTACACAATCAGATAAAGTTTCTCTAGGCATACCTTTGCAGCGCTTGATGGATCTGTGAGAATAGAATATAACAACCCCAGTTGCACCTCGTCATGTTGTGGGTTTCCCTTACAGACCTGTAAACATCATAACAATAACTTGTGACAATAATGTGTGAAAAATGTAGCATGCCACCTTAATCATTATCGCCAGAAGGGATTTCCTATCTCTGTCCATGCTGCAAAAATAACTTTTAAACTTTTTAGACCAAAGGGACTAAACCACTTGACAGCTCTCTTTCATGGTAATTGGTCATTCCTCATTTAGGTTATTCGCATTATATGCCTTTGTTACAGTAACCAAACAATCATAAGCAATGTATTCTTCATTCTTCAAGATAAGAATTTTACTCTAATGGGTCAAAAGGCTTTGATACCATTTCTGTTTTGAGATGAATTTTTATCATGCTTACTTATAGGTAAAATAATAAACATGTTAAGCAATCTCATTAATACATGTACCCTCTTATAATAGAGATAGTTTTTAATCATCTACACCAAGATCAGAATATGTGTTCTGGCTAAGAAGTGTTGCAGAAATTCAACAAACTGTGGTAAGATATTGTTACATTTGATACAGGAAAACTGCTGGACACTACCTATAACATGACATGGTCACATTAACATTTTATGTTGTTTATTCAGAAAATTAAACTTTGTTGAACACTAATGAAATGTGAAATATTGACTACTAGATTAAATATGAACATATCCTTAACAAGATTGTTTGTCCTCAGGTTAGGAGAATGAAAAGCATTGCAATGGTTTTCAAGTACAATTCCGCCATGTTTTCTAAATAGACCAGTATATCCCTAACTTCACATGTCCTAATGTTGGCTGGAAAGTGACAAAATTATTCAAATACAAATGAAGCAGGGATTGTCAACTTCCATGTGTCAGGTACATATGCAAAACAATTAACACATACACATTAATGTTTTCTGAGGCCAAAGAAGGAAACTGTCACTTGCCAAATGGGAGATTTGTTAATTTTATATAAACACAGTAGAAAGTTACCTGTTTCCAAGTATAGAGAATTCTGAAAATGTGTGAAACACCCCTCATTGTCAAATAATTAAAAGTGAGAGTCTCCCACAAAAAGTGGGAGAGTTCACAAATCATGTATGTGAACATTACGCTTTAGTTTTATTATGTGCAATGCTGCAATTCTAATATAGTTTTACTAGGTTGTAAATTAAAATTAATTCATAATATTATATATTTACTAATACTGTTTTCATACTGCTTGAATGTAACCGAGCTTAATCCTAAATACCCATGTCTGTGGTGCATGATCCCTTCATTTAGAACAGCAAAAAATTGTAAATGTTTCTTACTGTTGATAACTGAACTGTTGAAAAAAAATTGCATGATGGTCATTGAAAACCATCAGAAAAGTCCACATTAAGAAAATTGTGTCGGATGAGCTAAAAAATAACATATTTTACTTACATGTTTATTGAGAGCATCATTTGCCTCTCTTTCAGACAGTCCATTGACTAATGATGAAAAGACTCCATGGGCTCTCTCAAGTTTCTGAAATGAAATGGGTTTAACCAAAAATTATAATACAACTTTTAGGTATCTTACTCAAAAGAGAAAACACAAAATGAACAAAGGAAGTAAGATATTTAGACTTTAAAAAATAAAATGAAGTAATGCAAAACAAGACTTAAGCATCTTCAGACACATGGTAAAATAAAATACGAAAGATGTTTGTGAACCATATATGCCTCCTCCTCCGTCGCTTTCTGGTTTCCATGTGTCCCCAAAATCATCAGTCAAAAGAAGGCATCTTCTTATAATGACCAATATCCTGACTAAGTTTGAAGAAAGTGAATTCAGATAATCTCATGCTACCAATCTGAAACCAAGTGATCCACAGAAAGACTAACCGAGTGACAAATCTTCCCACAGACCGACTGACATCTGCAAGATATTGTGTCCCCTCTTCTTTACAGACAGACATAGGCAGCATAACTAGATGCCTAAGAACAACATGCTCAGTCTGCCAAGATAATATATTAGCATTATAGTGTCAGCTATTTTGTTTGTTACATCACGCTGACACAATTATGGTCATATTGACAATGTCCAGCTAATTATTGGCGGAGAAAGAACCCAGACTTATGTCTGGATATAACCATGGACACACTGCAGGTTAGCCATAAAAAGCTCGAAAGCACTTTTTCACTTTCGACAAGTGACTGTGACCTATATGCCTGTTATGAGGTTCTTGCACTGTTTCATCATGGCAAACACTTGCCAAACAAAATTCATGACCCATAGTAAACTCATAGGGTATATTCATAAATCCAGTATCTGCAGCCAAGACATGGCACAAGGAAGTCATATGTATGCCCACATAACCCTAGCAGGCACCCAATTTTAGGGCAGTAGACAATTTTGAAAAGAAGAGGCAAATGTGCCAGGTGTGGGGGGCTTAAGGGGGACCCGGGGGAGAAGCCAACAGAAGCTATTGGTAGTTTTTGTGGGCTTAGAACCCAATTTTCTGCAATGTTTTTTCCCCATTGAGAGTGCAGACTTTATGTTCAGTGATTTATACACAAATGAAAAAGACTTATTGTTCTAGTAATATTTATTCCTTTGAAATCTCTGTCTCAAAATATGAAATAGATTTGCATGAAACAAAAAACTGGTGTAACTAATTGTAAATGATCCACTTTTTGTCAGCTTTCTACATAGCTGAATGATCTCTATTTTTTTTATATAAATTTCTAGTATTCTATTGTGAAGACGCTGGACGATATATTTTTTGTCAGGAGGGATACAACTGGTCGGGCAAATCATGTGGTGGGAAAGACTAAAGTGTCCCGGGGGACCCCAAAACCGCAGCCCTGATTTATACACTATGATGGAATTGAACAATGTGAGGCACATTTCATGCTCAGAGAAATTAGCAGCAACCAAATCTAGGAAAGAACCACAGACCTCTTGTTCCTACCACTGACCTCCTTTGGCCAGCCTCAAAAGCATTTATAGTGATCTTTGATCTTCAATAAACTACTGACCCGTGGTATATGATATATTTTTTATACTTTTTTTGTTTTGTAGCCATCCTTAACATCAAATAGCTCTTTAATGATCAGTTTATACCTCGAGGCCATAGTGTTTGATTGATTTAGATAAAGTGCTGCCTTTTCTGCAATAGCACAGCAATCAAAAACACATAAAATGACCACACCCAGTCATGAGTTTGTTAGATGTATGAACTAACAATAGAGGGTGTGAAAGTGACCGTATTATGCCGACGTAATTAGATACTCTTGTTTTAAATATGTGCGTATGTTTCTTTAGGCGGCATCATTATTGCATAAAATTAATGTTAATAATAACAAACAAATACCAGAAAGTACAAACATAAAGCATATTTAAGACTAAGGAACAGTCGTAATGGGTCAGAAGTGGTTTCACTGCCTACCATGTCGGTGAATTGCATTGAATGTGGACTTGCGTGACAACGCGGCAGCATGCTATTCAAAGTGACGTATGCGAACAATGGCAGCACAGGTTGTGCAATACCGGTAAGTTATTTATCATCATCTCAAGATAAATCTTAACACTTCAATAAAGTTACACTTCAATAAGTATTCATACAATTAAAATGAACTGGCACTTAACTATCATCATACCAGCCTTTAATTGAATAGTCTTGAGAAGTATACAATACATATTTGTATACTAATACTAATTATCATAATAATAATCTAATTAATTAAATCACTAAATAATTGCAATTGGAAATACTTTGTAATATTGTCATTGTATTTTATATATTTCATCATATATAGTGTGAATCCAGTGACTGAGATCCTTGAAGAGTGAGTATTATATTATATTAAGACTCAAACGGTGTGCTGACCAGATTACACAGGATGCGATTTGGAGATTTCTATATAATTCAAAATTACCGTCAAAGAAGATACAAACAACCCATGCAGTGACCCTTGAAACAACACTCTCCCATACACATAAAACTCCAATACACACTCGCTGTCAAACGGGGTAGCGAAATATCTTGGTGCGAAACATCTGTGTAGTGAAACAGAAGGTAGCGAAACATCTGTAAATCTTTATTTTGCTCACATTTTATATTTCTTGACATATGCACGGATTTTGGACTAACCTAGAGCTAAATGCAAGACTACATACTGTCCTAAAAGGGTAGACCATATACATATACGGCAGTCAATAGTAAAAAACTAAATCAAGTCTACATGCAAATTTACATCAGTTCATCATTCTGTCGTAAGTCTTAACATTTCTTTGATGAACCACTAAAAAGAAAGAAAAAAAAAATTAAAGGAGGGTAAAAGACAAAAACAGACAAGTAACCATGACAACCTGACTGCTTGCTTGTTCATCATTGAATCTTCTCTCATAATCAAAATTAACACAAAAATACATGAAAATAGTCGTGTGTGCAGCGCATTTAAAAGAAGCAATGACATTCCATTGGAAGGTAGAGAATTTATGTTTAAAAGTTGATATAAATAAATGTAACCTCTTCTAAATCATCTTTCGGTTCATAGACATTCGCCACCAAAAGTCCTTGTTTTGCATCCATTGTCACTGTCATTGGTAAACTGTAAAAATCCCCAAAACTACATTTTCCACATGTGTTTTCTCTTGTTGACAGTCGCCGAGTCTATAAATAGTAACAACTTCCGGTTAGCTTGCCGCCATATTTTCTGTCCTTTAACTGGAAAAAATCCAATAATATCTCTCCGCTCGCTCCATATGAGCTATAAAACTATAAAATTGAAAGAGTATATATTCATGAATTATAACGTGGCAGGAAATATATGCTAAATTGTCTATGAAAGGATAAATTGAACGTTAAAATGAGCTGTATTTTCCAACTTTTGATCAGTGCTACCATAATTCGGCATTAATTAAATGTCGTAAATATCATGGAAATTTTCTTTGAACAATTTTCTAATGTTTTAATGAAGAGTAAAAAATTGTGGAAAATATATCAGTCTACCGATTGTTTCTCGAATCTTTCTCTTGTTTAGCATGTTTTACGACAACCTACATATTGTCGTAAACTGATTCACCGGCTGATGCAACCCGTGCAATAGTTGACTGAATTTGCTTCTAGGGTTGACTTATTTGCTGGTAATTTTACAGTAAATCACCGGAATTACAGTGTTTACTGAACACCAAGCTTGCTATGTCTGACTTGACAGAAGAAGTGAAGGCAATGAGTTTAGGTAAGTTTTTTGTTTCTTCCAGTGAAGCTTGGTTGTTCCTGGGCTGTCAACAGACTACATGATGTAATTTCCAGGTATATATTGAAGGCATTTCTTTTCTACATGTCTGATTAAAAGTATACTCTGGAACACTGACTTCATTGTTAAAAGTCTAAATCTACAAGGTCAGTAAATGGGCACATTTCATATTAATGTCAAAATATCATAAAACGAGGCAAAATTAGTTGACAGTTCAAAGAGAAAGTAAAAATGTTCTATTAATCACCAACATTCCAGTGCTGTCACGGTAAAATTCTCAAACTGAGTAATGTACTTTTAGATAAACTTGTAAATTGTTTAAGATTGGATGCTACAAAAGTTACTTACAAGATAACCTTACTTTTATCATTTTCACAATCTACTCCAGACCATTTGTCATTAGTATACAGACTTGAGATTATCATTCTAGTCTTTTGTATTCAGTAGTTCAGATGTAAATTTAAGCCTTTAACTTTTCTCCATAAAAATGTTGCTAACTAGCTTGAATTAAATAAAGGAACAAATATTGTCTTTTTTGTCTCTGCCTAGCATGATATTTGTCATTGTGTCACAGTTACAAAGATCAGACAAATTTGATTTACTTTCACCGTGAAAACCCCAATTGGCTGTAATAGAACACAAGTCATAACGATTTAAAAAGAGGTAGTGTGACATTCTTGAAATTGTTTGATAACAAAAATGACTCCACTCACACTTTGTATAAGAGAATTAGAAAATGATGTGAAAACTAATCACTTCACATTGAGACACTAGCATAAGTGAACTACCACATTAAATTATACTTTTATATTCACTCATGCATTAAACATTCAAACAGGTTACAAATTTAAGCATTTTTTCCACCCGCAATTTTTTGTTAGTGCAAATATTTCCAACTGACAATTTGTAGAAGTTACTTCCTTTTTTGAAAAAAAGTTTATTGAAATACATTGCATGATAAAGCTAGATAAAATTATTAAATAACTGAAGTCAGTATACAGAGATTTTATTTAAACTCCTTATGAAACAAGAAAAAACATGTTGGTATAAATGCTATTCTCATCAGAACAATTGTCATTTAATGCTTTTATCATTAGAACAATGGCAATTTTAATATAATTAAACACAGTATTCAATGACAAGTTTATGAATGACGAGTCCATGAACAGGTTTGTATTAGTGTTTAAAACCTTTGAATTAATGGTGTGTAGCAGATTGGGTTTGCTAGTATCGTCTTCTGTATCTTCGTTACACACGATACGAATCATAACAGATGTTTACAGCTTACCTGTTTATTGCATTTTTAAGGATCCGAGGGACATGATAAGGGGCTCCCGTGGTGTAATGGTAGAGTTGCAGAATTGTAACAGTACTCCTCTGACTGCTTAGCCTCTCACCACGTGGGTTCGAGTCCCATTCCAGCGAAGGATTTAATGTGTTCTAGCTGACTAGCGGTGTGCCGGTTGTTCTACCCACACATGTATCTGGGGTCTTCCTCTACCAATAATGATCATAAATGGTTGCTGCAATGTATTTCAAAAACGGAACAAACAACATGATTAATTTTTGACTCAGAAATGTTTGTCCTAAGATTATTTTGCGGTCATTATGGGCAAAACTGACCTGTATTTAGCGTGTGCGGGAGCTTAAATTCTAGCCCTGAAAAAATAAGTTTATGGCACATATAAATAGGGTACATAAACATGATATATGTGTGTGGTATACATAGTTTTACAAAATTAGAAGAAAAAACATGGAAAAGAATATGTTTTGAAGAGCAATGTTTACACTCAAGTTTTACCACGTTTGAGGAAGAATAATTTATTTTTATGAAAAATTGTGCTTGGTGTCCTTGGGGCTAGAAAGTGTTTTTGGTTGTAAAACAACTGAAATTGTAAAAGTATCAGAAGGGCTTTGGAAAAGAAAACATTTTTTTTTTGTCGTTATGATATACATTTAAAAGAAAGAAAAAAAGAATGTTGATCACCCATTTACTGTAGCAGGATGTGTTGTGTTGTTTTTTTCATTTTTTCATAATTTTAAATATCTACAGGTGTGACTAGATGTACTTTTTATAGATTTTAGCATAGTCTTAGTAATTAAATAGTTAATCCCTATGTGCTTGAGTAGGTGATTAGTGTTTACGTTTCGGAGAGCTTTTCCTAGAAAAAAAGTTATTTTTAGATTCTTCAACAGATTTTTATTGATACAAATATAGAACATGTGTCATCATGAATCACTAATTGTCCCCTGTAGTGATGCAATACTTGCAAGACTTCAAGTTGTGATGATGTAATACAATGTAAACACCAACAACAGCTAGCTATATAAACCAAGGAAGATATACACACTGTCACTTGAGTGTATGTTTTGTTAATGTCTATTTTTGTGCATGTACTTTTTTATTTTTACTTCATAACTTACTGTGAATTATGAGTTAAGATCAGTTTTAATTACATTTTTTAAAAATCTTCAGTCTTAAATTTATTATAACAAATAATCCCATATTAATTTACATTTATATCGTTTATGGAAAAGAAGTCTAATTGTTTTCATATCAGAAAATGGCATCTCAAACATTAACAATGTTTTTTGGTGTTGTTTTTTTTAAGGTAACAAACTGGTATAAACCTGATAGATTTTTATTTCTACTCACATATTATAGTTTTAACCTGATTATATTCTATTGTAAAATTTCAATGTATTTGGCGCCGTATGTTCTGTTAGGTGTCATTGTGCTGTAAAACCTAAAATACAAAATACAAACTGGTATAGGTTTCTTAAACTTACTGTAAAGAAGAAACCAATGTTAATTTACATTTAGAGTATTTATGGAAAAGAAGTCTGATTTGTAAGTGAATAGCAATAAAAACTTAAGGTAGATAATGTTATCGTGACTAAAAATAGAAATATGGTTTCTGAACGATAACTCATGAAAGGCTTTACAGATTTAAACAATGTTAGGTGCACATGAATAACATCACAAGGTAAAGGTCAAGTTCAACATGACTGGTGGGGTCAATATCAAGGTCACTGTTACTAAAAACAGAAAACTTTTCACCCCATAACTTTAGTTAGGAATGACATATAGTGATGAACTTTGCTGCATAGGTAGCTCCTGTAAAGCTGACACTTGGGATTGAAAGTCGGGTCAAGGTCACTGTTACTAAAAATAGAAATATGGTTTCGGCTCAATAACTAGAGTTAGGAATGAGATATTGTGATGAAACCTGCTGTATCGGTAGCCTCTGTGAAGATGACCCTTGGGCTTGAAAATGAGGCCGGTGGGGTCAAGGTCACTGTTACTGAAAATAGAAAAACAGTTTCTGGATGCTTCCTCATGAAAGGTTTCAAAGATTTAAAAAAAATCTTTCAACTCAATAATTTTAGTTAGTTATGAAATATTGTGATGGACTTGGCTGAATAGGTAGCTTCTGTGAAGTGGGGTCAAGGTCACAGTTACTAAAAAATAGAAAAGCAGTTTCTGCTAAAAAAACTATAGATAAGAATGAGAAATTATGAAACTTGTTGTATAGGTAGTTTCTGAGAAGTCAGTGCTTGGGACTGAAAATGGGAATGGTATGGTCAAAGTCACTGTTACATGTGTTAATGTTTTGTGTGTTACAAGATGCCATTGATTCTAAGCTTACCAGTTCCAGTATCAAGCACTCATGTGTTAGTATTAACCACCTTTGGTGATAAGTTTAGTGTTTGCCTTTGCCTTGCAATAAATTTTTTTTATACATTTTGCTCCATTACCTGATTGTATGTACTGTTGAACACTTCTCCAGGTTGTTAGCTTAACGATTTAAAAAGCGTGCTTATTTTTTCACCGAATGCTTATTTTTAGCGAGCGTGTACACATCCGAGAGCTCAGGCTGTGATGAGACTGGTGATGGGACAGAGGGGAAACCATTCAAGACTGTACTACAGGTACTGCAATTCAATACAAAGAAATTCACCTGGGTGTTTTTCTCTTTTTGTTGAAGTATTTTATTTTCTTTAAATCTGGTGGGGCCCGTGGTGTAGTGGTAGAGGCGCTGATTTGTAACTCCAGATGCTTAGCCTCTCACCGGGTGGGTTCCATTTGAGGCGGGGAACTTAATGTGGGAAGATTTTCCAGCTGACTTGCTGCACTGGTGGTTCTATCCTGACATTTGCCTCTGGTCTTTCTCAACAAAATGTTGAATCCAGGATTAAGATATTAAGTTATTTGTATTGCTCACTACCTCATGAGTGGATGGCCAGCACTGAATCAATTGTTGCCAGTCTGCTGAAATATTAACCCTTGCTGGAAACACCATTAGGGCATTTTGTTAATGGTGTAAATGGTGTTTTCATCTAGTAAATATCATGTTGATGAATGACATATCTTGTTTAATATGGTGACGATAACAAACATCATGTTTTTATGAATCATGTTTCATTGAAATATTCATCTATTTAATTATTAATATTTTACTGAACCTGGTAGCACAATCAGTAGAGTGTTGGCTCCAGGTACGGGAGGCCCCAGGTTTTGATCCTGGGCTGTGACATACCAGAGTCGTTAAAAATGGTAATTGTAAAGCTCGCTTGCAAACACTCAAAGGGTAGTTCCATGACTGGATGGCCTGGTGTCAGGATAATGCAACTGGGTGTGGTATCATGCCATGTGTTCACGACATGCTATACATAGAGAAGGCAGCACTATACCTGCTTCAAGTGGAAACCATGTCCAGATAGCTGAAATACTGTTGGTGGGACGATATACCCAATAAACATATTATTAATATTTTGCCATACATAGCATTTTTAGAAATACATACAATAGCAGCATTAGCTAGAAATCTAGAAATGTTGTTTTTTTTTCAGGCCATGCGTCATGTAGGTGGTGAACCTTTCCCTACAATATTTGTGGATGGCAAGGCAGAGGGACAGGTAACATACAGGGACAATTTCTTCTCCTTTATCAGTCTTGACATGCAGTCATGAATGTGTTTTGAGTCCAAGTCTATGTGGCATTAAATATGGGAAGGTCTTTTAGCTGATGTTAGGTGTGCCAATGTTTTTGTATACAATTATTCGTCCCCTACCGGTGTTTAAACCGGAGGGGACTATAGGTTTACCCTCAGTCCGTCTGTCCGCTAAAAATCTGGATCTTTTGATAGCTTAAAAACTATTTAAGCTAGGTGCATGAAACTTGGTATGTTAATAGGTAGCAATTTTTAAGCTAGGTGCATGAAACTTGGTATGTTTATAGGTAGCAATGTGTACAATATGCACATGCAAAATTTGGGTCACTACCTTGAAGGTCAAGGTCACAGCATGACCTTGAAGCAAAATTGTGTCCGGCCCATAACTTTTTGAGGGACCGTTAGGGGACTACTGTATTGCCCGCAATACTATCAAATGCTTGTTCTACCTACAATTAAATACTATTATTAAAAACATTTTACAACTTATCAAATTGTTACAATGCAGTCATTTTTTTACATTTCAGAAATATGAGCCTATTGCCAAGGCCCAGATGAAAAAGCAGCTGAAAATGTTTCAACGAGACATGAACAAAGCTGCAGATAAAGAAAAGAAGGATGTATGTACCACAAGATAAATGGTTGAAAACCAAACAAAATATTCCACAGAGGGTGCACATAGTGGAGTGATAATAGTCGCTGACTTGAAACTTCTCAGCCACTCACTGCTCAGATTCTAGTCCCAGTCGGGGCATGAACTTACAAGTGGTGAGGTTTTCCAGCTAACTTACGGTGCACCGGTAGTTCTACCCAGGCGTTTAAGTCTGGGGTGTTCCTCCACCGATAATTAGCATGACTGCCAGTATGACCTTTACTGAGTCGGTGCAGTGTAACAAAACAATATTCCACAAGATTGCTATGATAGAAAATTACTTGGAGCATCAGTTCCAGTAAATAGAGGCCCCATGTTCAATATCCGCCATGGCATATGTTAAGTGGTTTATAGCTAAGTTGTAAAAAATAGTAGCTTGTAGTTTTTAACTATTTTAAGCCATATTAAGCTCAGCAATCTAAGTACTTCTTATTTTTGCTTAGCTTGATAAGCTTGTATTTACACAGCATTGGCAAAAAGTGTAGATCCAGATCAGCCAAGTCTCAGCTGGAAGCGGTATTATTAGGATCTGTACTATTAGTCTAGCAAGATATCTAGACACCTATGCATGTCAATGTGAGAAGGTGACTAAAAATTTATGTTATAAATGTTCAAACTATTTTTTGTGCTTATGTTGTGATTTTTTTTTTAATGTTTATTGTACTAACCTGTATTCAATATTATTCCATATTATTTTAACCTAATCGATTTTTATATTCCTACTCACCTATTTGAATTTTAACCTGATTATCCCCTGTATGACCTGTTAAGTGTCGGTGTGCCTTAAAACCCCAAAATACAACAATAATACAAGAACTAAAAATTAGTCTGAGATATATACCACTGTAGCAACAAAGAGTTTCTAGGTTAGTTCAACTGGTCAGCCAGGTGTCCTGAAGTGGCAATGGTACCATGTTAGTTCTAGGGCATGTTGGGACAGTGTATGCATCATTACAGCTACTTCAAGTGAACACTGCCTCCATATTAGAGACTTTGGTCAAAGAAGATGACATGCTAAGGATATAGCCTCAAAAGAAAAAGCCATATTAAAAATTGGTCTGTTGTTTTTTTTTGTGTTTTTTTTGATAATTTGATCTTGTTTCTAATGCCAAAACAAAATTTGTTTTCTCTTTATTGTGTTGTTTATGATAAGCACATAAATATTTGGACTATGGCAACACATTTCTTAAACTATATCATATGAAAATTTTCACCATACAAAATAGTTATATACATGTTAATATATAGTTGTCATAAAAGTTGATTGTACTGTTTCTTATATTAAGTGTTTAAGAGGCCCAATTTAACATTTTTTTGTTTACAGTATATCTCATCTTTTATCTAAGAAAAATGCTCAAGATACAAATTAACACGATATTTTAATGTTTAACATACATGTATAGTTTGCACTCTGCTGACAAGGTTTAGTTTTAAATTTTTAAGTTTTATTTTGTGTTGTTATTAAAGTTGAATGAGACACTTTATTTTCTTTTTGTACGCTTGTTTCAACAGTTTAATAAAAACCTCTTCTTTCTTTCAAAGGCTGAGGATGCAGAACGCAGAGAAAAGAATTTGGAAGAAGCAAAGAAGATAGTGATACAGCAGGACCCAAGTCTACCAGCACCAAAACAGGTTAGGGCATTGTTTTCTTTTTCATTTGCGTTAGATTATGACCATGTTGTTTTTTGCTGATTTATTAAATATTTTTCAATGTAGATTATTATATCTATCTGTCCTGCTCTTATAGATCAAGAGTCCACAATTGTGAGCATTGCCCATCATAACCTGGGTCCTATTCCAGCTTGGGGTGTGAAAATTCAGGTCGGGAAGTCTAGAATCACACCTTTGATTGTTGCTATCTGCGATTATGTCACAATTTGTTTTTGTTTGCAGCGATTTTTATTTTCTTTCATTGATCGGGTTCCGGTAAAGGTATTTGTTTATAACTGACTACGGGCCTGTTCTCAGTCCTTCACAATTACAATAATGTCAATTTTTAATCAATCTTTCTTACAAGTCTGATCTTTTTATCTGTCTTTCCAATCTTCACACACCTCTGTAGAGCAATGTAAATAGAGATAATTGTTAAGTTAAATTTTTTTTGGGGGGGGATTCAAAATGGCTTCCACTGGCTGATGAAATTTTCCATTGTTATCAGGTGAAATAATGTGGACACATAATTATTATCTGAATATCATAGAAATGCTAGCTGGATTATCAGTCTGAAAGTAGGAGGGGCGCCTGTGGCATAGTGGTAGAGTCGCCATCTTGTAACTCATCTAAAAGCTTAGATTACTTTGATGCCTTTCAGATCAAGATACGTGACTCTGAAGCGACACGAGATGTGCGTGTAAAGATATTCGGCTGGGTGCACCGGTTGAGGAGACAAGGGAAGAATCTCATGTTTATTGTACTCCGGGACGGCACTGGCTATCTGCAGTGTGTACTGTCAGACACCCTGGTATGTATGCTTTTACTGTAAACTGATGCCCTCTTTTTGCACATAGGAGCTCTACTGTAGGAAGGAAGTTGAGTATTGTAGTAAAGTTAGAGATAAAGTGCTTCAAAACTGGAGGTTAAAGGTTAGAATCATAGTATGGGCACGCTTGATAAACTTTATTTTCTTCCTGCTGTTTCACTTTGACAATTATTTTCGCATCTCTTTACCAAATTAAGAAGGAAACATATCTAGTTTTAATTTTTTGTACAGCTATTTTTTGATTGAATTTGCCAAAGTCTTAATGAGCATATTCTACAGATGTACCCATTTTACAAACAAAAAAACAACTAAAATGTCATCCTTGTCATTTTTTATTTTTCTATGGTCAGCACACATATTACTACAAAATATGACAAAATGAAGAAAAAAAATCAGTTTTAAAGAAATGTGTCAAATTTGAAGATAACATCTGATTTTATTTGCAAAATAAATTGTGGTCAAATTATCATACTGTTAAATTGTGGTCAAATTATCATACTGTATTGGAAATCCCATTTATATTTTTTTACTGTACAGGGTATATGATATATAATCATGTTTTATTGTTAAATTAATTGTATGCAACAACTTACATCTAGAAAATATTGTAAGTCGTTCTTTTATTGTGTATTTAAATACTTTGTAAACATGGAAAAGTGCTTGAAAAATCCACAGAAAAAGTCAGTGACACTATGGTTAAGGTAATGGTTATAACAAGAACATGAGTACACAAACCCCTGTTTATCTTTCCATATTCAGCATACTTTTTTCTATAAAATATATAAAAATGAACAAAATCTATGAACAGAAATAAAATGTAGCAATCGTCTTGAAGTGAAAGATGTGTAAATATTTTCCAGCATATGCCTTATAGATCAAAATTGCAAATGATTTGACAGCATTTGAAACTTTTACTTGTGACATTGCATGAACTTTGTTAATTAAAAAAAAGAAACCAGTTCTGGTAGCGTAATAGGTAGCGCATCAGCTCCTTGTATGGAAGGTCCCGGGTTTGATCCCAGGCCGCGACATACCGAAGTCGTTAAAAGTGGTAGTGGTATAGCTCTCTTGCTAACCCCTTAAGCAAATATAAGTCTGGTTGGCGTGGTGTCAGGATTTTCTGACTGGGTGTGGTATCACGGCAGATGTTCACTGTCTCCAGATAACTGAAGTACTGTTGGCGGAAAGATAAACCCAAAAAACAACAATAAAAAAAGTCCCATCCTAATGAGCTTATCAATCTGGTGGATGATAAAACAAAAGTGTTATCATATAGGGCTTTATGGATCTTATATATGCGAGGTGATGATATGATGAAAGCTGGTTAGTGTCTTTTATAATGTGATGGGAGTGAAAGATTACTTTTTTATACAAATAGACAGAGATGTTCTTTTCTTTCAGGATATAATAATAACATAAGAGCATTTAGTAATTATAGATCAAAGGTATATTTTTAGATTCACTACAGTTATGACTTTTACTCTTTAATGATTGAAATTAATTTTTTTTCAAAGCATTCTTTGCTGTTAAGTTATTTCACTTCTTTTTTACAGTGTCAAACATATGATGCCCTTACCTTATCAACAGAATCATCCATCTGTTTCTATGGAGAAATCAAAAAGTTGCCTGAAGGCAAAGTGGTATGTATCTGCCTACTAAAACTGTACATTACATAGTTTTAACTAGAGGATTTCTTTTTGTTATTTAATAATTGTTATTTTTTTATCCTAAATTGTGTGGATAAAAGTTATTGTTTTAAGACTGATATGTCAAATTTTCATTTGTGACTGGGTCACAATGTTGCATAGATCATTCTGCGCTTTCCCTGTATACTGTTACGGTGAAGGCAGCATACACCTGTGCTTTAAGTGTAATCTCTTTTAATGCTAAAGAAATATTGTTGGATTTAAATGCTTTTAACACTGTATTACACTGCTGGAAAACAATAAGCTGATTACTATTTACTTATTTTCTCTAAGCTTGTTTTTGCATTGTACAAAATAAAGAAGAATCAGTTCATATCTGTTCCACATTGAAAAACAAGCAGGGCCTGATGACAGATGAAAATCTGTCTAGAGCTTTTCTGACTTTTTATGAGTGACATGAGCATATTAAGCATGTAGCCAAGTTATGTAATTGGACTTTATGGCAGTTTTATGACTAATTTATTAATAAATGCAAAGACAACACATGAAGCCAGGTTTAATTATTGCAGGCATGTGGCAGTGGCAAGACCCACGGTCTTTGAAGCAGAATTAAGAATTTGTTATGTTAAGTTCTTGGGCTAGCCAAGGTCTCATGTTGTTTAGGTGTCTTTGTTATAAATAGAATACATTAACAATGAGTTATACATGCAGCAAAGAAAATGTATTTAAGCCTTATAACCTTTTACATATGTCAATTATCAGTAACAAATTCTTTTTTTCTGGCTTATGACTACATACTCCTGACTGCTTAGCCTCCCAAGGCTTTGGGTTTGAGTACTGTTGGGGGCAAAGGACTTTATGTAGGAAGATCTTTTAGCTGACCTGAGGTGCGCGTGTGGTTCTACCCAGACATTTATATGGGGTCTTCCTATACCTAAATATCTGGACCTAGCTAAAATGATCAGAATTGTTGTATGTCAAAAGTAAAACAAACAACTACATACAAAACCAGTTATATTGCTAGACAGTCATCTTTATGTAGTGCAGATCCTGATCAGATCCCAGCAGGATAAAGCTGATTTGGATCTACATACTGGCAGTGCCTAAACAGTTTGTGCTTAGCCAGTTGAGAGGTCACATACTTCTGTTGTACATGTTGTGATGTATGCTATATTTCTTATTAAGTATTTTTTCAGTAGTGTTATGATCTTAAGGGATTTTATAGTGATAATTATCTTGAAGTGTTTTTTTTATGTTTGGTTGTGTTTGCCTTACAAAAGTGCTTATCTGGTTTTAATTTCCACCCCCAACAATCTTTCATGCAAGCAGTCAATGAAATACACAAAGATTTCTTGTTATTGGCATTTTACCAAGACATTCATCAGGTGTCTTTCTTTGCCATTAAGAACAGATAGTCAGATAATCTTGGCCATAATTGTGACATAAAGGGGAAACTTTGACTGGTTGAATGATGAAAAGACAATTTGGCCTGATGTGGTTTCATGAACATAACTGTTAAGGCAGCACTTTATCTGTTCAAGAGAACATTATCTCCAGATTAATAAATTATTGTTGTTACAACAAACAAACAAAACAAGCATACACCAGTCTCAGAAAATGTGTATATTTTTTAGCTTTGTAAAAATAAGTTTTAATTTAAAGGGAATTTTACAACAAACATAAAAACAAACACCAAACTCATACAATTTGTATATTTTTAGCCTTTGTAAGAATAAGTTTTAATTTAAGGGGAATTTTAATAAACACAGTTTTAATAATAAACAAGAACTAATGTATTTGTTATTACCGGTAAATATAAGGAATAATAAGAGGGCAAGACAGAAATAAAACCGGCCGCAGTAGCTCAGGTGGTAGAGCATAGGCTTGCGGATCTGGAGGTCATGGGTTCAAACCCCGGCCAGTCTAACCAAAGACATTAAAGTTGGTAGTAGTGGCTTCCCTCCTAATTCTCCGGGCTAAGGGGACAGCATTCCGCCTGACTCATCGGTGTCAATATAATGGATCGGCCGGGTTCAGTCCCTGGGCACCTCTTAAGTGCCCTTGTGCTATAATGATAGAAATGTCGCTGCATATTATCAGCAAAAATTGCTGGCTAATCCCAATCCCAATCCAGCAGAAATAAAAAAAAAAGTTCAAACATGTCCAAAATGTTTTGTTATGCAAAAAAATTTTTGATAAATGATAGCATAAAAAACTTCAAAGCAAAAATATTAACTTTAGGCGCCTGGTAACCATGAGATGGTGGTTGACTATTGGGAGCTAGTGGGTTCGTCTCCACCAGGAGGTGCTGAGAACCTGCTCAACGAGGAGGCCCACGTTGATGTACAGCTGGACAACAGGCATATGATGCTGCGAGGAGAAAACGTGAGTACTTGCCATCATAAATCCTCACTACTTTTGTGTCATATTGTCATGACTTTATGTTTTAGTTGGCATATGAGCGTCTTTGGTGTGGTGGTTTATACATTGTACTCAAAATCAGAGGGACTCGAGGCTGTCTGCTAGATTTAAGCCCTTAGGCAAGATCATTTACCACTACACATTGCTAAAAGTATTTAACCAGGAAGTGGACAATCAAAAGGGATTAATAGAAATTTGAAGAACTTTTCTCTGTTGACGACAAACTTATAGGGTTCAAGTTAATGTGTCTTGCATATGGCTCCTTGAATATACAACTTGACAACAAGTATGGATGGACCGGACCTGGTAGCACAATCAGCAGAGCGCCGGCTCAAGGCACGTGAGGCCCCGGGTTTGATCCCGGGCTGCTACATACCAAAAGTCGTTAAAAATGGTGGTGGTATAGCTCCCTTGCTATACACACTGAAGGCAGCACTCTATCTGCTTTAAGTGGACATCCCTGCAGATAACTGAAATGCTTACTGTTGGTTTGTCAATAAACGCAACAAACAGACAAGTTTGGATGGAAATGTGAGTATAAATTGCAGAATTCAGTAAAACACCTAATATAATAAGGTATGACATGTCTCGCGATACATACTACATGACTAACACTTGACTATATAGGTACCCCAAATTATTATTTTGTACATTTGTTGTGGGTTTATATGTTACCAAATTTTATTTCTAACATAACAAAGACTGTCAGAATATACACATTTTTCTATCCGTTAAGACAATTACTTATTAAATCTTTAGAGAGCTAAGTAGTTAGGCTTTCTTTTCTGCACAAGCAGTGAATAGCCAATAAAATAAGGGGAAAAGGCACCCCTCTGAACTGTAACCATAGTATAATGTCCTCTCTTCTACTTTACCTTACACTTTAATTTCAGACGTCTCGAATCATGAAGATGAGGTCCATTATAATGCATTGCTTCAGAGAGCATTACTTCTCGAAAGGATATTTTGAGGTTACCCCACCCACCCTAGTACAGACACAAGTTGAGGGAGGCTCTACACTGTTTAAGATGGACTTCTTTGGACAAAATGTAAGATTTACGGCTTTTTGTTGTAGTTGTTATTTTTTCTTCTTTTTTATTTTTATCAATTAGTCCACTAACACAATAATGGGCATTTAAGAAAGGCCCATATATTCTGGTGTAGTTAGACCCTAGACGAATGTCTAGGTAGTTTCGCTGGTCCCCTAAAGATCAGCTGGATGTGACATTAAGTCCTTTTTCCCACCTGGAACAAAAACATTGGAAAAGTTTAAAACTCTCCCTTTCAACCACACCCACCTTCTTCAGTTTTTATTCTCTTATTATAAGGGGTAAATACATCAGTAACTTACACTTTTAAGTTTTTAGCTCACCTGAGCACAATGTGCTCAAGGAGAGCTTTTGTGATACCGCTTTGTCTGTCGTTCGTCGTCAACATTTACCTTGTGAACACACTAGAGGCCACAATTTTTATCCAATCTTCATCAAACTTGGCCAGAATGTTTGTCTGCATGAAATCTTGGATGAGTTCATTATTGGGTCACCTGGGGTTAAAAAGTAGGTCACTAGGTCAAATTTTAGGAAAAACTTGTGAACACACTAGAGACCACATTATTAGCCCAATCATCACCAAACTTGGTCAGAATGTTTGTCTGCATGAAATTTTGGATGAGTTTGTTACTGGGTCACGTGGGGTCAAAAAAAGTAGGTCACTAGGTCAAATCTTTAAAAAACTTGTGAACACAATAAAGGCCCTATGTATAGGCCAATCTTCATCAAACTAGGTCAGAATGTTTGTCTACATGAAATCCTGGATGAGTTTGTTATTGGGTCATGTGGTGTCAAAAAGTAGGTCACTAGGTTACATTTTAGAAAAACCTTGTGA
This sequence comes from Sinonovacula constricta, assembly GCA_007844125.1. Classification (NCBI taxonomy): domain Eukaryota; kingdom Metazoa; phylum Mollusca; class Bivalvia; order Cardiida; family Solecurtidae; genus Sinonovacula; species Sinonovacula constricta. The sequence goes on from CM017559.1 coordinate 32,601,266, forward strand.
AAACACTTACGAGGCTACATTGATGGCCCAGTCTTCACCAAACTTGACCAGCATGTTTGCCAGTATGAAATCTTGCATATGTTTTGAAGTGAGTCATGTGGATTCATTAGGTTACTTGGTAAGATTCTAGAAAATGTTATCAACCCTGTGGCCACACTAATGGTCCAATCTCCACCAAAGATTTCTAAAGTAAATAACTCTTTGTTATGACAGCCAACTTAAAAGCCTGTGTCATCAGGTGAGCGATTAAGGGCCATAATGGCCCTCTTGTTTCAAAACCTGTGTGTTATTTTACATTGAAAATGATTTTTAATTTTGTTTATTTTTTATTTCACCTGTTAAAAAGTATATTTGCATTGTTTTTATCATACTTGTACAGGACTCGTCGGTGTCAGTATAATGGACCGGCCAGGTTCAGTCCCTGGGCACCTCATATATGCCCCTGTGCTATAATGATAGAATTATCGCTGCACAATATCGGCAAAAATGCCGGCAAATCCCAATCCCATATCCAGTAATAAAAAAAGAAAGGAAAACAGTTTATTTATTTTACTTGTATTTTTACTTTTTTAGGCATACCTGACCCAGTCCTCCCAACTGTATCTAGAGACTTGCCTACCTAGCATGGGAGATGTGTTCTGTATTGCCAGCTCGTACCGTGCTGAGCAGTCTCGCACTCGAAGACATCTAGCAGAGTAAGTTCAAGGAACCTGTTAGCAGTTGTCTTGTCATTTACAAGATGTAATTTAAATGTGGTTGAGCAGCTTTTATCATCTGGCTCTTTTTCACATAAATGGAAAAAATAATGGCCATCATAAAATAACTTTAAAATTTGTTGACATTTTTGACAAAAAAGTACTAATGACCAATTCATGACAAGCATCATGAACCAATGTACTTCTTTCAATAACATCTTTGCAGTTAATATGAAATAAACCTTAGTAATACAATTTATGCAACCAAATTTGAAACTAAGCACAAAAATGTAATGACTGTTATTTTATCCAGTTATCTGAAAAAGAGCCATCTATGAATATGAATGATTCTACAGGGATCAACATCAAGTTGAATTAAGCATGTGTGCATAAAGAAAAATAGGGACTAAGAAATAAACAAATAAAGGAATGACAAAAATGTTTCTACAGTGAGACTGGAACCAAATTCATGTTGTTTTCATGTAGTTTTTTCGATAGAAATAACAATATCATGCCAGTTTAGCCTGTATATCTGCTCTTTGATGTTAAATTTGTTGTTTAATCACCAATCACTCTACACCTCAGATAACATCAGGAACCTTAATACAAATTCAACTCAAGTGGCTTCTTTATATATTTCTCACAGTATTTATTATTTGTCTTAACCATTGTGACATTTTGTGCTTTAAAAGAAGTGCTTTAATACTGACTGTCGGAGTGTTTTCTACATCAAAATTTTGGATTTTGATAAAAACCTGGAGAGTTCCTTTAGAAAGTAAGATTAAGGGATTCAAGTGCCTAATGCATGGCTAATAACCCATTTGTGACAAGATTTTCCAGCCTTGCTATTTAAAGTAACATTTAAAGACTTCTACGTAGTTAGTGATAAACCAATGACTTGTACCTCAGATACAGTCACGTAGAAGCGGAGTGTTCGTTCATCTCGTTTGACGATCTGCTCAACAACCTTGAAGACCTGGTTTGTGACGTCGTAGACCGGGTCCTCAAATCCCCATTTGGCCACATAGTCCATGAACTCAACCCTGTAAGTTAAATAGAATCCTAAAGTTTGTCTTATCAGATCCCAATCTGCTAGCACCTACTTTTTTTTTCATTTTCCTTTTTTTAAATAAATGACTTGCACATTTTTTAACTGGATTCAAAAAAAAAAAAGTGAATTGATACACTGTATTGTATAATGCTTGATCTGATACTTAACAATGATTTGAAATGACTACTTATTTTTAAAAACAACAACAATCCTATGGAATCTTAAGGAAGACAAAATTTTATTTATTAATGATATGGAATCTTAAGGAAGACAAAATTTTATTTATTAATGATGATAATGCAATGTTTTCTTTCTTGCATCTTTGCTCATATTATGGGCCCCCCCTGTTGCCAACTTGTAACTCCTCTGACAAAAACAATACAAACAATCAGAATATGATTACATTTTAAAAGAACTGACAATGATGTGATCTGCCTGTTTATAGTATCCAATATTTTTATATTGTCCTGTTCAATCAATTAACTGCCAATTTACCCTTATAAAATCTAATTTTTTTTTTCAGGATTTTGTTGCCCCCAAGAAACCATTTAGACGTATGCCATACACTGATGCCATTGCATTCCTAAAAGAAAACAACATCACAAAAGACGATGGTTCATTCTATGAATTTGGAGATGTAAGTTTAAGGTTTTTTTTCTCACTAAAATCAAATAGTTTTTGTGTTTTTTCTTATGTTATTTTGAATGTCTCAGTTTCACCAGAGTGCAAGATGAGGGGCACGATAAATGAACTCACTTTACATTAATGAAAAAGTGTAATTGTGTTGATCTTAATAAATTGTTTAATCTTCTAAGCAGATATTGTTCAGGGTTTGGTAAATAAGACAGGTCCAGATCCACCAGCTTCCAGCACCAGTATGTGTTATTATCAAATGCAAGCTTATGATTTAAATATGTCTTACTTTTCAAATTGGCTGTTAATCTAGGATATTCCAGAGGCCCCTGAGCGTAAGATGACGGACATGATCAATGAACCAATCTTCCTGTGTAAGTTCCCAGCAGAGATCAAATCATTCTACATGCCACGTTGTGCTGATGACAGAAGGCTCACTGAGTCGGTGAGTATTCACCTTCTTTCTTTTCTATTTTTTTTTCGGATAGGGGACATAACTCTTAACCATGCAAATTGATGTTACCTCCCTTTTGGGAAGTTCTTTAGTATACAGTTACTGTACAAGCAATAAAAATTATTCTAATTTCAATTATTGAGAGCACATTCATGCATTAAACTTCCATACTCACACAATTAAATGCAACCTCCTTCATAGAATTATCTGTCCATATACACATTTAACCCTGCAACAGGCTCATGAAAAAAGTGTATTGTCCAAATTAGGATAAAGGAGTCTTTCTTGATTGGCAGGGCTAGTTTTTATCCTTCAGTTTATGCTTGAAATAAAAATGCCATTTATTGATCTTAATCACTTGCAAGTACTTTTATTAAGCAATTGACTAAATTTCTGGCACTTTTTTGTTCACGAGAAGCAAGTTCAGGGTTAAGTCTTGCACCTATGCAGCTGTCTTACACCATGTTAATACACTGGTTTACTTTTTCTGTACTGCTCAATTAAGTTTCATGAAACTTGCCCAAAATTCTTAGGGCTTGAGATGAGGTATGAAGATGCATTTTTAGACAAGAATTTTACCGTTACTTGACATTTGTAACTGTGGGCAGATGTTGTTATAGACAATTAACTTAAGGCTAGCTGGAGGTCTAGCTCTTATGACTCAGACTTTTTTACCTAATTGGGAATTGTATCCAGACACTGGGGACCAATGAATTTCATTTGTCATCAAATCAGTGTGCCACTAAACGATGTACTAAACCCAGGGGAGGTAGGGGTGGGGCGCCTGTGGCTGAGTGTTTTTTTTGAAACTCAGCTTCTCACCACATGGGTTAAAGTCCTCGTTGGGGCAAGAACTTTCATGAGGGGAGGTTTTCCAGATAACCTGCTGTGCGCCAGTGGTTCTACCCAGGCATTGGTCTGGGGTTTTCCTCCACCAATAATTAGATGGATGTCGCCAATATGACCATAATTGTGTTGGTGCGATGTAACTAAAAACAATTCAAACAAAACTAAACTCGTTATAGGTGGACCTCCTGATGCCGAATGTGGGAGAGATTATTGGTGGGTCCATGAGGATCTGGCAGTATGATGAGTTGATGGAGGGTTTTAAGAGGGAGGGAATCGACCCCACCAACTATTACTGGTACACAGACCAGGTGAGTAACTGTATTCTTACAACCTGCCTGAGCATATTTACGTGATGCCGTGACATAAATCCTCATGTATATATACATATTTAAACAATTGCCTCATATCACTCTTCTTTCTATGAAATCAAAACTCCCTCAGGTAATTTTCTCAGGTGTATTTAGTGCATGATATGTACAGAATTTGCTGATCTTGTTCACTGGAAGATTTCTTCAAGAAAAGCAATATGTTTATAGGATTGTTTCATCCTATAAACTTGCATTTTTAAAGTTGCATTTCACATCTTGTTAGGTATACAACTGTTACTGCTTTGTTAAAGCATATAGCAAAAGAATTCATATTTGCTGTTTTGATGATGTCATAGGCACCAAAATGTAAACTTTGCTGGGTTTTCCAATTATTTTCTGTACTTTGTATGCATGGCAGTTAAGAAAGAACACAAATTAAAACTATAACACTGTATATTTAAAACAGATTCAAAAACTAAATGAAAAACAAACTTGCATCATCTACCAATATAAGCAATCCATGTTTATCCTAGTTATATTTTACAAGTCAAGTGTGTATTCAAAATAAGATTTCTTTTTTCAAATTTCTATTTGGCATTGAGCCAGACTTCATGTTGCCCAAAGTAGAGTGAGCCTGTGACAGAGGAGATACAATGAAAAACTGTCTTAAAGTGTGCACATCAAACCAATAAGTATACTGTTTAAGACTAAAATAAATATGCATGCATAAATCTACTATGAAACACAGTTTTCAATAGTTAAATAAGCTCAAAGATATTGGTATCGCAATACTATTTTATTCTATCCATTTATGAATTTCTAACGGGCAAATCTAAGTAGATAGTGTAATGTGTACATGTATTTCAATTATTCTAGTCCGTTTTAACATTGCTGAAAGTAATCCAGATAATTTACTCATTTAACGTTGCTGAAAGTTATCGAAATAATTTCCTCATCACCGTATTTTTATAATCTGTTCCAGAGGAAGTATGGAACCTGCCCACATGGTGGCTATGGTCTTGGCCTGGAAAGATTTTTATGCTGGATCCTGAACCGATACCACATTCGTGAGGTGTGCCTCTATCCTCGCTTCGTTGACCGATGCCGCCCATAAGGTGTGCCCCCTTTGTTGGTGGCTCCTACGTCTCCCTCTTACTTCGCAGATTCGACACATGATGCCCCTAAATGCTCTTCTTCTCATCTGTGAACGATCGTGACGTTAGTTACTATGTATTTTTTAATGTATGAATCCCTGACGAAAGAGTCTCATTTTTTCCCTCTTAATATCACAGGATCATGTGTTGAGATACTTTTAATGATGACACTTAATTGATTACTTAATTGATTTAATCGTGTAATGAATTAATATGATATGTTGTACTTATTTTTGTGTATTTAACACAGTACAGTAATCTTTTAAGCATCTCTTGGAGTCACACTTTCTTTTGACTGCACTGGTCATCTGAAGTTTGTTTGAGGATTGTTTTAAGATAAATTATTGATGGACGATAAGTAACTGTATATTTTTCTGTTGTAAAAATAGCAAACTTAATAATGTGATGTTATAAGGTTTTGTGTGTATTCAAGAAAACTATTGAAGTAAGGACCTTCTCATGTACAAGTATTTTATTGTTTGCTTCCTTAAATCTGTTACGTGTCTGTGAAGTTAAAAGTGAATAATCAAGCACTTTGTGGTTTGTTGCATATGAAACATAATGTTTTTAAAAATTTTACAAACTAATAAATAATAGTTAAGTTTATTTCATGTTAACAGTTTGTTTTAGTAGATGACTGATACAAGTAGATGAAAATCATATATAGATAAGTGTTCAGTCCAAAATTGGCGGCTCCCATGGCCGAGTGGTTAGAGTTGCAGACTTAGAACTCCTCAGCCCCTCATCGCGTGGGTTATAGTCCTGGTTGGGGCAAGAACTTTGATGTGGGGAGGCTTTCTTGCTAACCTGGAGTGCACCGGTGGTTCTACCCAGATATCTCTTGGGTCTTCCTCCGCCAATAATTAGCCGGATGTCAAGAATATGACCATAATTGTGTTGGTGCAATGTAACAAAAAACAAACTTCAACCCAAAACTGAAAAGTTCTCCAAAATCAAATGATGCTGATGATCTTAGTGATTTCATTGAAGCAATAAAGATTTTCTTTATTATTGTCTTGACTAAAATGGCAAGTCCTTTTTTTTGTTAAGAAAGTGTTGTTTATTTTTTGTGACATTTTATTGACAATCGATGTATTGATCAGTTTATTGTTGACGAAATTACAAACTAACATTAATAATGCTAGAAAAAATAATACTGTAAACAACAGAGTAGAGAACCTTTGATATACACATAGTTTTGTATTTAATTAACATTGAATTTGTTTTTCTTTTGAGGTAAAGTTCTAGTTCTTCTTTTGCAAATACGTTAATTAGTATGCTTACTTTATCTGTAATTTATTGAAAAGGAATAATAAAAATGTGGAAACTATTGTACATTTTTATCATACATTACAACCATCTGATTCAAATAGATGAACAATCAATTTGAAATGCTTTCGTTGAGATTCCCAACAATTTCTCAAGTCTGTCATTTTTTTTTGGTTCCTTCTTTTTCCTATTGTTTTCATGTTTTTAATACAAAGAAATGATTTTAAACATGGTCAGTTGTATTTTAAATGTGTTTTGCTGGCATGGATATAACATCAACTAGAGACAAATAATATAATTCATGTGCCATGCATAATGACTATACCAACATAAGAAAATATGGATATGTTACATAAAACAAGAAGATATGAATATACCATTATACAGTCAAAATATATATAGATGGATATACCATCATATAAACAAACAAAAACTGGATGATATAATAAACAAACAATATATGTATATACCCTCATATAAAGACACTCAACATATGGATATACCATCATATCAAGACGGACAATAAATGGATATACTATCAAAGAAAGACTGACATTAAGTGGATATACTATCATATAAAGACTGACAATATGGATATACCATCATATAAAGACAGTATATTTATAGATATACTATCATATAAAGATAGTAAATATATGGATATATCATCATGTAAAGATGGTCAATAAATGCATATACCATCATATAAAGACAGTCAACATATGGATATACCATCATATAAAGACAGTCAACATATGGATATACCATCATATAAAGACTGGCAATATATGGATATACCATCATATAAAGACAGTCAACATATGGATATACCATCATATAAAGACAGTCAACATATGGATATACCATCATATAAAGACTGACAATATATGGATATACCATCATATAAAGACAGTCAACATATGGATATACTATCATATAAAGACGGACAATAAATGGATATATTATCATATAAAGACGGACAATAAATGGATATACTATCATATAAAGACTGTCACTATATAGATATAACAATATATGGATACATGTATACCATCATATAGACTGAAATATTGATATGCCATCATATAAAGACAGTAAATATATGGATATACGATCATATAAAGATAATAAATATACGGATATACCATCATATAAAGATGGTCAATATATGCATGTACCATCATAAAAAGACAGTCAACATATGGATATACCATCAGATAAAGACTGACAATATATTGATATACCATCATATCAAGACTGACAATATATGGACAATATTCCAATATACCTTCATGTTAAGACTGACACTATATAGATATATTATCATATAAAGACTGACAATATATGGATATACCATCATATAAAGACGGACAATAAATGGATATACTATCATATAAAGACGGACAATAAATGGATATACTATCATATGAAGACTGACAATATATGGCTATACTATCATATAAAGACTGACAATATATGGATATACCATCATATAAAGATTGACAATATATCGATATACCATCATATAAAGACTGGCAATATATGGATATACCATCATAAAAGATAATTAAGATATGGTCATACCATTTCAAGAGATGAACACTACATAGCAGAGCTAATTAATATCACAAAGTACTGTTTCATAAAAAGTCCACGAAAATACTGTTTTAGAATTTACTGGACAAAATCGTGGGTTCCATTTGGTGTGCCTTGTCTATGCATAATGAATATTTATTTTTAGAATCAACTGACCCTTAGGCCCAAAACAAGCTTGCTTTATATCTTACATCGCAGCAAGTCTCATTTTGAAAGTGGCTAACTTCTGAAGTAGCGATAAAATTGTCTTTATATATGCCTTTAGCCGGAAATCATTTCCGAACTCTCCCGAAAAAAGGGGAGCATTTATAGTAAAGATATAGCAAGTACAATGCATCACCTCCACTTGAAGAGTATACAAAAAGACCCAAACTGTTTTAAAACTGGTTTGAATCATACAAGATTTAGAGAGAACAGTCATTTTTATTTGATTTTTTAAATCGTGTTGAAGTTGATTACAAAATCGATGCTTGGTTTATTCAAACTGTTCTTGTGTAATAAACAGCTTTCTTAAACAGAAGTTTGAGCTTATGCTTAAATATTGTCGAATTTTTCCACAGAACCGGGGACAAGACGTCGTTAAATGTATATTAGATATATGTAACTGCATGGCACCACCTTTAAATGGTAAAGACACACATATAGTCATAACATGACGACATTGGCTTTGTTTGTATAATCCATTCATAAAACAATCGACTGCATTACAGCAAAGTTTACTAACGCATGTATTGGACCGTGAATTATGAACTATATTTGTATTTGGAATGAACGTAGTCCAGTATCGAATATCATTTGTCATTGACGCAATAAAGGTAGGTCAGTATCAAATGTCTTTTGCTATTTACTAGTTCTTTGCATACGAGCTGTGACTAGTGTCATAGACTAGTTCAAATTGAGCTTAGCCGGTTCTCATTGGTTCTCCACAATGCAGATAATTGACGCATTTACATTTAATGTTCAAGGACATTTTTAAACTCCCCAAGGCGCGTTTTAACGGTGTTCATATCAACGCGAATTTGACTGTAGGTCCAAAAAAGACATTTAAACACTTTATCTAAAATTTAAATTTGACAATTATATAAAAAGATCATTTAAACATATTTTATTTCAAATATTTTCTTTCAAATATTTTACAGCATATAACCATTAAGAATAATGCAAAAGGGAATACCATTAAAACGTTCGTCGTGTTTCTCACCCAACACAAAAATATGTTATGATAGCAGACTATCGTTGCATAGTAATAATTAATGAAAACATAAAACAAGCGAATTACTTCGATTTTAATAAATGATTAATAAAAAAATGATTTTAATTTATATTAAATGTGGTACCCGGCTGTTTGCCTACATCAAATTCATGAAACAATACCATACCACAACCTTTGGAAATTAAAGCATAATTTCTGCTAACTCATATTCGTATGAGTAAAGACGGCTTCCTATATTGACAGTGCAAATCGCGATAAAAACACTTAAAAAATTAAACATTCCAAATCTATAAATAAGCGCGATAGTAATCTGCTTAAAACAGATATTGACATAAGCGCGTATTACCCGGATGACTATGTAACGTGATCTCATAAGTGAGTGGTCATGTGGTTTCATAGTTATCTCTGCAGCGTGACTCAGAGAGGAAATGCCTGTTTGCAAAGAGGAATGGGGATTTATGTTTCACAACTTACCCTGATCTAGGACATAAATAAGCAGCATTTTGCAAGATCCTTGCATGTAACAATAACTTATTTGGCTGAGAAAAAAATATTTTGGTGGAAACTGTCGGATACCACCTATAAAGGTGCCTTCCGACAGTTCACATATATCAAATCTTTGTAACAATCACAGCATACTTTTGTATACTAAATTGCATACCGATGTATTCAGACGGCCGTCGAATGGTTTCGACAAAACTGCACTATTTACCAAGGGTCGGCAATGACAACGTAGCAGACGATAAACAAATAAAGCTAAACGTCAATATTTTTAACACGAACTATGTATGTGACAACTAAATGAAAATGTATGTACCTAAAGTTTGAAACAACTTAGTATAGACTAAAGAATTTTGATCTGTTTTATATAAACACTACTTTGCCATCCTCCTCTTACCACGTGGTTTCCAGTCCGGTCGGGGCGTAATCTTAGTGTGGGGCCGTCTTCCAACGACCTGTGGATCTTTAACGATATTCATACATGTGAACGTTTTCTGATGCCAAAGTGGGGGATTTTCACTTGCAAAGAAAGTTACCTGTTTCCAAGTAGAAAGATTTCTGAAAATGTGTAAAACACCCCTCATTTCAAATAATGTTCAACCTTAAAAGTGGGAGTCTCCCTGCAAAAGTGGGAGAACTCACGTGTAGGAATGGTCCATCATCACGAAAGTCTGGGTCCTCCATCTATCAATTAAAGCGGGGAAGCCATTATTATAACCGTAGTTATATTGATTGGGTTGAAAACAAGTTTCGTCGACAGTGCACTATGACCAGTGTCAACAATGACAATAATTATATTATCAGATAACCTAATAAATATCTATTCACATGACCTGCATTGTTTTGACTTTGATAGTCAGGCTATTAACATTCGAAAATAAAATACGGACAACAGATACTGCGTCTCGCTCGATAAATTGTCAACCGTGTGTTATTTATTTGAATATTTTGCCTCATCTGTACATACAGATTAACAGATTCGCAAACTCCCCGCAGTGATTACTTCCCTTGACAGTACATTATATCAATGCCACCAGCAAGTTTTTCGCCCAAATACAGGCGGATAGGTTTTTTTGTTGTTGTTTTTTCTGGACTTATCTCCTCAAAATATAGTATCTTTCCTTTAAAAATATTAATTTATCATATTAAAAATAAAAAGTAACTTAAAATATGAAAAATATGAAATTATGAAAGTCAAATTTCACCGTACTGTACAGAATACAACGTACTATACATTGCAACTTAAAGACAAACAAATTGAATGTTTAAACTATGTTCTTAGTGGTAGAGATGTAATCGCCGGTCGGGTACGGGACTCACTTTCTTTCGTGGCGTGTTTATGGAGGCCGCCATGTTTACTTCACGTGATACTCAATCGTCACGTGATCCTTGCTGGGGGCAGAGATTTTAGTAGCAACGCGCGACGCAATCGCTGTGAGGAGATTGACAGATTTGCACTGGAAACCGCCCACCGGACAACTCACGTCTCCAACGCGACAAAAAAGTAGTTCTATGTACATGTAGTTATATGATGATGTAAAACGATTGGCAGCTTCACAGGTAAAAACAGCAGAACAAAATCATTAAATGCTAACATTAAATGCAGGAAGGGGCGGATCCAGAAATTGTTGGGGGGGGGGGGGGGCGGTGTATGAATCAAGATCTCTTTAACTTTATAGAAGTAAATACTAAATATATACACAGTAAAGAACCCTAACTTCGACCTAAGCAATCAACCGACAAAATTTACTTTAAAAGCTTAAAAGTTTACAACTTACATGTAATAGTTTTCATAACCATACTCTTTTACCTGGTTGGTGGAGGGGGGGGGGGGTTCACACACACACACGCACGCTCGCGCGCGCGCGCACCCCTTATTCATTCCTGTGTGCGGGTGCATATTGGCGTCGCGAGGGAGTAAATAATTAACACAGTACATATATCGTATATCTGTGGCGCAAGTTATTTTAGTTCTTTACGAGAAATCAATCGAAGGCTCTGCAAAATGCTTTAAGCGGCAGACTGACTTTTGAGACAAAGGATGAGAGAAGAAGGTCGTGGGTTCGAATCAAGGATGATCCCTTCTGAAGCCTTCAAATGTCTTGGCCGCCTGCTGATCAAATTATAAAAAATAAAAAGAAATACGACACTTGTCACACTTTAAGTATATGGCCCGTATTCATCAGCCATTCTTAAGCCTAAGTCATGACTTAAGCTCAAGTCACAATTTTCATACCAACAAAAATAGCTTATTTATGAAGTTTCAATGTCGTTTTAAACTCATGTAGCAAAGTTGACGTGTCATGCAAAAATACAGACATGTAGCTAAATATATATTCAAGAAATTGTGATTGAAATCCATGACCTGTGCAATTCTTACATAAGAATAGTTGGTTCATGCTGACCTAGTAGACAAACTTTAGTAACATTAGTAACACGCCATGTGTTCATTATGCAACAGAATCAGAATAACTGCCGATTAAGGTATTTGCACTTGTCGTTCGATGGGAACAAACGCACGTACGCTTCTCAAAGGCACAGCCTATCTGACCTGACAGGTAAGGTTAAATTAGGCGCAAGTAAACAAAGGGAAATCCTGAGGGCAAACTTCAAAAGGTATAACGGGGAGTGTTATTCGTTAAATGCTGAGACAAAAAAAAATGATGAACTTAAAAAACTTACCGGTAAAAGATCAGTTTAAAGTTTTAACTTAAAATTAATTATGAAGGTAGGTTGTCTACATTGATTCAATTTCTGGGGCTAAGTTTTCAGCCACGAAAAGAAGTAACAGACTAAACATACAGGATTTGTTATAACTGCATTGCATTAAAGATAAAACATACATACATAGTAGTATGTGTCTTTAAAAAAAAAAGAAAAAAAGGAAAAAAGAAAAAAAAAAGGAAGATATGTGATAAGACGGTATCCGACAGTTTGCCTATATCAGTAACGTAACAATACCTTACCACTGTTTGGGGGAATTAGGGCATCATTTCTGCGTAAACTCATACTTTAGTATAAATAACGACGGTTTTTTGAACACGACCTACATTGTTAGACTGTACAAATCGTGATAAAAACACTCCAAAAGTTCATTCGTTCCAAATCTATAAATATGCGCGACAGTGGTCTCTGCTAAAATAGGTACAGACGTCACAGCGGATAACACGGATGACGATATGATGTAATCTCAAAAGTTAGTTGCCACGTGTTTGTGTGTGTGTGTGTGTGTGTGTGTGTAGGCGCGCGCGTGCGTTTATGTGTTAAACTAGACATTTAGAAAATGATTCTTTTTTGGAGACGTGGGTGGGTGGGAGGTTCTTTTTCTAAAATTATTTCGCTTTAGTCGATTGTGAAACAATGACAAGGACAGGGACCAACATTACGTGGTCAGTTTCCGGGTTTGAACCCGGACCTTCCGTTCCGGAGTCCAAAACTTAACCACTAGACCACAGACGCCAACTATAGTCAGACTAGTCTTTGTTTTTTTCAGAATTCTCAAAGCATATAAGAGCTAGTCTCCAGGAACACATGCCATGATGACAAAAGATCGTTTTTGTTGTTGATGTTGTTGTTCTGCGCATAGTCATAGGGGAATAAATACGATAAAGAAAGCTGTAATATTTTTAAAAAAATACCAAGAAACCGTAGTTTAGCTTCAGTCGCAAGCCCACACCTATAGATGCTGGTTAAAACAAAATGACATAAACATATACTTTTTATTGGCATTTTAACTACATATCATATATTCCTACATAATTATTTTTCATTTAAAACTTTTTACAATCAATAACATTTAAGTCAAATGAAAACATATTATTTTTTTGGTTTTAGAATCGTTGCCAAGGCAACAAAATAATAGTTATATTATGATACTAATAAAATAATAATAAACAAACTTATAGGACACGGTCCATCTCTCCCCAATAGACAGTTTGAGTTTTATCGGTAAAAAAATAGTTTATTTTGTTAGAAGAGGTCCTTGTTACAGAGAATTCGGAAAATATCTATGTTATGGTTTCATATTTACATATTTGTAAATAACGTTAAGAGATTTTTAATATTGTATTTTACTGAAAGTCAACTCTTGCGTATTTGGGAATATTAATTAACTTGCATCTACATGTAAATTACGTTCATTAAGGAGACTATCATTCTTCTGCAAGCAATCCTTGCATAATTTTGGGAATATTTATCAACTTACATTTTACTCAAAGATATAAAAGTATACCTACAGGCATCGTCGGATAACCACGCCCGATTATTCCATTTTACTAATTTCGTCGACTGTGGGTTTATTGGTTAATTTTTTGTCGTCTTACCGAACTGAATAGAACAAGAAGTGGCCATTCATAATACTGCTTACAAAATTCACACTTACACAGACATCGCCATTTTGACAGGTCTGTCGAAACAATGAAAGAACTGGACTGAAATCTTCATCTGATTATGAAGCGTCCAATGGAATAACATTTCCTGAAACGGCGAAAAGTAAACTAAATACCCCACGAACGATGAATGGGGAGTAACGGAATGGATAGGTTGTGGGTGTCCGACAACGACCTACAGAAATACAATGCATAACAATTATTTATTTTCTTCTTTTTCTCAGGAGTGTTGTTTATTCTGTATACGTGACGTTTTCCACATTATTTTATTTGCTAAGTTTATCTGGGGGATGCAATTGTATGAATGAGCAAGGTGAGTACAATCTCGTACGTTCTAGTACTCAACGATAACCAAATGAAATAAAAATGGCTCTTATCTACCCTACCATGCGTACTTAGCATGCCAATCTACAAGCCAGCCTTTTCGCAATGTGATTCTTGACATATATATAGGTGTCTATCACTTATATATTATATTGCTCTGCATCCTAAGTCCAGCCATCGACGATAGTGGAAACAATGCAAGTCATGTCGATACGCCAAAGGCATATACCCATTTCCCACCACCACGCATATTAGGTCGTCATGACTTGCTTTTGCCTGGGATGCAGTCACGGCGTAATTGTGTAAAGGGCACTAAATCACGCCACCGCCACACCCACCCACACCGACCCACAAAAAAAAAAAATAAAAAAAAAAATAGTTTATATATTTATTTGCTTATTCTACATTATACACAAATAACAAATAAACATATTTTTAAAAGATGTGATAAATGGTCACTTCTAAAATGTAAATAATTACAAAAAGGAACCTGTTGAAGTATATTTTAATATGCTCTTATTGTTTCCCTACATAATCGTTCCATTAGCCTGTAAAAGGCTTTAGTGTCATTGGATTTACAAACATTTGTGCCATTGTGCACAATGAGTTTAAATGTCGCTTGTTTTTCATGTACAAAGCATCTTGCTTTGAGCAATAACGAGCATTACTGCCGTTTGATTTACTCGTAATCTCGTCCTTACACAATAATTAGTTTTAGTGTCGTGTGTTCTACTTCAAAAGATCGTGCCATTATGCGATAACTTCAGAGGATCAATAACGAGGGTAAATTTCGACAATTCCTGGCGAATAAACAGTGATATGCAGATATATCTAGATTTGGCGTCGTTGTCTTTTGAGAATTATTTATTTTAAATTATTTATGTCATTATTTATTATTTATCGAGAATTAAACTATACTAGAAATTTTTAAAAGTGCATAAGACGTTGATATTAAACGAATTTAACGCAGCGATTACTTTGTTTTTTATTACTTTTTATTTATTATTTTGTATATAATCGAACTGACCGACAGGCCAATTAAAGATGTTCTGCTTCATGTGAAATTACTTACTTTCCTTGTAACAATGACAAAATTATTATTAGTTAAAAATTTAATCGAAAACCTCACCCAGCCCCGCCATCCAAATTCATCTGTACACGGTAGATATCGAAAGGATATCAATTAATTAAAATTTAAAATATCTCGGGCCTTAGTGCAATCGGAACACCTCGGAAAATGTACGAATCATCTCTCGGATCAATCGGAACTCCTCGGATAATTCCGTCCTCGGGACAATCATCCCTCGGATCTATCTGGTGCAAGCGGAATAGTCCCTTTAGGGAAATGGCCGAGGTAATCCGACTACCTACATACCAATCGGAACACTTATGATAATTCACGAATCATCTCTCGGATGTATGTAGGTTAGACGCCACTAAATAAATTTGTTCTATATTCTATAGTGAATCGCGAAAAGATGGAAACAAATTGCACCATAACCAAGTTATGAAGGACCCCCATAACCATATATAGGTGAAACAAGCTATTTATTGTATATCAGAAAGACCTAGAAATAAGGCAACTTTTGCAACTTGTAAGAAGGTTCAGCTTCAAAGACTGCGCATACCGCCAAATTGCCAGTCGGTAACCGCCAAGTTTCAATGAAATATGTACTTCCTGTAAAAGTGAATCACTCCATTATTGTGCATCTACTTCCGGTCGGTATTTAGTGTAACCACCCCTGTAGGTAGTCGGATTACCTCGGCCATTTCCCTAAATGGGACTTTTTTGTGACAGACGTCAAAACAAAGATGGCAGCTCGGATGACAGCTTACTACAGTACGATGCCTGTAAAACTTTTATTTGTGGCAGCTTCAAATTAAAAAAAAAATAAATTGATATTTACCCAACGCAGCAGACACGCAGCTGTCAAACGATGGTATTGTTTATGTTTTGTGCGAACTACATTTTAGGGATATTCTTCCGACTTCCGGCGAACAAAACGATCGTTATTTGAGCTAATATCATTGCACCAGATACATCCAAGGGATGGTTGTCCCGAGGACGTAATTACCCTAGGAGTTCCGATTGCCTACATACATCCGAGAGATGATTCGTGAATTATCCGAGGTGTTCCGATTGGATTGTCCCGAGGACGGAATTACCCGAGGAGTTCCGATTGGCCTCAGTGTAACCGCATGACCGTGGCCTTTGAGCGCTGTTGACACTGCTTAGTGTATCCGCGCGGTGCCCTGATAAAGAGATTGTCGAAGGTTTATGTCAGATAAAAAGGGTTTTGTAGACCAGACTATATCACTGGTAACTGCACTAACTATTCTGGACTAGATTTGAATCACCTGTTTATTATGGCGCTTCACAACTAGCTCATTTGGGGATTTGTCCTTTTCTTTGTATTTCTGTTTAATTTTATTCGTGTAGAATTGCAATTTATATGCATTAAAAATGACAGGGCGAAGCCAAAACTAAACATAGGACTGGAGACTATGGGTTGCAATAAATGCTGATTTTATCGTCGAGGGACTTGTAAATGCTACAATAGATTTTTTTCTTAATGGTGGTATCCGACAGTTTGGAACGAAATTTATTTTCTCAAATAACCAAACAAGTCATTGTTACCTGAAAAGGTCCTTCAAAATGCTGCTCAATGATGTCCTAGATCTGTGTGAACATTCAAACATAAATCACCATTCGTCATTGCAAACAAGTATTTTTATCCGAGCTACGCCGCAGAGCTATTTTTAAACTTAGAAAGCCACATGACCACTTACTTTTGAGATCACGTTATATAGTCATCCGGGTTATCCGCTCTGACGTCGATATCTATTTTTAACAGAGATCACTATCAAACTTGTTATGCAGGGGAAAAGAATACACATTCAGGGTGATTTTTTTTTCGCGATTAGTAATTCGGTTATTGTTCAAAATCGTATTCATTAAGACTAAAGTACGGGTTTATACAAAAATTATGTCCGAATTCCCCACAGCAGTGGTTCGATATTGATAAACGTACTTGATATAAGCAAAATGTCGGATACCACCTTTCAAGCTGAAATGTCCCTCACTTTATCAATGTAAGAACATTAGAAACGAAATTCGGTGGCAGTAAGGCACATTTTTTAGTAAAGGGACACATATTCCATTAAGGTAAGGATTAAAAGTGATAACCGACTGTTTAGATCAATGTTTTATAGATCCTGAGAAGTGCTGTTTATTGATGTCCTTCATCTATGTGAAAATTGAAGAATAATAACCCACTCATCATCGAAAATAGTTTTTCCTAACTGACCTAACTCCTACCTTTCCAAACCCAGGCCGGGTCAAACCAGACTTTTAAGTTGGTAGTAGTGGCTTCCCTCCTAACGCTCGGGGCTAAGAGAACAGCATTACACCTGACTCGTCGGTGTCAGTATAATGGACCGGCCGGGTTCAGTCCCTGGGCACCTCATAAGTGCCCATGTGCTATAATGATAGAAATGTCGCTGCACAGTATAGGCAAAAATGCCGGCAAATCCCATCCCACAAACCTATAGACACCACCTTTTAAAAACGCGTGTCCTCATTATACCCGTATCTATTTATCAACATGTCGTGCATTTTCGGTTTTATCCGGTCTATGCTAGACCCAGTCGAAACATCGACCTACCGGTATCGATTACATTCTTTAACGTAGTTAAGATAATCACAAACTGTGACAAGTGAACCAACATATACAATTTTGAGGCAAGACCAATATTGGTTACATGCGATTGTATGATGGGGACACTGATAAATCGTAACGATAATGCAACAGACTGCAAAATGCTGGTCACGTTCATCTGAACTGTTTGTTAAAATTATAAATGTCGAACTTGTTTTATCGTCGTCTTCGTCGTTGATGTCGTTCTCATAATCATATTCAGCAGAAGCAACAGCAACAACAACTACAGAAACGGCTTCGACTTCATCGTAATTGATGATAATTAAAGGGGGAATAGAACGACTACTCTTTAAATAATATATATTAAAAAAAATGCCATAACAACCAGCGTCCCGTTTATTCTTATTTTCCTCGTTTAGGAAAAAATGCATCCATGAGAGAAACTTACAAGATTATTCATTTCAACAAGCAGCTTGTCAGCAAACGTGCCTGAAACAAATGCTTTAAAGTAAAGGTCCCGTCAGCTCAACAAGCTCAACTTACACATATTAAAGATTTTTTGTTCGTTTATGAAATACATCGCAGCGACCTGTTATGTTCATTTTAGCGACGTCCAGCTATTTTGGTGGAGGAACACCCCAAACAAATGTCTGGGTAGAACCACCGGCGCACCGCATGTCAACTGGATGACCTGGAACCTACGCGGTGAGAGGAGTTACATTTCGGCGACTCTGCCACGAGCGCCCCAGAGATTTTTAAGGAGCTGGGACAATGACTGTGTTGAAATGCAATCAATGAAACTAAACAAATGGTGTACTTTAACTTTACCGCAAAATACCATTGTAAAATGGGAATCCACTATGATTACTAACTAGTCAAGTTATAAAGTAACTTCTTGGACATGTAAACCAAATTAAAATGTATGTACACTCAAAGGTTCGAGGCATTCCGATGTTTAATTCGGCTAGTTTATGTGCATACATGTAGATTGTACTTACAAAGCTAACTTTTAAAACAGGAAGCTTTGAGCTGGAAATTTTCAATTTGTTCGCTCCAGTGAAAATCTATAAGACACGTTCGTGCAAAATGATCGAGTGGAAATATACCACAAGAATGTTCACTCAGGCAATTATTACAACTTCCGGTTAGACGTCTCAAATATTTTATATTAAGTTGAATGAATCTTTTATAAAAAAAAAGAACCCTTATTGCATGTTTCTGAAACGCCATCAAAGACAAATAACAGCTAACCGGTTTAAGGAAACAGCACAAAGCGAGATATAAACTGCAAACACTATTTATATTAATAAATTTTACGGCATGGAGTGGTTCCATAAAAAACACCGGATTTTCATCGTATTCTTTGTGGTTAGGGCGAAAATGCAGAATAAACTGTTTGTGTACGGCACGGCTTATTGATGTTAATATTTTATCATCATATTTTTAGTAAATATTCGTTAAATGCATTTTTGGAAAAATGATAAATATTATTTTAATTGCTTTTGTTAAAACTTTAAAGTAACGGACAATCAGCCCTTGCCTGAACACGCTTATATGAACACGGGTATGAGGACTGAATTGATATTATATTCATTATATTATTTTATATTATATTATTTTATTATTTCATGTATTGGGAATGTATGGGGTCTTAAGAAGTAATTGGCAATAAATGAATACAACACACTGTGCGTTTTAAGTGATAAACTTTTAATTATAACAACACAAAAAAGTAAAAAAGTCATTTTTGTAGACGTGTTTGATCTGACAAAGTCATCGATAAAATATATGCTACTAAAATGTCTTCGATGCAAACGAATTGCAAATACTAGCTAATTTCTTACATGTTTTCTATAACGACAAATACAACAATGACAAAATAAATCAAGTCATACGTAATAAGTTTAACAATCGGCATATGAAGACAGAAAAGTAGTTCCACATCAAGAGTGCCATGAACAGTCAACGTACTATGTTGAATGGCGTAGGGTTGGGATGTTATATTTAGATATAGATGCAAACACTGCATTTAAATCGCCAATCTGGTTGCAATAAAAATAATATTCGACAAATACCTTCAAAACACGAACAGCATTAACTTGGACAATGAAAAAAAAATTCTAAAAATACTTTTATTTTGTGAATAAAGCAGATGTGAAACGAACTTTCGCGACTTTCCATACAGGAACCCGACGGTCGTCTGTTTGGCGACTAAAGTAAATTACTCGGGATTAATACCTGTCCCTGTTTATAAGCAACGCCCTATTTGAGGTAAGAGATAACCCACAAAGACAGATTTATTGTGGCAAGCAACCAAAATATCGGACTTCTGTACCAAGCAAGTTTACTTGGCAATGATCCATTGAGGGTTTGGGGATTTCTCCTCGCACTCAATAACAATAGCTGATATCTAAAGTGTCAGATCGTTAAAAACAGATAGCAAAATACCTTATGTAAACATGTCTATAAACACGATTAGTACTTAGTTGTTTCGATAGAAATTTAAATTAGAACTGTATTAGGAAAAAAGTATACGGTTAAAACTTTATTTCATAACGGTTTTGTGGTTTTAAAAGAAAAAGTTGGACTAAAACTGTTTCAAAAACAACATTTAGAAAACGTTTTGCGGTTTCAAAGATAGTCGCATTTTAAAATGTTTGCTATCAGAGCATTGAAGTGTTAGAGCAACTAGCAACGGTAAATATATACATTAGTGAAGCTATTTGGCATTGTTTTAGCCGATAATCGACCGATAAAAAACTCGTGTAGACGACAAGTCTATTAAATGCAGCTTATCGGTATGAATTTAAACATTCAATGTCTATGTTATGTAGGTTAAATGCAGTGTCTGAGCGAAAGATTAATTCAATTAATATAGCCCAGGACAAACTGACCTAAAGATAGTCTATATTTACAGATCTGACACCCTTGTCAGACCTATCAGGGCTTGTTTATTTACAAATGTTAAGCTTAATATTGACAAATCTATATCCAACTCGAACGCCATCGCTTGTTTTAGTCGCAATGTCTTGACTTTTCCAGTAATCTACATGTACATATTTGAGAAAGGACGCCGAGGTTAAACAAATGATCGAGTTCGACTATTTTTAAGCGAACGGAAAGTAACGGAAATTACCGATGCTGCACGATTGATCAAAAGATACGTTTTTCTTGACTCATGTGACACTCCTTCATAATGAAACGAAAACATGGCTACCAGAATTGCTAGTACGTGTGTAAATTGTACATCAGCAGCGGCAAAACTTCCAACACGTCTGTCTGCTGGCGTTAATTAATTGAGGGAAAACATCCAACCTCTAATCTTCTAAAATATTCATGTCGATGCCATTGATCGAACTTAACGAAGCAATAAAATACGGTTCAGACTTCTAAAAACACAGATTTTTTCAAATTATTTAATACGGCTACCGAGTAATTTGAATTTAAGATTACTTTAACAAACTTAAAAAATCGGGATACTTAAAATTGACGCGCTAAAAATAAATTAATAAGTAATGGCAATTCAACATTTCATTTAAAACAAAAACAAGAAGGAAACACGTTGGAGTTCTGGCATGTTTCAAATTTAATGCACAGCAATGCTGATAAGCTGCTGAGACGAACAAAGCAAAACTTAACTATTGGACAGGATAAATGGGAGATTAGAAAATCGAACTTAATGAAAAGGTTGACGTGTGGAAGTGCTGCGTCATTATACACTCGAGTACAAAGATTCGGCGGCCAATGTTTTGTTTAAATTTTTCTGCCTCCAAACAACGCTTGTGAATATACATTCGTATCAGTTACACACAAAAAATAACACATATATATGAGAACATACCACAAAATATAATACTCAACGACAACAGTCACATATAAAATAAGGAAAATGAAACAGGCATATCAAATTAATGAAGGAAATAACACATTGGATATTTTACTTTCTAATGTTGATAATATCATAAGTTAATAAGTATCGTTCTTCCAATACATTTAACAAGGGTTTGTTGCTTCATGTTGTAGTACTTAAATTATTACTGTTGTGTCGTTACCGCTGCTGCTGTGTCAAGGTCATCGTTTTTCTGCTTATGTTTTATATACCATGTGTACAGCTGTGTATTTAACATAATACTCGTCCACACGTGCAATCACACAAGGACAAATGTATGCGTTTCCCGTTTAATTTTTATGTGCAAAAATTTCGCCATTTTACTTAAAGACAAAGTTTTGTTGTTGTTGTTTTTCCTTTTTAGATACTCGTCTAGCTCCATTCTCCGCTATAATTAAATTGACAAACAAAACACGTGCATATTAAATCTAATTAATTAAAAGTTCCACTACGCAGTAACACCCGGACCTTATAATTTGCTCAATGAGAAGTCCGTCGGCACCTGATATTAGTCGAATGTTCAAATCCGGGTTGTGATATATAAACATTCCTAAAATGGTTGCGGCATAACTCCTTTGCTTACACTTAATGTATCATATCAAGTGTTCACCGCATCCTAGACAATTTATTTGCTTTATTGTTTTAATAAATTATAATTAAGGGGAGGATAAACCCATCAAACAAAACAAACATGCCTTTAACATTTCAAGCCTAAGGATACATGATTTAAATGCCGCATTATGCTTTTTAATTACCTAATTATAAGCAGCTTTTAAAGGAGTCGAGAAATAAAACCAGGCGAAAAACAGAACCAAAGGTGCCAGAAAAAAAGACACAGCCCCCCCCACCCCCATCCCACTACACAAATAAAATCTTTATTAAGATCTTCAGCAATAACAGCAGCAGCAGCCGCAGCAGCAGCAGCAGTAACGGATCACGCCACCAATCACGTGACTCATCTATGGAAGGAGTCTGGAGGGAGGAAGAGAGGGGAAATCGATTAATACACCACACCGTCTGCAAGTTTGTCTGGAGACTCGTGTGTTTTGTTAAGAGGCTGTTTTACAGGAATCACCCAACAGATCTCCAGAATATAAAAGCTGTAAACTTTTGTCAAGCGAACATTTGTAACCATATAGGCAAAATGTGTGAAAGGAAAAAGTTAATAATGTTTGAAACATTTTAAGCTGAGTTTAAACAGTTAACTCAACAGACGCAGATACTTAACCCTTATCTGATTTTTGTTTGACTTAAAAAAAGACAAAACCATCGTTACTTCTCGGTGGGATTACATTTGTGGGAGCATGACCAAGATGTTCCAGATGGCGATGGAATATTTCACGAGACTAGTCTGTAATCTGCGGGACTTTGCACATTGTTAACAATGGACGACAAATATTATGGAATCCGGAAATTAACTTATGGAATTCATAATAATCACAGTGGGGACGATTTTCCTTCACACAAAATGGGATAATATCAAGCAGCAAGTTAATAAAACGACTTTAAACCATTAACAATATCCATATAAACTTCAAATACTTTTCACTGTAATTTAATTGTATATTATTTATTGCTTATTCGATTTGTCAGAAATACGTAACAATTTGTGATATTTTAATAAGTAACTGATATCAACTCTTATTAATATGTTAATAAGTTACTGATACTGTCTCTACTCGGAACATCTCGGTTACTTGTCAAGATACCGCCCGGTAGTTACGAGCGATACCATCACATGCAATAGGGTACATTGGTGAAATGGAAATTGTCTCCCTTGATAGATAATATCCTAGGTATTCCAAACAGTAGGTAGGTCCTTTTAGTTGAAATTCTTGGACTTTATCGCCTGTTCTTTTGTAGACATTGCAATAACAAACAGTGAAATGTCTTACTTTGCATACATATAAGATCAAAATCCATTTTCATACTTATAGAGATTTGTTATTTAAAACAGAAAATGGAAGTGTTTGTTGATGATTGGTAACCTGAATATCACAAGAAAGGCAGAAAAGTCAACATACACTCCAAACAGCACAAGCATAAAAACCGAGTAAAACAAATGAAAGGACCTACTTGTATTGAGAGATTATTCAGGGGAGCCTATTTACTAATGTCTCTCATTAATAATTAACAAATGACGTCATTGACGCGCTATATCGGCTATATGTATTTTGTTCCGTAGGACCAAATCAATTCCAAGTATGTCTGCAATTATTTTACTTACGATCAATATACATTATTGCGTCATGCAAGTCGTATCTGTGACGTCATTCGACACATCATTATCAATTGAAACAAAATGTTTCGGTGGCTTGTTCTTAAATGCTACAATCTCTTAAATACTATAAACAAGACATAAAACAAAATAGAACATACAAAATCTTTCAGGCAAAACTTACACTTATTTAAACTAATTCCAGCACAATACACGAGTAAGACATTTACACACCATTCAAACAATCAGCCTATTGTTTCAGGTAAAAATAACAAATAAAAATGCAACCGCATAACCGGATACATAAAGAAATGCATTGAACAAAAAATAATTTGTTTAAAACCAAACCGACAGCGAACAACGAACACGCGATGGGTTATCATCGGTATTAAAACAACACGTCATAGATAACACCACCGGAATCGTGCGTTCGCGCTCGTTTGTCCGTACTAATGTCACACACATAACCTGATAATCTCTGCCATTTCTGTTAGAAAATCGCAGAAATGACCGAGATTTTCCTATTGCCGAACGGATTTCCCATCCCAACATGCATCAGTGTTGATGACGTCATTACATGCTGAGATCAAGGGTCATCCGTACAAGATGTTATTTGACAAGTATTATCAAACAATCATATCAACGCCTACAATGTATAGCCAAATTTGAATGCATACCTAAACTTGGATAGTAGTAATTGTCAATCATAGCTGTTGCATAATAGTATTGGCAACTGCATGGATGCCAAAAGTAGGCAATCTTTTTTGTGCTCGTTGTAATAGAGACATTACAATCGCGATATTTCCATACCTTTCTTTGTAAGAAAATAAAAATAATGTGCAATATTTGGAACAATATTTAGAAAAGAACATACCATAGGAAAAATAGCAGAGAATTTAAATGGAACAAGTGCATTCTGTTATTATTATTGTTGTTTGCGATAATTTAAACTAAACGGAACAGTAGATTTCTATATGAGTGTTAATTAAAATAGATATATTTCAAAATATGCAAAATAAGAACTTCGAAGTAATTAACAACAACAGAAGTCAGCCCCTGAATGAAAACATTTCCATCAGAGCTCAAACTAAATCTCGCGATAAAATGTTGTAATTTTAGGCAAAAAATAACTGTAAACATTACTCCATTTAGTGTTTGCCGTACTTTGTCGCCCAATCAGATGCCAGTTCTTCGTGAAGAAAGGGACTATTTTTCGAACAAGCAGAAAATAAAATACTGGGATCTGATTCGGTTAAAATATAGGATAAATTTTATGCCCCGCCCCCTTCAGCTGAAAAGCACAAGAAATAGCCTCTAACCTAACAATTAGATACTACTAATACAAGTTATGCAATAGCAAATACTTATTAGCAAGTACCTCTAAAACATTTATATAGAAATACTGTCATCATTTTCTTAAATACTTGCAAAAGCAAATACTTATAATCAAATATCTGAAAACGTATAGAAATGTTGTCACAATTTTCTTAAATACATGGAACATTAACAAATAATATAGCATATAGCTACAGCAATGGATTAAACATTTCCGAGTTTAACATAATACTTCACAATCGTGTAACATTAAGCTAGATTGGAAACTTCACTTCAATTAATGATTGCAAAACTCGTTAACAAATTGAACTTATGTTAACTTGTGCTAAAGGGGGGCGTTTCATTAAAGTCACAGGACCAAACATCAGTCATCAGTCCGACGACATGCACACCCTACTCCTTATTTCCACTATGGTTTTGAGGCGTAAATCTGTCGTAGCAATGTTTTATTGAAACGAATTTCAGAGAATTTAGTTGTATTATGGCCATAAAACGGTCCTAGGACTTTAAAATGAAACCGCACCCAGAGCTATAAAATAATAAAATCTGTAATGCATGGGGTAGTGAGGATTAACTGTATAACGTAATACGAAACGAAAGCTTTGACACATTGGTTATACAAATTTGTAAAATACGAACGTTAATTTTATGTAAATAGTTGTCGTAAGTTATCATAAATTTTAAATACACTGTAGTTCATTGTATAGAAAGTAATCAAGTGTATACACAACCTTTAAAATAATTTCCCGTTCTTCCGGTGATGCGTAAGAATAATACTCCCATGCGTTTTTCGTTGTTGTGACATTTTGACAAAAGCATGTTATAATAGTCTAAAATGTATACTTGTTTCGAACAACGTGGTAAATCTCGAAAGGCTAACCAATAATAAAATATTAAAATTACAACAAAACGAATAAAGTGAACAAAATATTACAGTTGCAGTGACAGTGGTTTGAGATATATATATGTCAAAATAATATGTTATAAATACGACTTAACACATGCATTTACAGTCATTTCACAAATGTAATTAATTAAATAAATAATTCAATTAATTAATTTAATTTAATTTAGTAAAAATACAATCAGGGGACTACAATAAGTACTATGTCTTTGATGTCACGTAAGAACATTATAAACAACCCAGCGTTCATCCCAAATATTTCTAAATTTTGCCTAACAAAGCAGATTTGGGTTATTAAAAGTGTATAAAAACGCTTTGAGATAAGGTGATTGTATTTTGTTATATTTGCTTGAGATTGACTTTAAAACAGTTTCAGCAAAAGTTTAAGGTAGTTCAATGTTTAAGTTTGATTGATCTTTTTAAAGAGGGTTGTTGAATATGGTAATATATTGGCAAGAAACCGACAGGTTACATAAAAAGGCAATGAATGTATTGATACTAGATTTCAGTATATCCTTTGCAATGTAAAATATATATTCTACTCTCTCACTTAACCGCTTATAAAGTTTAAACGAAATTAAAAGAATGAATTTAATAGCGAGCTGTATTTTTTTCAAATATATTTTTCAAACCCACAGGGATGTTGTTTGGTCATATATGGATATTTTCAGATTTCACATACATCAAATGCCATGAAATTAAAATTTTATCACATAATGCATATACATGCATAAAGTAAGTATATTAAACGGAAACTGGTACATTGTTTTACGTAATTGTTTTAAGTATTTGAGCAGCTCACTAATACCATAACATGTTATAACATAAGAAAATGTCCAAAGGCTTATGTAGGTATTCAACTCATCTATGTGCGATTAAGTATGAGTATATCCATAATCAGAATTTATACACAAAATAACAGTAAAAATGACAGTTTTCCTCATTTTCGTCTTCTTTTTTGCGTGTAGGGGGTGGGGGCAATAAATCTCATCGTGGTGATCAAAATGCAAGTTTTAAACTTCATACCTGTATATAATTAATGGCAGCATACCACAAAGTATATACATATACTATAGCCCTGTATACATTTGTACACAACTAGCGAAAATGTATTCGGGCTAATTCGGCAAGTAGGTGTAAATACAGTTACGTCGCCTGCATACCAACATGAGGGCTGAGGGCGTATGCGGATGTTGTGTGCAGCTACTTTTAAAGGAATTCGTTTACTGTGTTAGTAGGAATAGGCGCGCAGCTTCCTATTTAAACGATGCAGCGTGTGTTAAAAGCAACGGCATAAAATACATTGGTTCAGCCAGAAAATGTAGAATGTAAACCATTCACTAGTAATAAGTTAATTCATCAGTGAAGGTGTAGGTATACTGAGGTTTACTGGTAAAATAATATGGGCAAATTAGTACTAGAAAGTTGTAGATTTAATACATCGTTAGTCAGACTTAAAACAACCCGCGTCTTTACTCCGTTAATACTAGTAAAGCAACGTTTGTTGTATGAAAATATCTCATAATAACATGTTTTCTTCCAAAATAATTTTAGCCTTAAAGCAGGTGGCATAGAAACGAATTTGTTATTCTTGAAGCCAAACTGATTTGGAGAATCTGGTTTAAACATTAGCTTTAATATTTGAAATGTATAAAGCACAGCATAAGGTATCAGGTGCGGAAATTAGCAAGGCAACGCAGTCGCCATAGTAACCAATCTGGCATAATCGGTATCCCTTAGTTCTGCTGGCAGAGAAATACAGTGACACATATGCTACTAAAAATATCCGATAATATGAGCTCCGGTCAAGATTAATTCCCTCAGTTTGTGATTTAATCAATAAAATGAACTCGCCTGATCGTCTGGCTTAAGAACCCTGACTTTATTATTATAAATTCGACCAGTCGCACTGATATAAACTATTTTCTTGTCTTTGAAAAAGAATCGAAATACGAACATTGCGTGCATATCTAGTGGAGTGTGCGTACAGTTGTTTACTTTCCTATTTGCTGTTCAATCGATCTCGTAATCTTAAGTTCGCTATTCGCTACAAAGCAACCCTCAAGGGGGTCGCTAGAAAGCTATGTTCCGAACTTAAACTCTTTCCGATGAATGCTTGAGAATGTACTTCCATTTGCTCAGCTAAGAAAGGGCTGTTTAAACTTTAAACGCCAGTTTAACTTGTAAGATATGACATTAAAAATCAACATCGTTCTTAAGTAGAATGCCGCGCTTGGGATAGAATATTTGAATTTCCAACATTTCTGTAGGCGTTTTATGGCACATTAAAAATTTAAAAGCATACAATTAAGTAAAAACAATACCTCATTTCCCATTCACATGATCTTCTAGTTCAATAGTCATACATGTGAACTGATTAAACAAAGGTTATCCAAAGTTTAGTCGAGTATGCCTGAAATATTAAGTACCTTATCAAAGACAGTGACTAGTTGTATCTTACCTGTAGTCTTGTCGGTTACTTGAAACTAAGCAGTGAATAAATCAAATGATGGTGATTGTATGTTCTTCAGTTTTCCATCATGCTATTTATAACCGCGTCCATAATTACTGACTTGACCAAACATTAAAGGTTATTGTGAATCTGTCAACAACCAAAAAATAAAAATAAATAAATAAATAATCTACAATTGCAACGAAATTCTCATTCATGCACATATATGTAAACTTGAGCTGGGGAGGTACGTGTGACAAAAGACTATGCTACCAATGTAAATCTAAGTGTGTATAAAAAGTGTAAATCTTAAGGCTGAACAATCAGCATTAGCTAGTTATCACTACGATAACAATAAATACTGGATGAAGACAATAAGTTATCACAAGTAACCGGAAAATAAATAAAGTGAGACAAGGTAGAAAGGAATAAAAATACCGAGATTGCCTGTCGATGAAAATCCAGTGCGCACGTAGTAAAAACAATGTTCATCTCGTTGTCCAAGCATTTCCTATGTTCAGCCAAGATGGGTTGCATTTCCATATCTGGTCCCCAAAACTTTGGCAACACCTACTGAAGCTTCTTCGTCTCCTTTTGTCTTCTCTCGTACTTAACCAGATTGTCTGGCTTGACGCCACCCGCCTTCATGGGCGGACAGAAAGTGTCGAAGATCTTATCCCAATGGTTGAAGAATGGCTGGAAGTTCGTCAACGGTTTCAGATGGTGCATATCGTGCTTCGGTGCCCCACCGACGAAACCTCCAGGCAAGATGTTGTTCAGGGTAAACGGAAAGTCGAAACCGATGTGGGCTTCAACGCTGATGACAATGGACAGTACCATGTAACTCCAGGTGGTGAGTGGGTGGCATTTGAAGAACCAGGTATTGGTGGTTGTCAGGAAGCCCACAGTGATAAGTTCCCAGGGGTGCAGGTACTGGGTCACCCAACAGAACGGGGAATTGTAACGATGGTGAACAGCGTGAACAGTCCGGTAAAGGAATCGAACCTTGTGGTGCGACCAGTGCCAAACGAAATACTGAAAGTCAAAGATGATCAAGGCCGCAATCTGCTGCCAGACAAACTCGAACATGGTCGGCGCAAGGTCTGTGAGTGGTGTTGGAGGAGTCCAGATCCATTGCCCCACGGCTGCCGGTAGAATATACAGCACGTGGTTCCAGAATGTCAGAGTAAGAGTGTCCAACACTTGGCTTGGGGTAACTTCTAAGTTGTTTTGAATCTTGTATTTCTGAACCCATGTCCATTTTCTACCCCAGAGATCGCAGATCATAAAGGGTGTACAGAGTGAGAAATAAAAAGTAACTGACAAAATGACAGGAAAGAGTGGCGAAGCAAAGAATTCTTCGCGTCCAATGCGGAGATCCCACACAGCTTGGAGCAACCGTTTGTTTCCCGGTGAATCGGCGTGGCTGACGTTCCGGTGCACATCAGTCAATGGGTTTGACCCAAGCAAATCTTCTATGGCGGTAGAAATACTAGCGAATTTTATTACACTTGTCACAAAATCGTAGAAGTCGAAAGACATTGTTGCAAACTGTACACCCTTTATTTAAGACCAATTTATCGAAAGAAGCACGTATTCCCTGCGACCTCAAAGCTCCATTTGTTATCATACACGCCGACACACCGGTTTTATTTTATGCCTAAGCTGTACACAGCAAGGAGTTTGAGCTAGTATTGAATTAGCCCCTCCTACTTCAGTGACGTATGGATAACTTAGCCACTAGAGGCGCAGCGAGGGCAATGCACAACGATACCGTTGTTTTTATCAAGTTCATTAGTTAGGGTTGATATATTAATTAGCCTTAAATAAAGCGGCTTGCTCAAAGATAAATGTTCGTTATTGTATTGTGTGGTAGATCGTCAATCGAGTTAAAGTTTATATCAGATCTAAAGGTTGAAATAAACACTGTTTTAAAAACACTCTAGTAATAGTATCTCAATATAATACCGGCTGTGCGGATATTTATTGTTTGAATGAGTTTATAGGTTTTCATTTATACAAAATAAGACTGACTAAAAACATTTATGCATCCTTTTGCTCTTAAATGTAAGCGATCTCAAATGTAAACAAAATTTTCTTTAAGAGAAATTTAATCGGCCAGACACGCGTATAAAAGCGCTCTTTATCGGATTAAATTATGATGCCCAGTAAAGCCACATAACCCGGCGTGTTTAAAGGTGGCATCCGGAACTTTCTTTTGTCAGTTAACTGAATAAGTCATTGTTACCTGAAACAGTCCGTTTAAATGCTGTTCAATGATGTCCTAGGTCTGTGTGAAATGTGAAGCATAAATCACCACTCGTTATTGCAAACAGGTGTTTCCTATCCGGGTCACGCTGCAGAAATAGCTATTTTAAAACGTAGAAAACCACGTGACCACCAACTTTTGAGATCACGTTATATATTCATCCGGGTAATCCGCTCGGACGTCGGTAACTATTTAGGCAGAGACCACTCTCGAGCTTTTTTAGACACTTGGAAAGAATATACATGCAGAGTGGCTTTTTCGCGATTAGTTCTGTCTAACAATTCAGATGGTGATCAAATTCGTATTTAGCAAGACTTAAGTATGGGTTTTATACAAAAGATATATGCCCAAATTCCCCAAAGCAGTGGTTAGATATTGTTGCAGATACAGGCGAAATGTCAGCTACCACCTTTAACAAAGAGAATTTTACAGAATCCCCCAATATCCTGGCGATTTATAAGATGCGAAGTGGATAGAAACCGATAAGAAAAATGCTGTAAAACATCCTAAATGCTATTTACATTTAAATTAAGGTTTAATGTGGTATCCTACAGCTCGCCAATATCAAATACTTGTAACAATATTTGACCACTGTTTAGTATATTTGTGCAAAATGACTGCAGAAAGTCATATTTTGGACAATTTTGAACACTAGATCTTCACTCTTTCCAAATTTATCTTCTAATAAGTACCACGTGGATTTCTGTTAAAATAATACCAACGTCAGAGTAAATTACTCGGATTATGATATGACGTGATTCTAATTAGGTAAGAGGTCCAATCGGAACTACTCGGGTAATTCCGTCCTCGGGACAATCATCCCTCGGATGTATCTGGTGCAATGATACTTACTGAAATCAAGATTGTTTTTTTCGCCGGAAGTCGTAAGAGGAATATGCCTAAAATGTAGTTCGCACAAAAATTTGAACATAGGCATCGTTTTGACAGCTGCATGTCTGCTGCGGGGGGTAAATTAAACCTGGGTGATTTAAAAATGAAGCCGACACAAATTTAAGTTTTACAGGTTTCATACTGTAGTGAGCACTCATCCGAGCTGCCATCTTTGTTTTTACTACGCCACAAAAGCAGTCCCATTTATTTAAATGGTCGAGGTGATCCTACCTACATATATCCGAGAGATGATTCGTGAATTATCCGAGGTGTTCCGATTAGTAAGTGGTCATGTTGTTTCTTAGTTATTATCTAACTTCGCAGCGTGTCTCAGACAGGAAATACCTGTTTGTAGCTACGATGCTCCATTTTCACATAGATGAAGGGCATCAATAAACGGCATTTCGCAAAATCTTTTCAGGTAACAATAATGTATATGGTTGTTTGAGAGAGTAAATCTGGTCCAAATTGTCTGGTTCTACTTTTATAACAAAGAAGCTAACATGGGATTCAAACCTGAAACCGCAGGTTAAGAAACCACCACATAACTGCTCGGCCACATATGCAGTTGCAGAGGTGTTGTTCTCTTCATAAATATTGCTCATTAAACTTTGCTTAATCGAAATTTCTTGATTATTTTGTCGAAAGGATTTTCAAAATACATGTAGTATCTTTTCAACATTGCTTGGTAGTAACTTTTCAACATAGCTTACTTACCGAAAACAGGATCTAGAAGCTCAACAGGTAGAGCCTTTGTTCCGTGTTGCGACAAACCAGCGACGTTAAAATGACATGATATAGCTCTCTTGCAAAAAAGTCGGATCGATGGTCGATATTCGGCGTTATACTATAAACAATTACAAACGCTGAATCAGTAGGCTAAATATATGCACTAATAAGGAATACAGAATGCACTTACATTAATACATTTGCAAAAGAAATGGCTTCAACCTCCTGGTTAAAGTGAAACACCGAACATAAAAACAAAGATCATGCAAAGATCATGCTTCTGGACATCTGTACCGCCATTATTATATATACATGTGACGTGTGTATTGACGTCATTATTTTGGGCGCGTCCTTACACAGGTTTGTCTTACGGAGTAGTGTTGGTGACATGATGATAAATTACGTTTGTCATATTTTAAAATATCTTATATTCGATTTACTACCTAGCAAAACAACAACAACAACAACAAACAAAAAAACAACAACAAAAAAAAACAGGGACTTTTAACAGTGGATATAATGTTATACGTACTTTTCGTTCAGGCAAACATAAGTTAAAGTTCTTTTGCAATTAGTTCTACCACCCAATCCACCCCTTTTTATTTACAAGCCTTCTCATGCAAATAGAAGAGAAATTGGCCCGGTGTCAGGATAATTTTACCAGGTGTGGTATCATGTCAGACTTTCATGGCAAGCTAAACACAGTAAAAGGAGCAGAACACATGTCTCAGGTAAATACTGTATTCGGATAACTGAACGATTGTTGGCGAGACAATGAAACAAAACAAAATAAAAAAAAATAATTTACTTACAGTTAACTAACTAAAATAAAAACTATATGAAGGTCGGTATTTGGTTAATTACAAAAGCACAACAGGCAAAATGAAACTTAATATTACGAATCGGTGAAACAAGTCATTGTCAGTGTGTGTGTGTGTGTGTGTGTGTGTGTGTGTTTTGTTGTTGTTGTTGTTGTTGTTGTTTTTGTGTGTGTTTTTTTGGCAAATTCACATCTGTCGCATAGAACATTAAAACCACTATATAATGTAACAATAAAACCGTTAATTTTCAGTCTTTTTGAAACTTTAATGTCTCTTTACACCCAATCCCCCATTTGCATTATTATTATTTCTGTCCATCATACGAATCGATAGAACATTTCATAACTATGGCAATTCCAACAGGTAAGGTTATGATGCAGCAGCACATATGTTTTATAATACAATGTGTTCATGTCATGGATCGAACTATGGGGCGTCCTTGGTTGTCACGTGAGGCCCATGTTCGATCCCGGGCCCGCGGCAAACTAAATTCCTTACAAAGGGTGTAGCCACAGCTCCCTTGCTAAGTGTAATCAGGCCGGGTGAATATACAAATGTATATAATAATTTGTCTCTAGCATGAATAAGTGTGCCCATGTCATAGCGAAAAATAAAAATTTACCAACTTACAAACAGTCAAGATAGATTTGCGCATTGTCAGGATAGTGTGTCTGGGTATGACATTATGAGAGGTGTTAGCGGCATGCTATACTCACTTAAGGCAGCACTATATGTGCTTCAAGTGGAACCCGTCTCCTGATAACTGAGAGATTGTTGATTGGGAGAATAAACATAACAAACAAACTCCTTATCAGGTAACTCTTCTTCTATGACCATATCATCGCTTCTCTCTGTTGAATAGAAGCAGGTTCACGAAATATGCTTAAAATAACCTATCTTGTTATAAGCAGCTACAAGTTTACGTAAACTGGTTTACACAAACCTCAAGCCTATTGTATATTGTGAACAGCAATGTTTGACTCTGACCTTGATATATTTCCACATGGATACTTCTGCAAAATTCAATCTGGTGCAGGTGAATGCTTACCTTATTTACTTCTAATACATTTAAAGGATACCTCTAGTACAATATTTGTTTCTCTAAAAAAACAATGGCAATAGTTTGTGAATACCCTTGAAAAAACATTCCACGTGAAAATTATTTATAAAACGTAATAAAATAACATTAGTTTAAAGGTGGTATCCGATAGTTTGGACCATTTTTTTTCCGCACCACCAACCAGATAAAATGCTGTTTATTTGTGCCCTTCATCGATGTGAAAAGTTACCAAAATGCATTTCCTATCCGAGCCACACTGTATAGTTAGCTATTTTTAACAACGACGACAACAACAACAACAACAAATCAACAACAACTTATAGTTGAAATCACGTTTCAATGTCACCAGGGTAATCGGATCTGACGCCGGTATCATTTTTAGCTGAATTTTATATATAAAATTTTAGCTGAAATCCCCCTAGTGCTTATTTAGAG